>VWZP01006954.1:33414-151948 GCA_013396995.1 Dicaeum eximium
CTCCGGCCCGGGCGGGCTCGCGGTCCCGGTCCCGTCCCCGCTCGGGTCCTCCTCGTCGCGCTCCTGCCCCGCGTCCTCGGCGCCGCTCTCCACCGGGGCGTGCGCATCTAGGTGAGATCGCGGGGCTCGTCAGGGGATAGCGCATCCTCCTCCCGCTCCCCCTCCGAACCCCGCGCTTCTGCTCCGACATCTCTCCCTCCCCCCAGCGTAAGGGCAATCATTAAAAATAAAATAAAGGGGAGAAAAATTCCTCCCGTCGTGCGACACCCCCCCGCGTCCCCCGCTGTGCCACCGCATCCGCGGTGGGGAGGGGGGAGCCGTCGATATGGATGTCTTACCAATTAAAAAAGAAGTTATTAAAGTCCCCTTCTGAAACGAAAAAAATCCCCTCCCCCCCCTCCCCATCCCTGCGCTAATGGAGTTTCAGATTTGCGAGGGCCAGATCGATAGATGTCATCTATTAAAGGTAAGTTTTAATCGAACAATATTAGGATCAGGCCGGGGGAAGGAGGTTTGAAGTGGGCACCTGCAAGCTGCGGGGAGGAGATAGGCGGGAGTCGGTAATAGGATATCGATCACCGGGAGCTAAGGCATCCTCCGGTGGGGACGGGCTGAGCAATTACCCAGCCGGCCGTCCCACGGGCCGGGGCATCCCACCGCTGCCGCCCCGGGGAAAGGAGCGCCCGGGGGCCGCCCTTGCTGGGGAAAAGAAACCCGTGCGGTGCCTCGGTAAGAGCCGCGGCCCGTCTGGCGCCGGGATGGGGCGGCGGCGCGCCCTGATGTGCGCCCTCCCGCTCGGGCGGCAGAGGATGCTCCGCACGCCGGGAGCCGGGCAGGGCACACGGATATCGAGAACTTTTCCCTTTACATCATCAAGACTTAAAATCCAGTTCCAGCCCCCCTTCCCTCGCTCCTGCGGGACCCCGCGCGGGGAGCGCGTCCCGCCAGGCGCGGGGCCGAGGGTCCCCGTCCGCCGGCGCCTCCACCTGCGCGCCCCGCCAGCGCCGGCCGGAGAAACGCGAGCGAATTCCTACCATGTGCCTCTAGTTTATTCCTCCCGCTGCCGGGAGCAGCAGCGTCCTTTCCTACTTCAACTCTTCCCAAACTTTTCTCCCGCTCGCCCGAGCGGGGGGCGCTGCCCCAGCTCCCCGAGGCCGGTTCGCGTCTTCTGCTGAATTTCTGGGGATCCAGGATGTCTAAGACGGAGAAGGAGATTTTATGGTGGATGGGGGCCGCCTTGGCCCCGCGGTCCGGGCATTCCGGCATGCCACCCCACCCTCCGCGCTTCCCGGGGACCTGCTGGCTCCCAGCGAGGAGCCGGCTCGGGCCGCTCCGGAGCCGCACGCTCGGTGCTGGCGGCGCGGAGTGAGCGGCGGGAGGAGGGTCGGCCGGGGAGGCGGAGGGGCCGGCGGCGGGGTGGGGGCAGAGGAGGGGGCAGCGCAGCCATTGGCACGCCGCCCCTGCGCCCCCTCCCCGCCGCGCTGGCTCCGCGGGGGCGCAGCGGGCGCCTCCCTCCATCCCAGCGTCTCGGCGACGGGGCTTTCCCGTTACCTGCCCCGGGTTGGGAGGGGGCGGCCAGGAGCCCCTGGCACCGGAGCCGGGACCTCCGCCGGAGCAGGGATGCGGCTGCACCCTCAGCCCGACGGCAGCTGGTGTCCCCCGGGGCCCGAGAGCCACCGGCTGCACCTGTCCCCTCGCCCTCCGCTGAGCCACCTGCAGCTCTCCCGGTCGGTGCGGGTCCAGCGGGGTGAGCCTCGTGTTCAGAGGGGCCCAGAGAGGAGGGATTGCTCCTGCATCCTTCTCCTGCGCTGGGCAGGATCCAAACTCCAAGCACTCCCTGTGCTAGCTGCTGCTGTTTGGGATGTGAAGCTACTGCCTGGTCATCAGGGAGGAAGGAGCAGCTTTTCGTTTGGGAGCAGCTTGGGATCAGTGTAGTTCAGACTCTGAGCCACTCCTGCAACTCTCCCGTGGTGTTCACACTGTTCCCAGTTAGTAGGCAGGGGAAACTGAGGCCTGCCTGTGCTGGGGGAGCTCCTACCCACTGAGCAACCCCCCAACCAACCCTCCTTGTCTTTGTTGCCTGTTCACACCTGTAACCGGGACAGGGCAGGTGACAGCAGGCCAAGCCTCCCCACTCTGCACCAGCCCCATGACCACTTCTAGCCAGTCCTGCGGATTGAAAACACATTTACAATGTATTTCTGCACATCTGTATCTGTTCAGGGGGATGCTTTTCCCTCTCTTTGGCATTTCAGCACTTGTTAGTGCCACAAATCATCGTCTGGGGAAAGGCACCCTTCAGCAAGGGAAGGCAGCCCTCAATAGGAATCTGCTATCCACCTGCTTCTATTCCTATGGAGAGATGCAGAGCAAGCCCTCCTCCTCCTCTTAATAGCTGCCTCAGCCTCAGCAGAATTGGGCTCACAAATAATTCTTGGCATAAGCCTTAAGATAAGGGGAGAGCAAGAAGATGAGATGGTGATGTGCAAGGGTGATGTGATTAAAAGTAACTGTGCTGTTAATTATCCGAGAGCCCATTTGGCACCGGTCTCTGGGGTAGAATACCACGAAGTGTAGAAGAGAAAGGAGCTCAGACCTGAGGACTTCACACCCACAAGCTACAAGTGGCTAAAGCTTGGTTTGGGGGAATGTGGGAGGTGGTGAACTGGGGAAAAAAGTCTGGTGTATGTGAGACTACAAATACTTCTGTTTGAGTTGTAGACTCTGCAGGAGCTGAGAATGTAAATTGCAGCACTGAAATTAATCTGTGAGCTACAAGACATTTTCAAATATCATCGGTTTCACATGTGTATACACAACAACCTGCAAACATACATGCGTGTGGAAAGGCACATACTCACGGATTCGTTCCAGCACTCTGAAGTTGGTCCGTTTCCTAGCTCAGGCATTAAAATTCAGCCCAAGTGCTGTCTTTAAATTGCTTTGATGCTAGGTGGGTTTCAACCCTGACCTGTCCTGACGGCAAGTGATGGCTGTAACAAGCTGTGGATCAATATTCATAGCGGGTGTCCTGGACTGATAACACTATCGAAGACAATGTTCACTATCGCTGCAGACAGCTGAGATATTGTGCCATTAGTAATGTTGTTTTAAATAACCTGATCCGTTTCTGAGTCTATTTAATGAATTTCACAGTTTAGATATTATCTTTAGGGAGAAGCCAGAGGCTGTTCCAGAAGCGGTGATGCAAATCAATGCCGCCAAGGCTCCTCTGCTTTCCTTAAAACAAAATGGACTATAATTCCACCACAGCTCCTTGTACATTCTGGGAGTCGTGCCATGCTATTGATGGCATTAGGGACGAGAAGATATTTGGGAGAAAACAATATTATCCATAAAGCTGGAACACAGCTGATAACATCTTATCTGCGACTGTAAAATTCTTTACATGATGAGTCAGTGGGGATTTTTTTTTCCTTGGTTGTCACGCGAATCACAGAATGGTTTGGGTCGGAAGGGACGTTAAAAATAATCCAATTTCACTCCACTGCCATGGGTGGGGATGCCACCCACTAGGGCAGGTTGTTCCACATCCAGCTTGGCCTTGACCGCTGGCGGGGCTGCGGCAGCAGCAGTTTCCCCGCGGTTCGCCCCGGGCCGGGCGGTGCGGGGCGGGCTCGGGGCGGAGCGGGGCCGGGACTGCATTTCCCGGCAGCGCCGGGCGCGGAGCGGGGCGGCCATGGCGGAGCGGGGCCGGGGCTGGGCCCGGGCCGTGCGGGGGCTGCTGCTCGATGTCAGCGGGGTCCTCTACGACAGCGGCGCCGGCGGCGGCGTCCCCATCGCCGGCTCGGCCGAGGCCGTGCGCAGGTGGGTGCGGGCGGCCCGCGGAGAGCGGGGTCCGCAGGCGGGGCTGGGGCTGGGCTGGGCTGGGCTGCACCGCCTGAAGGGGGCTTGAGCCGCCACCGCTGCGCTGTGTGAGTCCCGCACGGGAACGGGAGCTGCGGGGGCACCTCCCGGCTTCTGAGGGTTCTTGAAGCGAAGGGAGCCCGCGGGGCCGGGCTGGTGGGGAGGGGAGCCCGGGAGGCGCGGCTGGCACGGCCCGCGTGGGTCTGGGTGTGCTGCGGGCACCGCACGCGTGGCGGGAGCTGGCACTGTGTAGGAGGCCTGGCCTACATTTTTAAAGCATTTTAAAACGTTACCCACACTGGTTTTTCTGTAAACTGATTAATTTTGCTGTCAAATTAGCTGGAACTTCTTGCGAGGAACTTGTGAGCCAGAAATGGAGAATTTCTGTGCTGGGGTTAATGATTAACCAGCTTGGAAGTGACTCAAGAGCAAAGTGTGGTCCCGGTGAGTTACTCCTGGTGCCCACAGGTAGGGAACTCCTTCACTTTTAGCTGGGTGATGCTGGCCAGGTAACACGAGCTAAGTAACTTTAACTTAACTAACTTTAATTAATTAGGTTGACTTGCCAGTGTGTCTATATTGGTCCTTCTTGACCAGAGCAGCAGGATGGGGCCAGGGGAGAGCAGTGGCCACAGGCACAACTTTGTTTAAAGGCAGGTATTGATTGTGTGGTTGTGAATTTCTGGAAGAGACTTCTGGCTCTCTGGGATGTTTCACTCACCCACTGTGGAAAATCCAGATCTGTTTCATCTGGCAAGTGCTGGATGGGGCTTGGAGCAACCTGGGATAGTGGAATGTGTCCTTGTCCACTTCAGGAGATTGGAACTTCAGTGTTCCTTCCGACTCAAACCATCCTGTGATTCTGTGCTGCTGCATGTACCCCACTTAAAATGTTTTAAATGTCTAAATTCTGAACTCCTGTGAAACACTGGCAGCGCTGTTTGATGAGCACCTCTGCAGCTTCTGTCCTCTGGGGCCACTCAGCACAGACACACTTGGGATGAGTGCATTATTGAGCAGGAAAATATGAAGGAAAAAATGCTGAATTCAGTATAATTAATCGTATGAGGCTGGTTAAATATGTGCCTAAATGTTGATGGAACCACCATGGAAGGGCAGAACTGGAGAAGATCCAAATGAAATGGTAATAACAGAACTCTTTGCTGCTTTCTTTTTTTTTCCTTTTTTTATAATTATGTCTCTGTTCATATTTCTTGAAACACGTGTAGGATGCACAGAAGATGTTATCAGATCAGAGTTCCCAGTGCTTTAAGAGAGCAATATTTGAATTAAGTTTAAGGCTTATTGAGGCTCTTGGCTGGTTTGTGGTGCTCACCTGGCCAGGAGAAGCTGCAGGTGCCAGGACAGCCAAGGGGAGAGCAGCATTCCCAGGGAATTCAGTGAAACTAGGCTCAGGGAGAAGTTGGTTCTATTGAAATCCTGTGGCCTGTGGTTCTTTTGTGGTTCTTTCAGGGGATTGTGCATGTGCAGAGCACAGCCTGGGACAGCCCAGATCATAGCCAAGGCCTCCAGGCACGGCCAAACCAAGTATAAATAACAACAACTGCATAAATACTGTCAGAGATCAGATCATTCCTTTAGAAACCAGGACATAGTCAATAATACCTGTGTTGTGGTTCACCAGATGCTTTTGACATTGTTTTTTTGCTCCTAGATTTTAAACTTCATTTTCTGTCGGGTTGCAGGCTGTTTAAATAACCTTTGTCACTGCATTTGCTGAAACCTCCTGCATGGAGGCAACATAAACTGCAGTCTAACTTACAGTAACGTCAGAAATATGCTGATGAAACAACAGTAAAACTCTGGCCTTGGGCTAAATGTAGGAAATGATGGGCTTTCACTGGAAATCCTGGGAATGTCTAAGCCCTTCTTGCCTGTTAGTCACAGGAAGCCCTGGGCAGCTAATCCGACCTGTCTGCCTGTCTGGAAGGGGCTGCAGGGGTCTCTGAGGAGGGTTTGGAGATGCAATCCAGCAAAGGGCTCTGGTATGCTGTGCAGGAAAAGCTGATCTCTTTTGGGCAGGATCTGGTGGGCAGTGGAGAAGCAGTGGGAACTGGGAACAGCAGAATGGAAAAGTGCCAGGAAGGGGGAAAAAGCCCCCACGGAACCACTTTGTTCAGGTCATTGAATATAGGTGGTGAAGAATAATCATTTTCCTTGGCTAAAGTCAAGTAGCCTTATTTATCTGCCTATTAGGTTAGTAATTGTTCTGGCTCACACCATTTAAACTCTTTATTGACTCATTATCCCATTGCCAGTTGCTCATTAATATTTGTGTCTGCGTCACAGTACAGCTGGGTGGTTTCAAGCAGATGGATCAAAGCTAGAAGGAGCTCTTTTTTAATTAATTACTTTTTTTAAAATCAATTAAAGAGCCATAATTGCAGATAGCAAGGAGCCTTATAACTAATTCAAATTGCTGTGATCCTCTGCTAAAGGAGCTGTCTGACATCTTTTAGTGCATGAATATGTGCAACAGAAACCTTAAATACCATTTTGGTAACTCAGAGTACAGACAAGGACTCTTACAACAGGACAGCTGACCTGTTCTTTCCAGACTGTCTTGCTACATCACCTCCCCCATTACAGCAATTAACTTAGTGTAACAACATATAGTACACTCCAATAAAAATGATAAGTAAACATACTAATTTGTCATTGGTTTCATGTGACTGAAGCTGTCCTGACCTCCTAAAACTACATTTGTTGCATTATTTCTCTTGTTTTCAGCTGAATTCTGCTGTGCAGTTATGTGAGTTAGTGTTTGCAAGAACAGCAGCATCATTTCTGCCAGCAGAATTTGGCCTGGTTTCTATTTGTGATGGCTGCTTCCCTCTTGTTTGTTTGTTTTTAGCCAACAGTACAGTCAGATGGAGCAGAAACATGGCCAGAGAAGCTGATGGACACTGGAACACCCTGAGCAAGGTGACATTCAGTAACCTCCCAGTGCTGTAGAGACCCTCCTGAGCAAGGCATCAATAGTTGGTACAACATGTGGTGAAACACTGGATCCCACTGCACGTGGATTGTAACAGCTGGGAATGCTTTGTTTATTGCTGATACCCCTGCAGCCCTGATAAATCTTACCTGTGAAATATTGAAGGAGTCACTGTGCACTGAGAAGGGCTTGGTGGGTTGGAGGCTGAGAAGGTGAACCACAGGAGAGTTTGTTGAGCAGAGCTTGCGTCCTGTGCTCAAGGGATGAGGTCAATCTGGATCCTTGTTACTCATCCAGACTGTGGCAGCCAGGCACCCGTGTGCCAAAGGTAGTGGCATCCCTGGTTTAACCCCCAGAGCCAGGAATTTCTCTAAATTCTCCAGGCACTGTTGTTGTTATCTTTAAGTGGGGATATTAGAGCAGTGGATGGCTAAAAAAGCCAAAAGTGGCTCGATAAGATAATTTATCCCTTTAAAACTTTTAAGACATAATGCTTCTTGATTGTTTAACTTACTGTGGCATATCTTTGAAAAAGTTAAGTAAACCCCACCCATCTCTTCCCAGCGTGTGCAGCTCACTGGCAGATGCTTTGCAGCAGATCAGAAAGCCCAAGGGACAAGATCAGAGGGACCATCGGTGACTTAAAGGCTTCTCCTGGAGCCAGCCCTAACAGCCTCAGTGCCGTGCTGTTATTGTCTTAATCGATTTACACAGCATTGACACGAGGTGAGCTAGCTGCTTTTTATCTTACAAATAGCAGGGAGCTGCTCCCTTACAAGACAGAAGGTGGTTAAACACCCATAAAAGATGCTCAGCCTGTGCTCTGGCATTTGCATTTACAGCTGTGTGCTGATAGTGTGTCCATTAGCATATCCATATGAAAAGCACACAGTAGTTGGACGTTTACAACATCCTGTTGTTGGGCTGGGATAGTGCATCTGTTAGCACAGCTTTCTACAGAGCCCTTGAAAAGGCCAGCGGAAATCTGGGGAGAAGGGACGCTGGGGAGCAGCTGGACAGTCCTGTTAAAATAAAATACCTGGAGAGTCTAAAAAGAAGAAGGTTATGAGGAGAACAAGCGGAACTGGGAGTGTAAAACAATTCAGGGCGTGGGGGTTCAGAGGAGCTGGGAGCTCACAAAAAGCCTTTTAGAAGTGTGTGTGCCACGAGGAAGAGGAAATCTTTGTTGTCACAGCAGATAACGTGGCTTAGCACAGGCTGTGCAGATCTTCAGATTTCCAAGGCTTGCTGTGCCTTCGGGACGTTTGATAGAAAAGGAGTTGTTCCTCCTAGAAAGAGACCTTCAAATAAAGTGTACAGATCCTTGTGTAAATATCTGTTAATTTGTTTTTGTCCTTGACTCTCTTTGCACTTTCTACCCAAAGAAACCCAGTGACCCAGGTGTCACTGCCCTCCTGAAGCAGCAGACACACAAAAAATGAAGCATTCTGTGTTGTCATGTGGCTGTTCCCTGGCAGAGCCAGAAGGGGATCCAGGAATTGATCCTCGTTGGGGGCAGAGTTGTCTCAGCTGCACTCCAGTCTGTAACATCAGCTGTGGTCTCAGTTTTCTGAGAGCAGTGGGTGTTCCTAACCCATATTGGCTTTATTAATCAGCAGTGTTCATTATTTCTTTAAAAAGATTTGTGTCCCTGAAGTTGTGGGTGCTCACCTGCTCTCTGCACACATTGCATGAGTAGATGCTTGCATTTTTAGAGTTTACACATCCTTAACCTTTAGGGTCTCAGAAATAGAATTCCTTCTTTACAAACAGGTGCTGTTTGTGTACAAAGTGAGAATCCAACTCTGTCAAAGATAACTTGGTCTTGGATTAATTTTTAATGGAGTAATTAGAGCTTCATAGAACAGTTTGGGTGGGAAGCAACCTTAAAGATCATACCCCCCCTTTTTGCACAGAATAAAAGCTATTGGTGTATTCTTCACTATGTTGTCCATAAAAATATTTTCCTTAATGCAAATAAATATATTGCAGACCTGTTCATGCTAACTGAATCCCCAAAGATCGGATTTTTTTCTTGACAGCTCCCAAAGTGGAGATTTAACAGCTATTTAAGGTCTGCCAGAGTTTACTTATTGAACCACTTGCAGTGTGGTTAAAGTCTTTTAGGTGTAATACATTAAGCTGATTTGGTAATCTTCAGCCTTAAATGCATCTTGTTACTGAACTAATGGACCAGAGAGATTTTTCTCCTATTCTGCTTTGTGCTTCCTTTCTGCAGATTCCTTTCAGAAGCACGTGTTATTTTTATTAAATACTGAATTCTAGGTTTCGCTGTTGTGGCATATTGCTGCCTACAAATCTGTTGTCTTCCCTGCTGTTCAGGGAGGTGGACTATGATTTATAGTGTTGGAAAATTTGTGCAGTAATTCTGGTATCCAGCTGTATTCAGTGGCCTTTGTAGAGAATTCAGGACAAGATGGACTTCGTGTTGTTTTAGTGTGCACCTTCCAGGATTTCTTTCTACCTCTGAAAAATTCTAAATTATCAAAACACCTAAATAAAGGCATTGGTGGGTTTTTAAAGTTTGCTGTGAGCTACAATTTTGTGATTTTTTTTTCAGTTTTTACTGTCAAACACTGTTTCAAAATGGTGTTTCCAGAGTCTTTACTCTTATAACTGTACCCTTCCTTATGTCACCCTTGCCCACCCTTAAGTAACACTGGCCTCTTCTTGTAGCTCCTTCATGTGTGCCTATTAATCTGATTTTATTCATGTGCAAAGGTAATGCCCTCCTATTTTTTAATCCCTTTTGCAACGCCTCCTTTGGATTGCCTCCAAATCATCCCCTTCTATATTTAGAGAGAGGTGAGCCATATGGGGCTGGAGAGGAAATTGTGCTGGGGAGATGGCAGATGTAGAGATCAGTTTCAGGCACAGGAATGCAAAAGGGACTGGGGCCAAAAAGTGCCGTGTGTCAGGATTTGTCAGGGCAGCCTTGCTACATGGAGCAGAAAGTTGGATCACCAGAGAACCAGGGTTTTAATGAGCCTGCCTGTACTCAGGACCCGTGACAGGACATCAGTGAAAGGAAGCACCAGGAGGTCAGGGGGCAAAAGTGGCACCAGAGACGTGACAGCAAGATTGAAGCAGTTTGGATGTGCTGCGGTGGCAGAAATCAGAGGAATGGAAAGTTTTGGGCACTGGGATAGAGAAGGAAAATCCTGGAGTTTTATCCACAGTCCTCTGATTCCATTGCACCCACCAGGTTAAAAAACACTGGGAAGTTCAGTGTTTCCATGGAATTAGGAGGGGTTTCTACCATGTAGAAAGGTACTTATGGCCTCCTGCGGGCTTCTGAAATAATGGCTTTGCCTGTTGTTATTGCAGAAGCTGAAATAGCCACTGGAATAGCAGGAATGCAGATTTGCAGAGAAAACACAGCACATTTTTGCCAAAAATACACTTTTTAAGCAGAGCAAATGTGCTCTCCTCCCACCAGGCATTTCCACAGCTGGACCCCAGAAGGGGTTATTGCTGTGAGTCAGAGCTGAGCCAGAAAACCCTCTTGGATCCTCAGGTGTGTGTGGTGCTCCCAGGGAGGTTCTCCTGAGAAAAACCTGCAAGATCAGGAGAGGTTTTACCTGGAGCACCAGCACCCTGGGCCTTGCAGAGGGCACTAACATTAGCCCTGCCCAGGTGGGAGGATGGTGTTGCTGCACAAGTCCTGCTTTTACTTTGTGGTTTGGTTGCAGGTGCTCTTGATTCCCTGTGTTTCAGACAAGGTATCAGAGTGCTGAGAGGTTTACACTGAAGCACACTCATATTTGTCCACTGATGCAAAAGGGTCAAATAGCAGAAGTTCTCAGCATGCTTTCTTTTAAACCAAAAAAATCCCCAAAGCACTCTGAAAAACCAAAAGTAGGATAAAAAGCCAGTTCTGGAAATCTCGTGTAGCACATTTCCAAACCCCTTTGAAGTTAATGTTGGACATTCTCCAAGCTGAGGTTTTTTGCCTGTTCCAGGATTTTGTTTTTCTGCCCCACTGCCCATCTACACAGGACCTCTGGCTGTGGGCAGGACTTTCCCCCTACTTCTTAGGAAAAACCTTCACTGCAAAAGACAGTGGGAAAAGATGGAAAATCTGAAGTTTGGCCTTACACCTTTTCCTTAGTTGCTTCAGCCATGTGCAGGATAATGTGAATTTAAGTTTGATGATTCCCAGTCTGGATTCCAGAACCATTGCTTTCCCTATGGGTGTCACAACCTTTACATCATCTAAAAGAACAGGTTTTGTGTTTTATGTGCCCAAAGGCTGCCATAAAGGTTGGCAAGGGCAGTTGGCTAAGTCTGCACAAGGTCAGTGAGGATGTCCAATAATTGTCCTAACACTTTACCTGTTATGGAGCAATAATGAGAGTTTTTTTCATTATTTTCGGGTGAGTGAGCCTGGCAGATGCTGACAGCCAGCAGATGTGTAAAGTTCGAGGTGATTTGTAAGGGACCGGCTCATCTGACGCATGGTAATTGCATTGTGGGACATTGTCACTCAGCCCCGTGTCCTGCTCCAGCAGAACGAGGTAAAGGTCAGTTCAAAGAGCTGCCAAAGCATCAGGGGCAGCTCAGGGCTGAAATTAAATCCCTCACATCCACTCCTCCCCTGGGCCAGTGCTCATGGCGTGCCTGGAGCCGGGTGGGTGCCCCAGCTGGACATTTAGGGATCATTTGGGTGACCAAGTGGTGTTTTGGATCTGGAGTGGGCTGAAATCCTTCCTCTGGTAAGGTTGGTGTGGTAGCTCAGTGCTCATCTTTCCTTTTAATTTGGGGCTTAGAAGTTTTTTTTGTGACTTTTTCCTTCAGTGCCTGTGTGCTGTGGCAGCTCCCTGGCAGAGCAGGCACTGGCAGCAGAGCTGTGTGACACGCAGCTGGAGGGGACAGTGGCCTCCCCATCTGCTCCCTGCTGCCATCTCTGTTCTGCCATCCCCTCCAAGAAGGGCTCTGACAAGCTTCTTTTGCCACTTTAGCCGAGTTTGGCATTTGTCACACCCTGAAAGGTCGGAAGCTGCTCTGCCTTGCTCAGGTGAAGCTCCCCTGTCCTGTTCTCGGGCATTGGGAGTGCTGTGGGCAGTGATGTTGGAAATGGAGTGGGTTTGGCTGATGCTGAGCCTGCTCATGGCCCCAAACAGGGAGGGAGAGGCAGCCTTGGGATGCCCACAGGTAGCTGGACCATGCTGGGTCCCTGCAGCATGGGGAGCAGTGCTGCCTGTCTGTGTGCTCTAGTCAGGGTCGATTTTCCTGGTGTTTGAGTGGGGTTTTTATCATGGCCATGATGTGTGGGACTCAGCTGAAGGCCTCATTGACTGGGTTTCCTGGGTGTGCCTGTGCTTCTGTGATGGACCTGCTGATAAATCTGTAATACACTGGAGATCTCGATAAAACCTGTGTCGTGTGTTTCATCCCCTGCTGCCTCATTCTTCTGCACTTGCAGGTACCTAATCCCTTGCTCTTTATCTTATAAGACATCACATTACAAATCTCATTCTTTATTCTTCTCCTGACATCCCCACGCTTGCCAGCAGTGGGAATTGCAGTGCCTTGCCTTGCTTTGCTGGGAGTGTGAGCAGTGGGTCAGTTCAGAGGCTGGAGGTTTTCCTGGAAGCTTTGCAGCCCTGTAGACTCACTGAGCAGAGCATCACACCTGTGAGACACAGACCTTCAAGCCACTTCTTTTAGTCTCTCCACATGCAAAACCTGCCAGACCAGTGAAACTGAGTGAGAGTTTTGCTGTAAACATGACTGGAGCCAGGTTTTCCTCCATGCAGAGCTGTTGGTAAAAGCTCTCCCTAATTATTTCAGCTCTGAGTTAAATGTTGTTTGCTGGCCTGCAGGCTCTGCTCACCATCCCTGTGCTGAGCATCCAGGCATGGATTCATCCCAGTGTGTGTGTGTGCTGCTGAATAGACAGGGAAGTGTGACTGTTCTGTGCAGGATTTGGCAGAGTTTACAGGGGTCTTTTCAGAGGTGCTAATTGGGAAGAAAAAGATGACTTTTCATTGGAAAGGTATTATTGTAGAAATAAGTATTTTCTAGAGTTTTGTGGATTTTTGTTTCATTTAGTGTTCCAGGATATTTTTAAAAGTCCTTTTCATGTGTCACCAGAGGACTTCCATTTTATTGTCCAGCTTGGCCTAGCACTTTGTAGACCTGATCCTAAGCATTTCCTGAGCTCATCTGTTGGGGTGGTAATTGCTGGTGGCCACGAAGGCATGAAGCAGTCTGGGATGTGTCCAGACTCCTCCTTCTTTGCTCAGTCCTTTCAGAAGTGACACTCTGGTTTCCATCCAAAATGCTGAGAAAGAAATGAAGTTTGTAGTACAGGAAAACGGAATCTGTGCTTTCACCAAGATGACCTGTGAGGGTTCTGGTTTGTCTGTCGTTGATGTTGTCCCTGGATTCATTATGTTGACCTTTAGGAAGAGGAAAAGCAGATTCTAATTCAACAAATGTCTGCTTCCAGGCAGTTGTGAATAATGGGATTTTTTTTTTCCCTAAGAGTGTGCAGGGCAGTTTTGCATTTTGAATAATTTTTTTAAGCCATGGCACACTCTATTAAAGTTTGTTGTGTATCCAAATGACACTGCTTTGCTTTTTAACTCCAGCTGAAACCGTGTCTCGAATAACAGATGTGGAATATTGTCATCCCACTGTCACACCAATTGTTCATTGTTCTGAGAAGGTCACATCATAATTCATTAACAATAATTATTCCCTGGGTACACCCTGCACTTCTTCACTCAATTGCTTCATTAACTTGAGAGTGAATCTCACATTCAGTGCTCCAATCAATGAAGATATATTTATAATGTACAAGTGGATGCTATTAGTTACAATATATTAACTGCCTAATTTAAAAGAGAAAAGCTATCTTTATGAAGGGCAATTAACCACTAAGTGTAATTGATAATTCACATATCTATGATTAGGAAAGACAAATAATAAGAAAGAAATGAATCACCAGCATTATTAAAGAAGACACTGGCATGCAGTTTTGATGAGCAGAAGGGGCTCTCTGGGTCAGGACCAGATTTCCAAGAATTCTTTGATGGAAAGCTGATCATCAGATCTGTTGTCTCGAGGTGGCTTTGGTGTTTGCACCAACCAATTGAGATCATCTTCCCTACAACATGGACCCAGAGTGTTTTGTTGTCTTGAGAATCAGTGCAGGGACATCCTTAATAGAAAAGTCCTTTTTCATTTTAATACAAAGAAGAGTCATAATACTTTTATAAGAATTTATAAGCCTGGTTCCAGACTTACCCAAGTGTCTGAATCTGCATGTGTTCAGGTCCTCAAAGATAATTATGTGCAAATTCACATGAAAACTGGCAAAAAGTAGGCATTTTCACATATTAGAGGAACTGAGTGAAAGTCCCTTAGGCAAATGTTTATTTTTTATTAATATGGTGCATTTTCAGTGCTTCTGATTTTCTGTGACCACTTTGAAGTGCATTGGGTCTCCAAACAACTGACAGCTCTTCCCTGGGGAAGAGGCTTTTTGGGGACATCCACAGCAGGTCACCAGCTTGGGAAACAGCTGCTCAGAGGCAGAGGGCTTGCAGGGGATTTGCAGAATCACAGAATGGTTTGGGCTGGAGGGGGCCTTAAAGACCCCATTCCACCCCTGCCATGGCAGGGACACCTTCCACTGTCCCAGGCTGCTCCCAGCCCTGTCCAACCTGGCCTTGGGCACTTCAGGAATGGGGCAACAGCACAACTTTGGCAGAGTACCAATCCACAGGAGCCATGTCCTTGGCTCTGGGCACTCGTGGCTGTGTTTTCTTCCCCTGAGAAGCCATTTACTTGTAAACATCTATTAATGAATCACTTAAAGTGCCTGATTTTTCAGGGTTATCCACCAAGTAACAGCACAGGTGTTTTATGAGAGATTTAATGATAAATGTGACTGGATCCACCCCGGTGTTGATGAAACACCATTGAGCTAACTGGCAGCTGCAGTGCCCAGAGCCAGGATTTCAGGTGCATGCAGTCACGCCAAAGGATCCTGCTCCCGGTTTGCGATACCATCTTCACCTTTTCAGCAGAACCAACGCTCGTCTCATTTCCCTCATCTGCTCAGCCCTCTGCTGCCTTCCCTCCACAGGATCAAAGCCTCTGGGCTGAAGCTGCAGCTCTGCACCAACGAAACCCAAGCGACCCGGGAGAACTTTGTGAAGAAGCTGCGGGCCCTGGGCTTCGACATCTCGGTGGCCGAAGTGACCGCGCCGGCGCCGGCCGCCTGTCGCCTGCTGAGGGAGCGTGGCCTCAGGCCACACCTGCTGGTGCACGATGGTGGGACAGCACTGGGGACACAGGGAGGGAGGGGAAATGCTCCATTTTCCCCTTGGTTGTAGGACAGATGAGTAGGTGGCTGAAGAGCTCTTGATTCAGACAGATTTATTTATTTTTTCGTGTACTGTCGTGAGTGAAGGGAAGCACAAATTGGGGAAATGCTGTTGCTTCCATGGGATCTGAATTGGTGAGGGATTTGTAATTTTATTTTTTGGTTTTTTTCCTCCTTCTGTAGATCTTGTCCCTGAATTTGCTGAGATCGATAAGACAAACCCAAACTGTGTGGTTCTTGGAGATGCAGCAGAAAACTTCACCTATGCAAACCTTAACGAGGCTTTCCGACTTCTGATTGGGATGGAAAAGCCTGTTTTGATCTCCCTTGGAAAAGGGTGAGTTAAGCTCAGTTCTTCCCTCAAGTCTCTGCATTTTTTAATAATATCTTTAATGGAGGCCAGAAATCAGTGTGGGCACTCCTGGTACCAACTTCTCAGTTTTTAATCTGTGTGCCTGGGCTGGGAGCCTGATCTGATCAGGTGCCTGTCAATGAAGAGGACTTTTGGTGCTTTAAGAGAGCCTCAAAACTCATAGGAATCATGGAAAGTTTGGATTTTGATGTGTGTGACCCCCAAATGAGTGAGTATTTAGTATCTCATAGGTGAGAACTGTTGGTTTGACTGCTTCCTGTAGCCACATGTTCCTCTCTGAACTGAATAGAAATGATTTTTCATAGTGAAAGAAGCCCGAAAATTCCACAGGCCATGCTTGGGTAAAGAGCTGTTGGTGTAGATTTGTGATGCAGTTTGATGCTTTTGAAGTGGTAGATCAGTTGTTTTGGTAGTTTTAATGTCAGACAGCATTTTTAATTATTCTCTGCCCATTAAGGGTAAATTTTGACCTCCTGCTTTCACACACAAGAAAAAATCCAGTCAAGGAGTTGGAATGTTTTCCTGAAAATAATTAATTTAGATGTATTCTGAGATTTTAAACAGGATGTTATTAATTCCTGTGCTGAGTAATAACAAATCCCAACAGAAATAACAGGAATTATTCTTATCTGTTGTGTGATTCGTGGGTTTAAAAGAGACTGTGCATGTTTATCTTGGGGAAAGTGCAGTGACAACTTTGCTCAGTGGTTCAATAGCCTGTAATGGGCATGAAAACCCTTCTTAGTTTGTGGGTTATTGATCCAGCTGGGCAGAACTTATCAGTGGGAAGGAGAAGTTAAATTCATTGTGTTGCCTTACCTGACACTCACGCTCTAATCCTCCAACAGGGGTGAAAAATCCTTGCTGTTTCTCAGAAGGATAAGGAGAAAATGTTGTGCCAGCAGGAGAATGGCTAATGTACATTAAAAAAAAAATCAAATTTTGTGTTATGTAATACCATATTTCAAATTAAATATAGAATCAATCTTTGCTTAGGAACTGTGTTGTCATCAATGCAAAAATGCTTTGTACCCTGTGCATGTAAAAGTATTTATTTGGTCATTCATTGATAGAAACAGCTCTTTTTTGTTACTTCTTTGAAATAGTACTTTTTAAAAAAAAAACAAAGATTTTGGGATATTCAGAGCTCAGTTTTCACTGAGACCATATTGTTTTTTAATGGCTGATCACTGAGGTAATGTGAATGCAAGTTTTCTGGTGAGTTCTCTGACTCAAAGGAGGAAGAGTATAAATTGTAAGAACTGTTCTCCTGACTGGAGAAGCCTCTCCTCGTTGGTGCAAAGGGCCAGGTACAAAACCCAGCTTCATTTGTAACCTGCAGAGCCAGCACAGCTGGGTGCACCTTTGCAAGGTGCCTGCCTTGGGCCAGCAGGTTGGTTTTGGTGGAAGTTTGAGTTCATTCCATAGAAAACAAAAGTGTCAGAGCCACTGAAGCAGAATGCCCTGCTCCTGGAGATGGAGTGATTTACATGTAGCATCTGTTTTGGGCTGAGAGTGGGAATTGGCTTTGTAATTTCTTCTGTCATGCCACTGTCAGAAAATTAAGCTGTTTACACCAGACTATAGAAGGTTAATGGCTGTTCTAGCAAAGGTCAAGTGGTCATTTTAAAGGAAGGCTATGCTGAATAATCGAAAATGGCAGAAGGATAAGGCATAAAATCTTAGCTGGCTGCTCATCCTACCTTTTTTCCTGTCACACAGAAACCTGTCTTTGCTCTGCCCACAGCTTGGAAGACCTGTGTGAATGTGAATTGCTGTCCAGCAAAACTCTCTAAAGACACCTTCTACTTCCACGAGCTTCATGGCAATGGGAGCATTTTTAGAAGGAACAAAATTCAGCTGTGAGGGCTTTCTTGGTCCTGATAAACAGGGTTTCCTCGTGTGGGAGGCTGAGACAGCAGTGATGGTCCTGTCTGGGGTCTCCTTGCAGACACACTGAGGAGGGGTCACAGCTGCTGGCTGGGGCCAGCCTCACCTTTTACCTGCCAGGGGCTCTCTGTCACTGTGCAGTAGCACCCAGCCCAGTCCATCCTGGTCTGAGCACTCTGAATTCCCTTTGAACCAGTGAAGCTGTTCCCAGATGGGCATCTGGGATCCTTTCCCTGAGCATTGCACAGTCCCGAGCCTGTCCTTTCCTTAACTCCTGCTGTTAAACCAAGGCTCGGGATTTTCTGATTACTTGACTTTTTATGCAGCCATATGGACATCTATAAAGGCCCAGAAATAATAAAATGTGCTTTCTTTGTCTTTAACTGCCAGCGCTTTCATTTCATGGGAACTTTATCACTTTCATTTCCAGACGCTACTATAAAGAAACTGATGGTCTGAAACTTGATGTTGGAGCATATATGAAGGCATTAGAGGTATTTTATAGCTGGAATTATGCTTACTCACCCTGTGCACCTTGTTAAAAGAGTAACTGGGATAAATATGGCTCATCTTCTGTAGTTACTCACCTTGCTGGAGGGAGTTTCCACACATTGAAACTCATTTGCTGCATTTTAAAGATGGATGGATCAATTTATTTTCTGCCTTTGTTTGTTTTTGTGGTTTTTTTTTTGTTTTTTTTTTTTTTTTTTTTTTTTTTTTTTTTTTTTTTTTTTTTTTTTTTTTTTTTTTTTTTTTTTTTTTTTTTTTGTTTTACCTAAAGCATGAACTTTTTCCATTGTGGTGCCTTTATTGCAAGTGAGGCCCTTGAAAGCAGGAGTCGGACAAGAAAAAACTGGAATATTGTGTGCAAGATATGCAGGAAAACCTGAAGGTCCATGTTATCTGTTAGGCTTTTTATTTTAAATCTTACAATTTTTTTTCAGCATAGCACTGATATTTAGCAGGACAATGTAACTTGTAAAACCTGCTTTTTCAAATGCAACTTTTCAAAACCCAGATTTGAAACTTGATTTTTTCACTTGAATCATTAAAATCATGCCAGGTGGCTGAAGAAATCTTCTGTATCTTTTAAGACCCTCCAGTACTTTTGATAGTTTTATATGAAGAATATTTGTTATGTCTCTTAAGTGATGCTCCTAACAAAATGAGCAGTACTGGAACTGAGTTTGAAGATTACTCAGTGATGGAGAATGTGAAAGATTTGTACCTTGAGGTGTTTGAAGACCATTTTCTCTCCTGCCAGAGAACTTTAAACACTTCTGTCATCCAAATTCTCTGATACTCATCTTCACCTGCTAATCCATTGTGTTATTTAAGGGCAAAAATCAATAATCACAGAGGTTTTATATCTGGAGTTATGGAGTTGAATAAATCCTTTTCCAATCGGCACTTTTTGTGTTTCTCTCTCTTTTTTTCCCCAGTATGCTTGTGATATCCAGGCTGAGGTGGTGGGGAAACCAGCAAAAACGTTTTTTGAGTCAGCCCTGGCAGAACTGGGAGTTCCACCAGAGCAGGTAAGGTTGAGGTGCCATGACCACGGGCTGTGCTGTATATTTGTGCTCACTGGTGCTTTTTTCCTGCTTTGCTGTGCTTTGAAAAGTTACAAAAGAGGCTGAAGAAGAATGTGACCAGGACTCAATGTCTGGCAGAGGCAAAAGGGGTGCCCTAATGCCTGGCAGTCTGCTTGGAGACTGGAGGCTGCAAGGTGATGGAATTGATCCCATAATGTCATTTATTTCCTGTGTTGTCACACTGTCTGTCTTTTTTTTTAGTAAAGGGGAAAAGCAGAAGTAAAATATTTTATAATTTTGGTGAATAAGAAGAACTGACTAGCCCCAAAACCCCCTCCTGTATTTCTGTTTTTCTAGAAACATGCTGAATGTGTTGTGCTTCCTCAGTACAGCCCATTTTCCCCTTCTCAGTAGTTGTTCCCAGCTCCTCTTTATTGATTTGTTGTTCTGTCACACAGGACATAAGGATGAGTATGAGAAGCCTCACAAACAGCAGTGAATTACAACACAATCATTCCATCAGGGGGGTTTGGGTGACATTATAAACAACAGGAGCGAAGTTTGGGGTGGCTTGTAGGTCCCTGGAGCCTGGAGATGAAATTATGGCCCTGTAATTCAGTGTGTGCTTGGGTTTTGCTTTATTACAGAGTGGGGAGATGGAAAAGACCTAGTGGGCCATCTAATCCATCTCCTTCCCCATGCAGGAATGTTCCCTGGTCCACGGTTATTAATGTTTTGTCCACAGTAGTTTTCAGAGAGCCAAACAACTGTCAGTACCCTGGGGATGGTGTTCAGCCCAGGGGGTCTTGTGGCAGGGCAGCTTTTCCTGGGATTTATCAGGGTATTTCCCTTTTAAACTGCATCTCCTTATTTCTAGTTTTACTCTAATTAACAACCAACTGCTTTCCTTCCTGGATATTTTCTCCATCCAATTATCTCTATACTTGTTATCATTGCAGGAGCTGTTTTTTTACTAAAACTGTGTGGTTTAGTTCTGGTGCTTCCCTCCATTCAGTCCCCCTGCTTTTTTTCCTGTACTCCCTTCAGTTTGTTCATATCTTCCCAGGAATAAAATAGCCTAGTCTGGATTATCCCTGGAATATCCCAGGTGCAGAGCTCCTGTCTCTAAATCCTGGCCCAAATCTGATGTAATGCAGCACCAGGCTGGCAAAAATGGTCCCATAGGGTGAGCCCTAGTGAGTGGTGCCCATCAGCTTCAGGAGTATTTGTTTTGGGTGCAGAAAAGCAGAAAAGTCCCCAGCAGAGATTATTTACTCATTCTCTGCTGTTTGCCATGTCTGCTACTCATGCCTGACTCTATATTTTGTCAGAGTTTTGGCTTTTTTAAATACCATTTCTAATGTTAAATACCATCAAGCTGTTTTAGTGATATGTCTAGTTTGTGGGTATAATATTTTATATTTAGAGAGTTTGGAGATGAAGGGAGAGTGTGCCTAACCAAGGAGGAGTGCAGCAGACACCACTGCATAATGGCACCAGTCACTCCATTCTATCCACCATGGAAAAAATCATCCAGACTGCTGGAATTAAAGCCTGGCTCATGATTCACACACCTGTAGGAGGAAAAAATTCCAAACAAGGAAACTGCCTTAATTCTGACATCTTTTCCTAACTTTTGAGTGCTTGACCTTGTGACTTTAATGTACTTTTGGAGAAGGATTTGCAGGTAGGTTTAGTTTGTGGTACACAGTAATAAAACAACATTATTTTCAGTTTAAAACCTCAGTATAGTCACTTCACTGAGTTCCTGTAATGCACTGCATTACATTTTAATCTGTCTCCTGAATGAACTCTGCATTTGTAGTGACATGACAGGAGCTGGTTTTACTTGCCTTTGCTTTTACAAAATGTTTATTCCAATAATTTATTCCACCTGTGGAATGCATTTAATCCATACCATCGTTAAACCATTTTAGATGAGCTGTGCTTTTGAAAACATATTACCATTTTCTTTCACTTGGCTTTTAATGAAAAATACCTTTTTAATAAAGCTGTCTCACCACAGTAATTTGAGACAGTGGCAATTCTGAAATTCCTCAAGCTGCTTTAATCAATAAAGTTATCACCAGTCGTTTCCCTTGATAACTGCTTCTTACTGAGACCCTGACTTTGCCTTCTGCTGCTGAGATGTTTTCAGCCTGCACTTGGAATAAGAGGAACTCCCCAAAGTCCAATTTTCATTTTAACCTTTCCTCAATGGCCTAGAAATAACAGATTGCCAGTATTACTTTAATAGATTGGAAATTTAAACCTCTTAGAGGTAACCAGACCTATCTTACAATTCAGTGCTATGACAAAGAATAACACACCTTAAAGGTTACTGAAATGCCTAATTCACGTGTTTTAAGGCAGCTGTAACAGTGGATGATTTTTACAGCTTTACAGTAAAACCTAAATAATGTTAAGGTTCTGGTAGTTTTATATAATCATAAAAAAGTTCTCTCTGTAGCAAATTATCCTGCTTTAATGGGAGTTATGGCAGGTCGTGCTGGAGTCCATAAACTCCTGGCAGTTAAGCAATTCCCATTCCTGCCACCTGCAAGTCTCAGGTGGGAGTTAGTGGTGCATGAGAGCAGAGAGAGGTCACCCAGGGGTGGCACAGGGGACCTGCTCCTGTGCCAACGTCCCCTCCTTGTTCACCAGCCACAACAGGGCAAGATCTTCCATCCCAAAATAAAAGTGGCCAAGGGAACTTTCAAGTTTCAATCCATCTGAGAGCTGTCTGGCCACACACCTTTGGAGTTCGAAGACAGAAACAAAATTAACAATAATGTGGGATATTATTCCTTGGGTGAAGGAGAACAGGGAGAAAAGTAAATGTGTTGTATTTCTTGTGTAAAGGGATTTAATACAGCAAGGTTTGGTGTATGAGCTTTATTTCCTTATGGTCCTAGCACATTTAGCTTGATAAAGGTTATTAAATCTATAGCAAAAAATCTGTTTAGGCATAAACATGTCTTGATTCTAGAAGCATTCTCTATGCTAAATATGCTGGTGGGGTTAGCACACTGCCTTCTGTGCATCTCTGTTTGCATCCTGCATAGGCTCCAGCCTCCAAAATCCCCCATCTGAGCTCGTCCTGGTAAACACTGCCTGCAACACGAGCAGGGCTGGGTAAATCAGGGCATTCTCATCTCTCTGCCTCCTTCATTTCCTTACTCTGTAATTCCTCTTCTGATCAGACGTTTTTCTGTGATCAGTTCATGAATGCTGAAAGTCTTTTTGCAGGCAAAAAGTACCTGAAGGTTCCCACTCACCACCCCAGCAGCATCTCTAAGGATTTATTAGTTTTGGCTGCTCACCTGCTTTCAGCTCAGGGTCTGTGGCACAGTGGCATTGCTGGCTGTGGGGATTCTATTTTGCCTTTCCACCCCAAATTCCCCCCCCACATTCATGGGGGTCATGTTGACCTCCCTTGTTCTCACTGCCCCTCTGGGCTGGATCTGATGGGAACCCTTTGAGAGGAGTGTTTTCCTTCAGTTTTGGCACATTTGCTTTATTTACTGTGTGTGCACAACCACACACCACCTCTCACCATCTGAGGGAAATAGAAACTACACCCATCCTGGTTCTTTGAGGATTTGTCTTAAAACCCAGAGAGACTCACTGCATTTTTCCCTTCTCTTTAGTTAATTTGTAGCCAATCAAAAAAAAAAGTAACTTTTGCAGAAGTATTGAGCAGATTAATGGTGTAAAATGTGAACACGAATGGAGATCTTTTAATTCCTGCTTTCAGTGGCTATGTGACCTTTCAGTTCTATATCTTTCTCTCTCTTCTTACCATATTGCAGTCAGAGAGGAAGTTAAACCCAGGTTTGACAGGTAGAGTTTTTTTTATTTCCCTTGACAGCGCACCTTTTGACCTCTATCTTCTTGCCAATGATTTTTTAAATCCTAAATGATTTGGGAATAATTGCTCCTCCTTTAGTGATTATTGCCCTTCACCGATAGTAAATCTGTGCAATCCCTGGGGGCTGGAGCACGTTTTGTATGCGTGTGCCACAAGCTGGCCTGGACAGGCATCACTGCTCAGCTGCAGCTGCACTTCCAGAGCTGCCAGATCTTCCAGGAAAACTTCCCTGCATGGGTAAAATACAGCCCTGGCGAGCAGGAGAGTGCTTGGTGCCCTGCTCTGCCCTTTTCCTTTGTCAGAGGAAATTCTTTTTAGGGTTATCAGGATGCAGGCTGAAATTGTCTTTACATCCTGAGTGTGGGGATTTGGGCTGAGCAAGGGCATGCTGGTGGTGCAGGTCTGTTCCCTCTCACCCTCAGGGAGGTGATGGAAGGAATTTTGTAAGAAAAAGGAATTATAATCTCTTAAAGCCAATGATTGAGAATGATTATAAATCCTGGAGCAGCTTGGGGGGAGTTGGTAATGGTGGTTGGCTGGGGATGATGTTGCCAAGTTCTTGCAGCTCTGCATTATTCCCTTTTCCTTATCCACATTTACATGCCTTATTTCCTAATTACTTAAATCTAACCCATCCTTTTCTCCCCATTTCATGCTGAATTGCTGGTTTGGGAGAGCACTAAGGAAAGGTGAACTATCTACAGGAGAAGCTGTCCCAGATTTACACGTTTGTAGCTCACTTTGGTTTATGAATCCTCTCAGAAAATTTAGGTATATCCTGAGATTTCCTTTACATGCAGTGTAATACCTGGGAGAAGATCTTGTTGCAATTAGGTAATTCATAAAAATAGCTCTGGAGGTTTAGTATTTTTATTCTTTCTCAAGCAAAACAGAGCTTGGGGAAGGATGGAAATTCAGACAGGAATGTCTGGAGCTGGAAGGTACCATGGTTGTGAAAGCCAGGCAGTTAAATTTATGAAGCAAAAGGCTGATTTAAAGGATGAAAATAAAATGGTTAAAGATGCAGCTAACTCTGTATTAGACAAAATTCAACTTTAATACAAAAGGTGGAAAAATCTGATTGATAAACCACATTACAGACTTTCAAATCTGTGCCTCTCCAGTTTTAGGTGCTGCCTGTGTTCTCTGCAGAATAATCCAGAACACCTTTGGGCGGTGTAAAGCTGATTTTTTTGGTCATTAATGGAAAATTACTGTTTTGTGTATATACTGGGTTTTGTTGAAACTATAAAATGGCATCCCCCAATCATTTTAAATTTGAAGAATAGAATAAATACAGTAATTTGTAATGCAGGATGATAAGCACTTGAAATTTTGTAGATGTGACTCTCAACAGATGTGATTCTCAAAAAATCAAAGGACCCCTTGGTTGATACACTCTGATCTATTAAATATCTTTAACAGAGACAGGAAGGTGCTCTGTGCACTCTTTTTATCAAACACCAGACAAATCTTAGCACAGCCAGTTACTTTTTTGGTAATCTACTCACTTTTGTTTATTAATATTGGCATATACTTAAACTGATGGTAACACAAACAGTGTTAGGCCTGTGCGCATTGTGTCATACTGTGCAAAAATTAATAAATTCCATTTTACAGTGATTTCCCAAATTTCTGTATCAACCTGAGAACAGGTTGGGATCAAGCTCTCAGTGATTACAAGCTTAAGCTTTTGACCAGCCTGTAGAACACCAGATTTAAGAAGTTAAGCTTAATTTAAGCTGCTTGGAGCGTAGCAGTAAGGGATTGTTAGGAACAGAAGAGGCCTAACTTCATAAAACTCACCATTTTCTTTCAACTGTGCCCCAAATCCCTTTGATTTCTGTGATTGATTACAAATTGTACAGGTGTGTGCTGTGCCAGTACTTTGCTGGAGGAGCTCTGGCATGAATTCCCCTCAAGGCAGGATGACTTTTAATCAATACGATGACAATATTATCTTGTTTAATTTGTCCAGTGGCAGCATTAGACCTCAAATCAAGCTGTTTGTTATGGCAGGGGAGGGTGACAAATGGCAGAAATGAACCTTTCCTGTATTTCACTGCCCTGACAGGCCATCATGATCGGGGATGACATCGTGAGTGATGTCGGGGGAGCCCAGCAGTGCGGGATGAGAGCGCTGCAGGTGCGGACGGGCAAGTACAGGTCAGTGCTCACCCTGCACATCCCACCAGAGCCACAGGGCCAGCCTTCCTCTGTGGCTTTCTCACATCCTTTCCCCTTGGTGTCAGCACAGGCTTGCATTTGTTCTGTTGTGTCGTGTTTTGTTCTGTGTGTCATGTTTTGTTGCATTCGTTTTGTTGCGTTGTTGTCTGCCCAAGCACCTCCTTGTGCAGCAGAGACTTGGGTGGATGGTGATCATTTTCTTTTGGGAAAACGCTGTGTGAAAGTAGCAGGAAGGGGAGGACAGAGTGTCTTTGATCTTTTGGAGAAATACTTCTTGCTAAATTCCTGCTGTATATTTTTCATCACAGCACGCAGAACTGGTGTATTTCCTGGGGTTTGCTTATTTTTTTCCTGCTGCTGCATAAAAGTGTTGTACTCTTGATGTAAGACGTGTCTGAAACCCGTGGCAGGCTTAGGATTATAAAATTAGACTGTTGACTCAGCCATCCCTGTGGGTCATCTCTCACAGCTTTAGGAAGGGCTCCATATGTCTGCCCTTCCCTGCAGACACACATTCAGCGCTGAGGTGTCTGAAACACGAGAGCTGCTTCCCCAGCTCTCACCTTCCCAGAGTGCAGGGTCCTGCAGGGTCACTCATGGCCCTGCTCAGCCCTCCTTGTGCAGCTGTCCCCATGATCCTGTGCTCTCACTGAGCTGTCACAAGTCCAGCTGCTGAGGGGGGCCCTGAGTGCACCTCTGATCAGGACATGACCCAGAGCTGGGCCAGGTTAGGTTTGAGGACAGCTCAAGGTGACTCCAAATGCAGTGCAGAGATCTGTCCCTCCCTTTGACATTCTGATTCCAACACTCAAAATCTCATTTTAACCATCTCCTCTTACCCAGAACCATGCCTTCTTGTAGTATGGTTCAGCCACGCCCTTTGTCATCTGATGTCATTTGTATTTCCACTGTTTTTCTTCACTTTGAAATACTGAGACTGTAAAAGAAGGATGCTCCTTTGGGGAGGGATACAGCACATGAAAATTATGCTTGCCATAAACTATCTGAAAAGTTATTTTGCTTGTTTTCAAGTCAATCTGTTCCTCAATTTTCCTTTTTAGTTTGTGTAAGGTGATAAAGTAATACCCTGTGCCCTAATACTAATGGACTAGTAAGTGATGGTTTCTGAGGAAAAAAAGTCAGGTACAAGTGTATTGTATTTTCTATAATTTTAAGATAGTACATCTAAAAATCACATATGTATCTGAATAAATCTTGGGAAATCCCAAAGATTAAAAAAGTAATTATATAGTTTGTGCTTTTGGGATTATTTGTCTGTAATCTTTGTGGTCCCAGGAGTTGGACTTGATCCATGCAGGTCCCTTCCAACTCAGGACTTTCTATGACTAATCCCATTAGGTTCCTAATGGAGAAAATAAGGATTCAGCAGTTGATTTTACTCTGATATTAATGGGATCACTTTGCAAATCCACATTTTGTTGCCACACAGATACAGATGAAGAAGATATCTTTGCCCACAGAGGTGAATTAGGTCTTTGCTACTGACCAGATCTCTCCTGTTCCATGCTTTGCCCATCATAAAACCTGCCCCAGGTGATGTTACATCCACACTGTTCAGGCAGCTGGCATAAACTCTGTGTACACAAACACACAAAAATGTGTATAATCACATGCTAGAAAGGCATTTTCTTGTATCAAGTTCGAGTTATGAATTCCCAGCTGGAAGGGAGTCACCAGCTGTTTTAGATGGGGAACAAAGCTGGTGTTTCCTGTTTCAGTGTGTGCTTGGTGCTTTCTCAGCTCAGGCACTGTTGCAGAGCAGTGAAATACAGATGAGTGCCTCTCTCAATTCCCTGTGTTGTGCCAGACTGCTGTCAGCAGCTGGGATTAAAGTGAAATAACTCCTCTTTGCCAGGAGAGGTCAGAGGTGTATCTGTATTTTTAAGAATGACTTATTTAGTATACTTAGAAAATCAAGGCACGCAGTGAGGAGAGACAGAAAATAAACAAGCCATGGCCAGGTTAAATTAAAAATAAATAAAATGTAATTATTTGGTGGTGAGTTTAGTTTAAAATCTGATACATAAAATATACAAAGGTCCTGTCTTTCCCTTTAGCCTTTGGTGACACAGAGTTCTGTGCTGCACCCGAGCTCCTCTGGATGGCATCGTTGGCTCATGAACATCACTGCCAGCCACAGCCTGGGGCTTCCCCACCATCCAGGGCTGTTTGTCCAAAATTAAAGCACAAAGGTGTCAGGGCTTTGCTGCAGGTGTCAGTGGAGGGCTGGTGTGGTGGGATTGTCACAGGTTTCAATAACAGAACCACTGAATGGTTTGGGTTGGAAGGGACCCTGTTGTCCTCCTCCTTCCTCACTCAGACAATGTCCCCAGCTGGCATTGTCACCTCCAGTGCACAAGGGTGCTTGGGGCAGCTCTCAGGGCTCAATGCAGTTTGCATGAACATTTCAGGGAAAGGTTCTTCCCCAGAGGGTGCTGGCACTGCCCAGGCTCCCCAGGGAATGGGCACAGCCCGAGGCTGCCAGAGCCCCAGGAATTTGGACAGGGATGCACAGGGTGGGATTGTTGGGGTGTCTGTGCAGGGCCAGGGGTTGGACTGATGATCCCTGTGGGTCCCTTCCAGCTCAGGATACTCTGTGATTCTAGAGTTCTGCTGCCCAGGCAGTGCCCACCCAGGTTATGCAGGGGTGTGCTCTGGGGTTCTCTCCTCCCCAGGCTCTCTCCCCCCTGACCTCTGCAAAGTCTTCTCCACTCCTGGCTGCTCCCAGCAAGAGATTCAAAATGTGGATTCAGCTGCTGCAAAAACATTCAGTTTTGCACCACCTTGAATGGAGTCCTTCAAGTTGGCTCCTTTGTCTTGCTTCTCTTGGATCTTTAAAGTTAATTAAAATCTGTGCAGCCTGTTTCCTTTAATGTGACACACTTTGCCTGTTCCTTCTCGATCTCAAGTGTTGGACTCTCTCGGTAGCCAAAGCAGGCATAGGTCAGTCCCACAAATGCTATAAATCCTGCTCTAAATCTGCAGCACAGAATAAAACTTCTGCTGGCACAAGTCAGGGCAAAAGTGGAGGGTGAGGAGATAAGATTGGTGTGTTGGGGTGACCTGATGCAGAGTGAATAGTTGTTGGCCAAGTCTGGCCTTTCCTAGTGTAAATTCCAGATGCAAAGGGTCAGTCTGGGCTGCAGTTTCTCCTCTCTCAGTTTGTCCCATGTCCAGGACAGATCAGGCTGCAGGCTCCTGAGGGCTGTGAGATTTCTCAGCATTGGGAAATGTGATGCCAGTTCCAGAGTTTCTGTGCACACCTGGCCAACATCTTTCCCAT
Organism: Dicaeum eximium; assembly: GCA_013396995.1. Classification (NCBI taxonomy): domain Eukaryota; kingdom Metazoa; phylum Chordata; class Aves; order Passeriformes; family Dicaeidae; genus Dicaeum; species Dicaeum eximium. The sequence continues at coordinate 61,757 of VWZP01006954.1, forward strand.
CTAGGGAAGAACATGTTCTTGTCTTCCCACTCGGGGTATGTGCTAATTCCACTTGCAGCTAATTGGCCTTGACATCAAACCAATGATTCCCACAAGAACTATTGATTCTGCAATGCTGTGTAATATCCTCATTCCTCTTTGTAGCCTGCAAGTTAGAGCAGAAAATAATGACTTTGAGGCTTTTCCAAGTGTCCCCCTGTACCTGGAAACAGCTTCCAGGTGTGTCAGATTGCAGCGGGATCTTGGTAGGGGGTAGGAATTGCTTCCCCCCTTCTCCTTGTTGTTATTTACAGGTTTTGATTTGTAAATAATGAACTTTCAATTGCTGGTGTGTGGCAGCAGCCAGGAATATTCATGGCAGTGGTGCCCTCTGCCCTGGCTCACCTGTGAGCTCTGGGATGGCTTTGCAATGTGGCAGTGTGGATTCATCCCCTCTCAGTGCCCCCCTGGCGTTTCCTTCCTTCCATTAGGGATTTATCTCATGGCCATGGCTGATGCTGACATCAGAGTCAACATCCCTGAGCTGCCTCATTACAGACATCAAGGATTCTCCAGGGATGGAGGCCAGGGAGAGTTGCCATCTCCTGCCAGCTCTGCCACTCTTTTCCAGGAGAACTGGGTCAGGTTACTTCATGTATCCCTACTTTTTAATTATCCTCTGAGAGTAATTACCATGACTTCCTTAATAAAGTGGCTTGTGATCTGTTCCTCTTGCCTGATTAAAGAAAACACACAGAATTTGTAGTAAATTGGCTTGCCAGGAGAGAGATCAAGACATGACCAAGACAAAAGTTGGGACAGAGGAGTCTTTTAGGCTGCCCATCATCATCAGCTGACTAAGGACTGGGAAAAACAGGTTGTGTCTTTAAATGAAGTTATAAATTCTTCTTTAAAAAATTTCCACACATAGATAAATTCACTGCTGTCACTGTGTAATTCAGTGAAAGCTCATGACAACTTCTGTGAAGAAATAATCACCTCTTGCTGCTCTGCAGAGGAGGAGCATCCCTCCACCCTTCCTTTCTTGCTCTCTGTGCTACCAACCCAGCCAAGATGAACAATTTTATGAATTCTTTTTCATCTCCTGGGTATCAGCAGTGTGTAATGGTAACAAGCAGGCAGAGGCACTCCCTTTGTCAGAAACCAGAGGCATTCTTAGGGCCTCACATCCTGATAATTAAGCCTGTTTCAAGTATTAAATTGAAAGAGTTCCAACCCATATTTGCACTGTGAAAAGTTGTATTATAATCCATGATGGTTAATGTCTCAAGCAGTGTTTATTAAAGCTGGTGTCAGCGAGTTGACTGTGATAGCTGATTGCAGGCAGTCCCAAGGCATAGCCTTATCACCCTTTATTGCATATTCAAATTATGGTTTGCTCTGTCTGTGAGAGGGTCTTCACATGTCTTTATCATTTTCTTGACCACAATGTGGTTACTGTAATATTTGAATCAGCTTAGAGGAGGCTCAGAGTAAACCTTGCAGTGCCTTAGCGTGGACATCTGATCACAGCCCTCCATCTTCCCAGTGTATTCCAGTGTCCAGTCACAGAAATTAGTAACTCATGCATAAATTTACTTATCTTCAGTCTCAAAGAGAAGTGTGAGTTTGAGGGGGGGGTTTATTAGCAGGTAATTTATTTACTGGTAGCATAATAAACCTTGAGGGAGCAGTGTGTGCTCAGGATACAGCCATGCTGTGTGCTAATGTGCTGCACTGAAAAAATCAGTCTGAATATCAGTAAAGAGATCAATCTGCAATGAGAGTAGGATAAATAAAGGAGGAATGGATCAGGTGAGTGAGGAGAAGCAATATTACTCAGGAGTCTGACAGTTCTGCTCTCTGCCTGTCCAATGAGTGACTTTTCCTCAGCAGCCCCACTGCAATCACCTCTCTCATCTCCAGCACTTAGAAGGGGAGGCAATGTGCACTTTGCAAAGCAGGTTGCCACATTTTGCTTCCCCTCTTGCCTCACATCCTTCCAGCTCATGCAGCTGCAGAGGCAGCTCAGGTTTCCATTTCTCTCTTCTGAAGCTGATAAAGGGCTGGAAGAGGGGGGGCTGGTGCCAGGGTCTGCTACCTGAAGCCAGAGGCAGCAGGACCTGAGGGGGCATGTGGCTTAGCTGGTCTGATATATGGGACTAAACCACTTCCAGGCCCTCTCTGACAGCATGCAGAGCTAATAGCCTTTCTTCTTTCATTCCCATTTTGCTCTGGTGCCTCGATGTCTTGGCAGGACATGCTCTTCCAGCCTGGGCTGGCAGCCACCCTCCCTCCCCGGCCGCGTGCGCTCCTGCCCTGCCTGAGCAGCCTTGGCAGCTGCTTGTCCAAAGGGTTTTCCTTCCCCTCCTCCCTGCAGGCACACAGCTCCTGAGCTGAGGTGGTGCTGGTGGCTCAGGGGTTTTGCAGGGCTCCCACAGGGTGTGTTCATCTGCACAGCAGCAGCGCCCCTGACCCGAGCAGCACAGCCCAGGAGATGCTCCTCTCTTATTTTATCCCTTTTCTCAGCACCTGCACAAAGGCTGCAGTGAAACATTCCCCAGTGAGGCAACCTTTCTCAACACTTGTCCCTTGCTGTATTGGCTTGTCCAGCCTTTGGCAGCATTGATGAATTCCATACCAATGGAAAACCACTTTATTTCCATGAAAATGTAGATGAAAGGGCTGAAATGTGCTGTAGAAAGGGCACAGCTGGGACAGCTGCACTATTTGGGTTTCACCAGAGATTTCCTTTTGTTTTTTAAAGCACAGGTTCCTCTTCTCTGCTTACCTTTTTCCTGTAGCTAAATATCCTCCAGGCTCTTTGGTGCACGGAGTCCTCTCAGAGAGACTGCTCTGATTGATAAAACCAAGGCAGAGCTTTGTTTTCAAAGGCAGAGACAAGCAAATGAGACAGAGACAGGCCAAGACAGCTACTGATGTAACTCCCTTGAAGCAAATGGTTCAATATCTGAAATTTAATCTGGCTTGGGCCCTTGCTTGTGATGTAAACATGCTCAGGAGCAGCAGTGCCAGAGCAGTGCCTTGTGCTGGCACCTTGCAAGCACAGAGCACCTGAGCATTCCTGTTTTAATGCTGTTCTCTGTGCCCATGGATGCTGGAGGGTCCCTGCAGGCTTACCCAGTGACATTTATTTCTTTTTCTCTATGAGTGGGCTCAGCCAACAAACCCAGAGTGGCTGCCTTCCATCCCTGCAAGTGCCCAGGGCCAGGTTGGACAGGGCTTGGAGCAACCTGGGACAGTGGAAGGTGTCCCTGCCATGGCAGAAGGTGGAACTGGATGGGCTTTGAAGGTCCCTTCCAACCCAAACCATCCAGTGATTCCAGCAGCTGCAGAGGGGAGGCAGACAGGTTTTGCTGGGGTGCAGGGGACAGGGACTGCCAGCCTGCTCAGGACAAGGGAACACCCCTGAGACACAGGAACTGCTGCCCTCCAGCAGCCTCTGCTGGGCTGGCTTTCATCCCCTGTGGGAGGTGTGATGGGGCTCACCCAGAGTTAAAAATGAAGCACCCAGCAGTGCCAGCTGTAGCTCTGCTGCAGACTGGCATGTGTCTGTGTGAGTGCTCATGTGCTGCAGCAGGAGCACCAGGGCAGTGGGAGAGAAGGGCTGTGGGTGCAGGGCAGCTCCTGGCTGCCTGCAGATGTTCACACTTTGCCCAAACCATCAGAATTCTCACTTGTCTGTGGTTTTCAGGGGCTGTCAGCAGCAGGTATGGTTACACCTCAGCTCTGCTGAGAGGAGCTCATCCAGCACACAGGGCTGGTGCTGTTGTGTGGGATCTGCATCCTGTTGGCCCTTTGAACTCCAGCCATCAGCCTCCCTAAAAAACAGGGGTGCACATCTGTGAGGAGCAGAGGAAGAGCCTGGCTGCTCTTTGTGTGGATGTGCAGCTCATCTCAAAAGCTTTTCCTTACTTAACTGCTTTGTGTGCCCAGGAACACACCACTTGCTTAAATGGCCAAAGCACAGCACAGGCATTGGCTGATCAGGTGTTGCAATTAGGGAAATGAGTGCAATGAGGAGCAGCTGGGGGGGGCTCAGCCTGGAGAAAAGGAAGCTGGGGGGCCCTTCTTACTCTATAACTGCTTGAAAGGAGGGTGCAGCCAGGTGAGTGTCAGTCTTTTCTCCCAGGTAACAAGAGGACATGGTCTCAAGCTGTGTCAGGGGAGGCTTAGATTGGATATGAGGGAGAATTTCTTCACAAAAAGGTTTGTCCAGCCCTGGCACAGCTGCCCAGGGCAGGGTGGAGTCCCCATCCCTGGAGGGATTTAAAAGCCGTGTGGATGTGGCACCTGGGGACATGGCTCAGTGGCACTAACAAGACTTTGGGGAGGCAGGGTGGGGTGGTGGAGCTGTCAGAGCCAGGTGGGTGGATGGGAGCTGCCAGGCTGCAGCCACAGGCTCCATCCCCATTCCCAGTGCAGACTGCAGGGGACACATTTCTCACTGTGACTTTCCAGAGGGCTCTGTGGGGCAGGACACAGCCAGCAGACTTGTGGAATAACAAGAACTGTCCAGCTCAGCTGTTGGCTGCACAACAGAGTCCAGGCCTAAAAATAGGAGGATGTCTGACCCTGAAGTGAAGGATTTTCACTCGAAACCCAGCCTGGCGCCTGCCCAGGGTGACATCATCCAGAGGGGAAGTTGGAAAAGCTTCCAAACTCGTTGCTTTCTGTGGAGAAGTGCTAAATGCATGTGTCAGCAGATAATCAAGCAGCACATTTGCTGTGGCCATGAATCAGGGGAGAGAGGGAATGGGGAAGGAAGGACCTGCAGAGGGAGGGACAGGATTTGATCTCCACAATGGCAAGGAGTTTTGGGAGTGTTGTCTGTGCATAACCTGAGGAGAGATGATAAGGTCCCATTCAAGCTGAGTCTATCCTGTAAAGATGACATTTTTCTTTCCTTTGAAGTGTGTTAAAAGTTACTGTGCTGCTCTCAAAGTTCTGACTGTGAACCCACCCAGTGGGATGTGGTGATATTGGCCACAGCTGTGGTTTGGGTCTGCATGATTTGGACTTGCAGGTGCATGGATACTGCTGGAGGTGGCCATGGAAGCATCTGAGATGGCCAGGTACTGACTGACTCCCTGGGTTTTGGCTCTCTGATATTTGAAGCAGCTTTTCCCAGGCTAACCTTCAGGGATTTGATCCAAATCTGTGCTGTGTGGCATGGATGACCTTGCTGTTGTTGTTCTGTGCTTGAACACAGTTCCTCATGCTTTTTCTTCTTTAAAAGTGACAGTGTGTATAAAATGTGGTGGCAGCTTCCTCTGAAACTTGACATCTTTTCCCTCTGGATGCTGCCAGGCAACTCCTGTGCTCATCCTCTAATGAGGACACCTTTCCCTGAGTGTTGATGAGCACATGCTGAAATTTGTAGCTCTTTTCAGATGATGAAAGCTGAGTGTGTTATGGGGAGTCTCCTCTATCTGTTTTCCTTCTGCCTTTTAAATTCTCATTATGTATTTATAATGCTGTTACAGCAAGGATGCCTGAAGCACAACCATGGGCACTGTTTGGTCCCTGGGTCCCCAGTGAAGCTGAAAAAGCTGCTGTTGCTGTGTAAACACTGATTTCATGTGTGCTGCTGGGCACCCAGCTCTGATAATGAAAACAGGGAAAGTTTTACCATGTCAGTGTAGACATCTGATAGGAAACCAATTTATTGGTTAGAGACTGAGCGTAGGGTTCAGGCATGCCAGCCCTTCCTTCTTGGTGTTTTAGCACTCTTAGATCATCACAGCAGTGAAACTTCTCCTGCAGACAAGCTGCTTTGCAGACAGCAACAGGCACAGATGAGCTGCTTCTCACTTTGTCAGCCTTTGGGTGGGATTTGTCTGAGTAAGCACGAGGATATTTCTGGTTGTCTGCTGGGAAATGACGTGGCTGCAGTTGCAAAGGTGCTGCATGGGCACTGGCTGAGCCTGTGGCAGGCAGATGATAGCCCAGGCAGGGTCAGGAATTCACTTCCATCAAGTACATGGCCCTGATAGGAGCTTGAACAGTTTTTCCATGGTTTACCCTTTTTCCTGCATGAAAGCTTGAAGCCTCCCTGACCCAGGGACAAATCTCTACTTGCAGGCAGACTGTGAAACCTCTTAGCTTTTGATCCCTGGCACTCTTCATGAGGTACAGCCCAACTGGAGCAGCTGGGTGAGTGGCAGGGGCCTGAACCTGAGCAGCTGGGATAAATCTGGTACTCCAGGAGTGAGTGCCAGTCCTGCAGCTCCAGCACAGACCCTTTGTTTCATGGAGCATTAGTGGAGCTGACAGACCTGGGAGTGAGCACACGCTGCGTGAGCCAGCTCTCATTCTTGCACGGGGAACACTTTTATTTTTCCTTGCTGGTTGAGATGTTCTAGCAAACACTCGACTTTCTTGTCATCCTTAAACTATGTGGAGAGGTGGGGAGTTGCCTTTTACCCAAGCAAATGGATTTCTGCTTTGAAAAGTCCCTTCCTGCAGTTTTTGGCATGACTGATCACTCTGTTCCCAACAGCCCCTGAGCTTCGTGATACAGTAGTTTTGTACAAAGCTGTATTTTTATGTACATAAGCTTTTAGAGCTCTTTGAAAACACATCCCTAGATGTCTGTCCTGTGGTTTTAATGGAGAGTTGGAGATGGGGCTTGCTTGGGAGGAGGGGGTGGGTTCTGGGATTGTGAGGCAGTGGCCAGAGGCGCTGGCCAGTGCTGCTGCACGTAGCACAAGTTGTCAAATCACATTCAAATAAAAATACTGCATATTAAAAGACCATTACAGCATGAGTTGAGCCATATTGTGCATTTACTCTGAGGAGCAGTGCTCAATGGAGCACTTGCATGCCTTTCCCTATGCTGAATCCTCATCTCCCCATTGCACACTTGTGGGGGGACTCACAGAGCAACATTTTCCCCTCTCCAGTTGTTTCTGTTTTTCTGCCATGTCTTTCTGGTCGTTAAATAGAAACATTAATGCATTTATTTCTGGAGCAGAGCTCTGAAATCCTTCCCTGTGCACACAGGGCCAAGAGGCACAGCTTAAAGCTGGCACTGGCCACAGGGCTGGGGGCTCACGTGCTCAGTTTGAAAGGACTCGAGCATTTTGTGCAAACATATGTTGGAAATGCCACTCGTGACCGCCTCAGGGGCATCGTGTGGGCTCAGCCCTGCTGCAGATGGACTCCCAGCTGGCCCTGGGCACGCACTCAGAAAATCCCAGTGCCCTGAGGAAAGCCTGGGAATCACAGAGGAACAATGTGGCAGGGCAGAGAGAGAATCCGCTCCTCTGCGGGGCAGCACTGACCTTCCTCGTCACAAAAGCATCTCAGAGGTGCTGATCTCCTCTGGGGGCTCCCAGAGGCTCTGCTGAGGTGGCCCTTCCCATTGTCCTGCTCCTGGGAGTGGAGTGAGAGGACAGGTTTTGGCTGAGGATGTGGAGGCCAGCTCCTTTTCATACAAAGTGGATACAAAGACCTCAGTGGAAAGGGGAAAACAAAACCTGTCTGCATTTCAATCTGCCTAATTAAAGTGGCTTTGTGCAGGGGCTGGCAGGCCCAAAGTGATTGGTGCAATTAATGCCTTTTGTGTTTGTCTGGTGGGTTTTTTTCTTACCTCACTCATTTATGGGACTATCACCTATGTGTAATCTGGTTTTAAGGTTAGAAATAAGGGGCTGGATCCTCAGCTGCTCTAAGGAGCGGGAAGAGCTCTGCTGATTTACACCTGTGGTGCTCTGGATGCCTGGAAATAGCTTAGCAAGTGTAAAAAGGGAAAAAAAAGGTTTCTCCATCCATCTGGAACACATTGCATCCATCAGGGGAAGGAGAGACATTTGTGAGAGTGAACGCTTCATTTATCAGTGTATGAGCTATTGAAAAGCCTGGATGTAGCTGGGATAATTATAACCCAGATTAGTCTTCTTGGAATGGAATAGTAACGACAATCCTAATTGTAGCAAATCCTCCAAAAATTATTGCCTGTTTATTTAACACCCCAGACCCTTTCCTAGGGCAGGAGATGCAATAGATTTATGGAGGTGCAGTTTGGTAATCTAAATACTTGGGAGTTCACCTGCATGGCCCGTGGGCTGCTCTGGTTATTGTCACTGTCACCACTTGGAGGCCGTGGGAGCACAGGAGAGGCACAGCCAAACATCAGCTGCAGTCACTCAAAACATTCTCCTTCCACTGGGCTCTGCAGGTGAGGAGCACCTGGCCAGCTTCAGCTGTGGGTGGGGAGAGAATTCCCTGTTGGGAAGGGAACAAAGCTCCTTCCTTCCCCTCTTCAGGACCTGCACATTTTTCTTCCCTGAATATTTGAGGGGTTTTTTTCCTACGTGTTTCCCCCACCCCTGGAAATGTCCAAGGCATGAATGAGGTTTGGAGCAACCTGGTCTAGTGGAACCCTACTGGTGTCTGGGATTGGAACTGGATGGTTTTTAAGGTCTTTTCCAACCCAAACCATTCCATGATTCTCTGTAAGGAGAGGCAAGATGTATTCAGAAATCCCTCGTGCAGGGAAGGTCAGAGTATCAAATATTTGGAGATATTTGGAGAGCTGACTGCAGTTACCCTGTGCCAAGCCATGGGTATCACCTGTGCCTCACAGAGTCTTATCAAAACTGAAAACCTCTGCTAGATGCAGGAATAGCAGCACAAGAAGGAAAATCCCTCTGGGACAAAACAGGCTTTGTAAAGAACAGAGGTTATGCAGAATCTGTGAAAAGGCAGATAAAGGAGCAGGGTTCTTCATTTGCTGCCATCATTTAATAGGAGAGGAAAATGCCTGGGCTGGGTTTTAATAATTGTTTCTGGTCTTTTTTGTAATAAGTTCATCACTTTTAGGCCTGTCTGCATTTTTGGCTTTATAAGCTGTGCTGCCTTTTGGCTGAATATTTACTCTTTTCTTACCGTGAAAGTCAGTGTATTTCCAGTACAGCCAGAGCTGAAACACAGAGTCTCGATTTCCTGTTCAAATCTAAAGCATTTGAGATTTTAGAGTTTTTGCAAGCCCTCACAAAACCCCAAACAATAAACCCTGAAAGATGAAAATGATTGTCCAAAGACGACAGATGGAAAATTTCCTTTGCCTCCTTCCGAGTCGAGGGTTTAGTCCAAAGGGTTTGGTAGCACTTCAGGCCTTCATGCTTCAAGACACAAGCCAAATTCTCCCTAATAAAATTCAAAAGGCATTTTTCCTTCAGGGCACAAATTCGAATGTAAAATCTCTCACGTTTTCCTAAACCACTGTCAGAAACCGGCCACTGTTGAAAGAGGAATGCACAATTAGCTCAGGCTGCCTGTCGGAGCTGCTGTGGAGTTTTTTTCCTGCTGCACCTTCCACAGGAGCACACAGAGGGAGCTTTGTCACCAGTACTGCTGTGTTGTCACTGGGAAGGCCACCAGCTCAGATGGGACAGGTAATCAGGGAGACAGGAAGGGCTGGGATGTGTTTGGGGGTGGATCAGGAGGCTTCAGTGTCCTTGTTGCCAAAGCAGGATCCTCACAGTCCTGTGCTCCTGTGCTGCCGTCCCTCGGTGCCTGACTCACATTTCTACAGGCATCCCAGTCTTGAAAGGTTTGGGTGAGCTGTTGGATGGTGTGGGACTGGTGGTTTATGAGGGAACATCAGTGCTTTGTCACCTAGGAGTTACAAAGCAGTTGGTCTGAGTGAGACAAAGGAAATAATCTTTTCATGTGCTTGAGAAAGTGGTGAGGCAGCAGCAAAAAATGAACCTCCCTTTGTCCAGAGCAGGACAAGTCCCCTCAGTGCCAGCTCTGCTCCACATTTAACCCTCCTGTAGGCAGATTGCTGATCCTGGGAGCCAACAGCAGCTCCAAGGGTTAGGAAATCAACACTACTTCCTGAGGTCTTTTTATGTCCCAGGTTTCCTGCTGCAGCCTTGGCAGAAATGGTGCCATGAGGGCTGTGGCAGTGGCTGGGGCTCGTGCTGCCAGCTGTGCAGCAGCTGTGCACCAGGGAGTGTTGCCATCTGTACATGGCAGCCTTGCCAGGCTGGAGAGATGAGCAGGTCCGGTCCCTCCCTGTCTGAATCCAGTGGGAGCCTCTCCATCACTCCTGACGAGCTGGAAAACGTCTTGGACCTCCCACATCTTCCTGTTCTTTTTTTTACTTTTAAAACATCCCACCCCACAGTCACAAGAGTCAGGGCTGTTCTTGAAATCCTGACCTGGGATTGTTTTCAGCTGCAAAATGCTGTGGCAAGATCCGTGCTGTGTCATGGGAGAGGATTTTCATGCTGTGTACACATGGGGTGTCTTAGAAGTTGCTCTTGGGAGGTTTTGGGAAGTGCATTACTGGAGATGTTAAGCCTGGATGTGGCACTGGGTGCCAGGGTTTAGTTAAGCTGTTGGGGCTGGGTTGGACTTGATGATCTTAAAGGTCTCTTCCAACCCAGACATTCTGTGAATTCTGTGTTCATTGTAGGTAGAGCACAGACACTGGTTAGTATGTTTTTCAAACTTGGCCTTCCTCTTTTGTTATTGAATGTACAGAAATAAAGGAGGTTGTTGACTTAGAAATTATGAAAATGTAAAAATTTAGCTTAAACAGAAATTAGTTGGTCTCAAAGTGCCTCATCTTCTTAGGAGCTGTATAGGCACTTAGGCCACTGAAAGGTAGACAAGTTACTTTTCCTGTAAACATGACACCCTGAAGTAAAAATGTTTGTCCTCATTGGCTCTTTGTTTTCCAGCTTGTGAGTATCAAGTGAGTCGTTGTTCACACACAGATAGTAACTTCTGTCTTCATAGCTTTGGAAGTGCACTGAATCTCCTTGGTAATGCAAGAGCAAACCCAGCCATTGCTGGGCTCTGGAGCTGGGGAGGAATCGGGGCTGGAAGCAGAGCTGGCCCCGCTCTGAGCCAAACCCACACACACACAGCCAGGTAGGTTTTATCCAAGGGAGCAGCACTCAAGGAAAAACAGACAGAAAAAGCTGCAGTGCTTGTTCCAGCTCACGTGCACTCGTGTTTTCCAAAGGGAGAATCCCACAATCCTGTAGGAGTGGCTGGAGACAAACCCCATCCCTCAGCCCCCTGCACAGAGCATAACAAACTCCCTCCCCAGGATGGTCCCAGGTGGCCATCCTCGGGAAAGAGCCTGATTGCCAAGTAAATCCAGGAGCTGCTGCCTTTATAGGAAGCTCCTAGAGGATTGACAAGGCAGTAAAACAACAGTTTTCTATAGCAATTGCTCTGTGGGGAATTTGGTCAGATTGCTGCATTGCAAATGTACAGAACAGCCTGCCTGTAGAAATCCTTGAGAGTGTGATAGGATTTAATCAATCCCATTTGTTTGGATGGAGAGGCAGCCCAGATCTTTGTGGCAGATGCCCAGGAAATGCTGGAGGCAACGAAACCTGTTAAACAGGGCTATGTGTGGCCCTGTGAACAGAATATACTGAATTTGCCTTTTTTTTGGACTCAGTCAACCCCTCCCCTTATTACACCTCAGGTGTGTCCAGTCTTCACTCATCCTGTCATTTTCCTCCTTTTTTCCCCTTCTCTATCTCTTTGCCTCAGACTCCTGTTTTTTTATTTATTTCTTTATAAAATGTGCCTTGATTCCCTTTTATGCTTCACTGTGCTGGGAGGCCACGTTCTGGGGGTCCTGCTGGGTTCCCAGGGATTCTGTGATGTCCGTTCAGGAGAAGGTGACATGCTGCAGAATGAGCCCCCCAGCAGCAATGGGCTGTAGAGGTGGGTCCTGTCCTTGGAGTTGCACCAGTTACAGACAAATCCCAAATGTGATCCTAACGACCTGGGTTGTTTTAAAGGGCTTTTGTTTCCAGTTAAGTGACTTTCCCAGGCTTGTTTTTCATTCCTTTGAAAACTCTTGGTTCTGCTGCTTGTCCAAGCTGTGCACAAGCAACAAATAGTGATAAAGAACAACCCACTGGCACGGGAATGCAGGGGCCAGCTGGTTGCACTGGGTGTTTGTTGGACTGGAGATACTGGCAGCATGGAATTATGAAGATCTGCTGTTAGTTTAGGCTTCTCCTCTATCTGGTTCAGCCAGCTGTCCTTTCAAATAACAGGAAAAAGTTTCATGTAGTTACAGGAGACAGGAGAAAAGTTTATTCTAGTGGTTTATCCGAGTTTGCCGCCGCACGCGCGTTGTTTGCCACCACCTTTGCTTCTTCCCCATGGCAGCCAATTCTTTGCCTCCCTTTGTTTCCTGGATCTTTTGTACAACAAAATGAAAGAGGACCTTTCCAAAGGCCCTGCACTTTTGTAAAGCCACAGGAGGGCTCGGCACGGGGCTGATACTCCCTGGAGTTGGCAGGTTCGTGGAGGAGCCAGGCCACGTGGCTGTCGCTATGTTGTCAAGCTTGTTTTGGGAGGTAGTGTGGGAGAAATGTCCTTTATCCTGAGCTTGCTGGCTCTGCCATCCAAGGGGACACTCGTCAGCAATTTCCTATCTGCAAATCATAATTACTGGGACAGGGAAAAATAACAACTCTGGGCCAGTCTTGGTCTTACCTGCTGTGGTTCTTAAAGAAAAGGCACAGCCTCCCGTAAATAATCACCCCTGGAAGTGAAATATGGCATTTAACATATTTCTAAAATAGCTAAGACTCAAAAAGCACCCAAGTGTTGTCTCTTTGTCTTGCAGAGTGTCTGCATAAAGCAAAATGCGGTGATTTTGGTACTGTTAGAGGAGAAGCAGCACCAGCACAAGTGAGATAAGCAGAGATCTGAGCCTTGTTTTTCCTGTCATAAGCTGGTCTGCACTGAAAGGCACATGGGGGAGGAGGAAGACTTAGTTGGTACTGTGCAGTGACTTGATGGAGATTGGCCCATCCTCATGGGAAATTCCCAGGGATTTCTGACACAAGTCTTGCTTCTCCTGTCATTTACAGGCAGCAGCCCAGCCTTGTGTGGTTTCAGTCTGGTGCCTGCCCTGGGCTGTAGCTGGAGATGAAGGAAGCTCTTCCTCCTTTAAAGAGCTGCTGTGTCCCTCCTCTCCACTCCTAGGAGTGCCATCACCTCCTGTAGGTCGAGCCTTACAGCATTCCTTGGGCTCTGCCTCCCTGCCAGTTTTCCCTGGATATCTGTTGGCTCTCAGGACCAGCACAGCAGGTGTGGAAATCCTCTGAAAACTTCTGCTGGAAATCCCACTGCACCTGTGGCTCCTGCAGAGCATCACTTCAGCCTGGCAGCCTTTCCAAGCCTGCATCCCACTTGCAGCATCCAACTTCACATGGGAACAAGCCCTCATTTTGTGTTCTCCAGCAGAGCAGCAGGTCCCAGGCCCTGGAGCCACCATTCCAGTAGATGGCATCAAAGACAGCTCGTTCCTCTGCTGGATCCAGCTCCAAGGGCTCTTTTCCCACAGTTCCACTCCTCACAGTCCCATTTCCCAACAACTCTGGAGCAGATATTCCTGTAAAAAAAGCAAGCTCCTTATGAAAAGTAACCTGTGCATTGCTTTTCTTTTGCTTCAGTGTTAAGTGACGTGTCCCATGTCACACACCAGCGTGGTGCCCAGTTCTCCACCCAGCAGTAGGGACTGGGTGCTTTTTGCTCACCTTTGGCCATTCAGCCATAATCTCAACTGAAAAATGCATTGAAAAATTAATTACAGACCTTCAGGTGCAGGTTTTGATGTCTAGTTTACTTTATATTCATATGTGTAATATTTGCATATGCAGTGCCCTGCATAGTAGGGAGATTAAATCTTCCTTTTTCTTTATTTATTTATAAACTGTGAAGAGACCTTACAGTTGCTGGAGGTCATTGATCTACCAGACATGAAGAAATCCTTCTTCTTGACTCCAGCCTGTCAAGAGTTCCCAGGATTCTGTAGGATTTTCCAGGACCAGCAGGTCTAGCACACATCCAGACTTCAGCTGACACATCACATTGGAAAATCCAATCACTGCTGCATCACATCTGTAAAGCTTGATCACTTTGGGAGTATTCCAAAATCAGGCTCCCTACATTAGCAGAAGGAGGTCAGGAGTAGTGAGTGAGTGCATGAACATCAGTGTAGTTTTTACTTTTAAACTTAGACCCCTGTGACTTTTAAAGGTAATGATTGTAACATACCCTGCCCTTGGGAAGTGTATTCCAGCTGCCTCCCAGTGCTTGCCTTAGCCAGTAGACTTAGAAGGATTTTGTGGATCTATTTTCAATTAAAAGGAAAGACCTGGAATTTCTTCCTACTGGGTTTGTCTTCTGCCCTATTTGTAAGTTCAAAAAGAAAAAAAAATTACTTTTCTTTCTTTCCTAGGCCATAGATACCACATATACTTCAGGCTGTACTCTTCAGTCTTCACCTGCTCAAGGTGACTTTGGTTTCTTCAGGCTGGGGTAGGCAGGATTTGGGCTGCTGGGTGAGGTTTGAGGGAGGCAGAGCATGGCAGTGTCCATGGCTGGAAGTCCTGCTGGAAAAGTCTGTGAAATTCCAGGATGGCTGGTCTGTGCCATTCTGAGATGTTCTGTGCTCAGAGCTCACTGCAAAAATCTTGTGTAACAGAGAGATGTGACACAGAGCTTTGCTGGAGCTCCAGGAGAAAAGCAAATCTGCATAATGCATTTGTTTAATGGATTAGATCTGGAAACAGGATTAAGCCCTCCTTAGGGCTTTGAGGTGGCAAACAGAAAGCTCAGCTGGGCCAGAGAATGCTCCTGTGGTGTGGTCCCATTGCAGTGCTGAAGGTGGTGGCACTGGTGGCACATCTCAGTGGGTGCTGGTGCCTTGGTGGGCCCCTGAGGCTGCAGGGGGCTGTCAGGTGCCCACCTGGGCCAGCTGGGAGGCTCCAGGTGTGCTCCTGGTCTCCACCACAGGTGGGAACAGCATCCTCCAGGATGAGCAGCCCATCAGTGCTGCCCTTAAAACATCCCCTCTGCAGAGTGGTGAGGGAGGGAAGCATTGCAGATTTAGCACATGGCTTTGAAGGCACAAACTTAGCCCACAATGCTGGCAAATTTTCCAATCCCAGCAGCTAAATCCCTTTCACAGGATGAAGCTGGGCCGTGTTTTCCAGGTGGGATGTACCACTGTGCTGCCCAGTGCCAGGGAAAAGATTCCTTCCCAGGAAAAATAGTGAAAGGTGCCAGTCACTTTGTTACTGGTTGTCCTGTGCCCTGGGGATGAGTGAGCAGAGCTTGAGGAACAGGCATTGTGGGGAGAAGGGGGATTAAAGGAACGAAGCTGAAAGAAACCCAACTCAGTGCTTTGCAGGAGGGGATCACAGTGCCTGGGGCCATTCAGGTGATATCCTGGTTACAAGGGCTGGAAAGCTGAGAAGAGTGAAAGGGCAGGTAGGAGAGACCTCTCCAGGTGACACTTTATAACTTTGAGATTTTTCAGGCACACCTGAAGTCTACAAAAAATAGAGTATTAGTAATTTTGCTGAGAAGGGACAGGTGGGTGTGCTCTCAGGTGGGGGGCCCTCTGTCCCAACAGATTCCTCCTCATTTGCAGTTTCAGGAAGGTTTACACAATAAAACACCTCAATCAGCAATACCTGGGGACTTCAGGGATCAGTCCACAGCCCTTGGCTCTCACATGCAGTCCCAGGAGACAGGGAGAGTTTGGCTTTGCCTGCACTGAGGAATGAAGGAATAAATAATTAATTCTTCCTGGCCTATGCAATTCACCATTTATAGTCCTGCAGCAAAATCCTGCATTCTGGTTTTCAGAGAGCTGGGGGCTGGTGGGGATGGGGAGAGGGGGATCCTCTTCATCCTTGTTGTGGGGAGCCTTGTCCCAAACATGGGGCTAAGTCTGATGGGAAAAGATAAAAGGAGCCTGTGCTCTACAAAAACCACGTGGAAGTTGCCCAACAGCAGCTCCCATTTGACTTACCCATGCCTAGTTTCCACGTTGTTCCCAGATACATACATACACACATATATATATCCTGAGTTTCACAGATCTGGACATTGGTTTTGGGAAAGTCTGGAAAATTCATCTACTTGTTTCAGCAAAGGCAGCACATTTCCTGGCTGGAATGCTGGGCATTGAGAAGATGCTGCTTTTCAGCCTGATTGGAGCAATCTCCTTTAGGTTTCAGGTTCTGCAGAGATTGATATGAAGGTTTCCTCTGTGGCTGTGCCAGGGAGGGCAGCGAGAGGGGCAGGTGATGGCTCAGGGCCAGATGGTTCATGATGGGGTGTCAGGAGCACAAGGACACACGAGGACAGAGCCCAGGCACAGCAGAAGGGCAGAACAAGCTGTCAGCAGATGTGGGGGAGCTGGGCTGGTCCTACAGCTCCACTTTCCACCAAAACACCACCATAAAACTGCCCAGATCTGCCCATGCCAGCCCAGCTGGGCTGTTTGGGGAGTGATGGGTGACACTGTGGGGTTTGGGGTTTTGGGGCCAGCTGCTGCCTTCCCTAAGCAACCTCTGCAAACTGAGTTTAGCTGATCATGAGTTAGGGACACAAAATGTAGAGCTTGAGATGATTCATCAGAAAGAAAGGCCTCACTCCCCTCATCACCTGCTGTGAAGGACAGGCACACAATTAAAAGTTTTCTGTAAATGCTAATTAAAATGGACTTAGCTAATGACTGATTGGTCTTTTGATTGCATTAAGATTCTAAGTGTAATGAACTTAACTGAAGTATGGATTACAATCTTGTTCTAATTAAAAGAAAAACGTGTAACACGTATTAGCACATATCAGAAAGAGTTTAATGGCTGTTTGGGATCAAACTGTTGGAAATATTAATGTGTTGTCTAAAGCCTGCAGCACTTAATTAAATTCTTCATCCAAGTGGAATTCAGGTTACTTCAAAGGATACACCCATTCACAATCTTCTTGTGCTCTCAGAAATAGAGGGACTATAGGTCTGGATTGTTACTTCCATGCTACCCCTCCTTTGTCTTCCAGTTCTGAATCCTGAATTCCTCAGTGCCCTCCAACCCTGTAGCCTGTGGAAAAGGGGGGGAGTTTGTAATTCTGACCTTTTGCATATCTAATTGCTGAGCAGGAGGTGCCATTTTCTGCCTTTGGGCACAAAGAGTCAAGCCAGGAGTTTGTTGTTACCTTGCAATAGATGGACAGAGATTAAACAGCTACACTTTGCTACCAGCAGCCACAGGAAAAAGGTGTTGAATGTTGGTACAGCAGCAGTGGCCAGGGAAAGCTGTGGTCAGAAAAGTGAAGCAGAGCTCCAGTTGAATTGTCAGAATCCAGGGGGTCAGGAAGGGCTCCCAGCTCTTGGTCTGGGCCCTGCTACAGCTCTGCCTCTCACCTTTGCAGCTCTGGAGGAACTGACCTACTTTAATCCAACTTTTTAATGCCAGATGAAGAAGGAATTGCAAACAGAATGTTCTCCCTGGAAAGCACTGGACTTAATTTTAATTTCTTCCACTCTTCTGGCAGCACCTGTTTCTGCACTTCTTTAAGACAAAACAAAGCCCTTTCTTTTTCTCTGGATGCTGCCTGGAGCAGGAGAAAGCCATTTGCTGTAGGTGTTGTCTCCACCCAGTTCCTACCAGAAGTGATGTGTTTGCAAAGTCAAAAAGTCACTGCTTCTGAGGCCTGTCCAACCACCAAAAAAAAGTACTTTTTAATATCTGTGATCCCTTTTCTCCCAGCTGTGACCTTCAGCTGTCTTCAGTAACTCTTCCTGTTTCTAAACCACCTGGAGGTCCTTGGGAGGGTACAGGGGAAATGCAGACTCACCTCTGAAGGGAAACAGCATCCCAAAACTACCAGTGAGACAAAGGCAATTAAGGCATTGACAAGCTGGTGCATCATTTTTGTGAATTTGGTGTCAGGGCTTGATTTTTGAGGATCAGCCCAGCAGATGTCAACGTTTCAGGTGCCCCCAGTGTGGTCAGGTCAGAAGCTGGTGGAAGGTGTCTGCTCTCTAAGCTGACTTCCCCCCAGAAGAGAGACAGATCTGTGGGGAGAACTGGGAATGTGCAGCTGCCTTGTGCTCTCCTGGCCAAGAGGGGCAGGGAAGAGGCTCTGTGAGAGCAGCAGTTGCTCAAGGGCAGGGCTGGGGAGGAAAATGTGTGAGCTCAGGAAGAGCGTGTGGTTATGAGTCAGGGTGTCACCAAGCAGCTTGTGAGGTGACACTTAGACCAGGCTGAGCTAAAGGCTTCCTGAATTCAGAACATCTCATCTGGGTCACACCTGGAGCAGCTCAGCCACGCAGCAGCACCTCACACCAGCTCAGGACTGAGGTGTGGCACTTCTTTCAACAAGTCTGACAGTGCAAACCATTCTGGTCTTGGTGCCACAGCACGTCCGATGACACATCTGTAACTGGGCCACACAGCCCCCCAGACTGTGACACAGCAGCATTTCACTGCTTTTATGGCAACTCTGGTCACGTCTGCCTACCCAAATCACTGCCTGAATGGCAAGTCTGGGATCATCCCAAACCCCCCTGACACCACTCTGCAGCTGCTGAGCCCTGCCATGGCAGTTCCAGGATAATCTCATTTTAGAGAGCCTTAACTGGCCCTGTTAACCCCATCAGTAGCTGGTGTTTGCTCAGTTTATCAAGTCCTTGACTGTGCAGGCCTGGGTGTGCCCTGCATTGATAGAGGAAGGAGAATTTGGAGGTTGATTTAGGAATCCTGCTTGCCTGATGTCCAAGTCCGTGGTATGAGTTTACAAGTGAGGAGAGAGGGTTTGAGCCCAGTGAGGGCTGAATTGCAGCCATCACCTCTGCAAGGAGAGGTACCCAACCTACTGAGCAGAGAGGAGGAGTAGCACTGAGTGAGTAAACCTAATTATGAGCCAAAGAGGTTGCCAGGAGTAGGAGGGACAGAAGATGCTGTAAGGTGAGCTCATTAGCATAAGGTAATGTCACTCCTGTGGCAGCACAGAGAGGAGAACCTGCAGCCAGAAGAGGCCATGTCCAAACAACTCAACACCCTGAAATAAAGGCAAGTTAAGGAGGAGAATGGGACAGGCTGCCCAGGGCAGGGGTGGGGTCACCATCCCTGCAGGGATTTAAGAGATGTTCAGGTAGGGCTTGGCAGTGCTGGGGCTGGACTCTGAGTTCTTTTTCAACCTAAAAATGCTTCTGTGATTCTAAGGTGATTCAGTCTGATTCAGGATAAAGACAGGACATTGGGACGTTGAGAAGCCTCAAATGCACATGAGTCTGTGTGTATGCAAACATGGCCATAAAACCCTGGGGAGAGCTGGGGAAGTTAGCAGGCACCTGAGAGCAGGAGGACCCTGCAGCTGAACAGCCTGAATGTGATTTACTGAGAAAACTCCAGCTTTGTGTTCCTCTAAAAGCCACAGATTTTGCTCCTGAGCTTTCTGTGCCATTAATCTTGTTAGTGACAGGATTTACATGTTGAGATGAGGAGAGGTAAAGCAGAGTTAAAAAAAAGCTAACCACAGATGCTACTTCATGAGCCCCAGCTAATTTTCATGCAATTCTGGTTTCAGATAAAGAGCCTTGCCCCTGTTTTGTAGGAGAACAGCAATGCAGCCTATTGAAAGGGTGATAATACATGGCTCTCGTGGCTAAAGCCTCCTGCCTTCTCAGCACATCCTCAAGGAGCACAGCAGGGAGCAGGGATGTGCCTTCAACTGCACTGCTGCCAGACTCAATCTCTTCCAGTCTCTTGCTCTGCTCCAGCTTTGGGGCAGACAGTGGCAGAAAAATTATTTTGAGTGAAGCCCTTTGCTCATTAATTGCAATTTGTGCTGAGAACCAGGCAGGAGCAGGCAAATTTCTTTGGTTTTTTGGCCGTTTCAGGGAGTTATGGTGAACACTGAACCCTGCACAGATTCAGGAAGAGGCAAGATTAAGGCTTTGTTAAAGCAGAATAAATTGCATTAGAGTTCCACTGAAAACAGAGGAGTTGAGTAACATCTTCAAGTGTTTAACAGAACTGCAGCCAACCACGTATGGCTGTTTTCACAGATCCATAAACTAGATATTATAAAAAAGGAAAAGAAAAATAAAACAAAGGAAATCCACTTTAGCTGAGATATACTGAGCCTGGACACATGTGCTCAGTACCCAAAAGAACAAGAGGCACCTGACAAGTCTAAATGAGCTCCTTATTCCCAAGAGTGTCAAGTGTGATCATCTGCAAAACAGGAATGCAAGCCAATGTTTCTTTTAGTAAAAGGGTGAAATGAAATGTTAGTTCTGAAAAGTTTACATAAAGTTAAGTGAGCAGGATAATCCCAGCCTCTTACAACAAACCTCTCACATTTGACAATGTACTCAAGAAGGGAGGTGTGAGAGGAGCTCTCTCCTCATGTGTCCTGTATTGTGTGTCCCTGACTCATGACCAGCTAAGCTCCTTTTGTAGATGTTGGTTAGGAAAGACAGCAGCTGGGCCCAAAACCCCAAACCCTCGGTGCCACCCATCCTCTCCCCAAACAGCTGGCTCAGTTGGATGCAGCTGCACAGGCATTGTCGTGGGCCGGACCAGCTCAGATCTCACCAGTGGTGTTTTGGTGGAAAGTGGAACTATAGGGCCAGTCCAGCTCCCCCACATCTGCTGACAGGTTATTCAGGCCTTCTGCCATGCCTGGGCTCTTGTGGCATCCTTTGTCCCCGTTATCACCCCAATCCAGGTGGGATTTCCCTGCCCTGACGTAGCTCCAGGAGCAGCCGTGGGGCAGCCGGAGCAGGGGGCGCTTCGTCCCTCACAGGATGGTTTGGGTTGGAAGGGACCTTAAAGATCATCTGATTGCACACCTTCCAGAGCCCAGGCTGGCTGTGTCAGGGCACCCTGGCAGTGCCTGGGCTGTTGGAAGGGCAGGTCCAGGCACCCCGAGCCAGCGAGGCCGCGGAAGCTGAGGAAGGCAGCCCTGGCTGTTGGCCGAGCTGTGGCAGCAAGCTGTGCCTTTCTGCACTGGCAGCCCCAAGATATTCTCCAAAATTGCTTGTCTGCAGATAATGATGAATAGTCCCTTTATGCACAGTGACTGAGTAGTACTGGTGTCGCCTCCCTGAGAAAAATCAGCAGCCCTCCTGGAAGGGATGGAATTATGCTCCTTTGGCCATACACAGGCCGCATAATTCACTGTAATTTTATTATCTCTGTGCACTCAGAACTACGCCACATGGCTCTTCTGTAAGTGGTGAAGGTAAGAGGCTTCACCAGCATGAATTTTTTTAATAAGATTACACCATGATAATAGGCTTTGAAAATAATTCAGCTTCTAATGATTTTGTTCTTCCTCGCTTCCACATGATCAAGGGCAATATGCATTAAAGTTGTGGAGGCTTTCTTAATTATGGAGTAGTAAGTATATATTTTATCTATCAGCTGTAATATTCAAAGGGAATAAAAAAGAAGAAGTAAAATACTTATTTGGTGGTGCCATTTTCATGGCTCACTGTTTAAGCATGTGCAGGCCTATGATCAAATTTCTGCAATATAGTGGTGGTGTTTTTGTGGGAAAAATCCAAGTGTTGAAACACAATGCAGCCAACCAAGCTGTCTGGAAGGGGATCAACTTTGTAATACTTTAATCTGATTAAAAAAAAAAAAAAAAAGAAGAAGTAGTAGTAAAAAATTATAAATTATTTCTTCATGCAGATGAGTTGCCTAACATCAGGCATTCAAATTAGGAAATGTTGGCTCGACTCCCCCGGGGCCTCAGTTTCCCTTTCAGTAAAACAAATGAAAGAGGCATTGGCACTTTCAGACCTGCCTCGGTGGGTTATCCCAGTTTGTATTGCACCCTGGGAGCACCGAGAGATTTGCTTCCCTGATGTTTGTAAAACTCTCTAAGATCTTTCAAGAAACACTGCAGAGCCTTATTTTAACATTCCCAGAGGCAGCGCTGGGTAACGGCTGTCACCCGGATTATCCCCAGTCCTTGGAGAACATGATTTTATCCACGAGCCTACCTGGCACTGAAAGCTTCCAGCCCTCCACGGTGCAGCTGGCCTGACCTTCAGTGCTATCTGAACCTGCTCTGCCATGTGCCAACCTCCCTCCAATCTCTGCTTTTCTGGATGAAATATGGCTCAAGGTGGCCCGTTCGAACAATAGCTCCTCAGTTGAATTCCTATCAGCATCGTTCCTGACACAAGTGGGCAGGGTGCAGGCCTGGAGCCACACATCTATTAATCAGGGCTGGGTGTCACTTTGCAATTCAGAGATGGTTTGTGCGGAAGGAAGCCGAGCTGTGCAATGAAAGAGTTTTGAGGTTTGCTCTGAAAAGGCTTGTCACCACTCGTGACGTGCTTTCCCACCCCAAGGCTGGGTCTTTGTGGCTTGCATAGAGTAACCAAGAGGGTAGAATTCACATCAGCTGGTGAATCGTGGTGAAATTTGTCTCTTCTTCAAGGACCTCCCTGGATCCACCTGGGGAAGGAGGGAGACAGATATCCCTGCATCTCACAAAGCTTTGGAGTTACATAAAGAATGAGGATTTGCAGCAGGTGGGGCTTGCACTGGGGTTGTTTGATCTAAGGCTGCTCACCACTTGGACATGGTGGTTTTCACGTGGGCCTTGCGGTTTTCACCTGGGAATAGTGGCAGGAAATTTAATCCAGGTGGGACTTGAGGTTCAGGGTCGGAGGGAGAGCACCAGCCTTTCAAGCACTGCCTTGCTCTGCTGGCTGGAGGAGTTGTATAAGCCAGCACTGCGAAAATCATCAGCTCCTGAGCTCTGCCTGCACTGGGTCTCTCCCTTCTTTTCCAGCAGAGGGGAAAAAGCAGAATTTTTCCAGCTAGATGAGGCAGTGGAGTTGGGAAATGGGAAAGGATCAGGTGAGTTTTCCTCTGCAATGGCAAAGGCCTTTCCCCACTGCTGTTAAGCAGGAGGATTAAAGAGTGAGTTCTTCAGACACTCCTCAGCTGTCGACCCCGAGCTGAACCCTTGGGTTAGGAGCTGACTTTTCATTTGGGACTGACAGACTTGCAAGCTAAATCAGAGCCCAGATGGCTTAGAAAAGCCCAGAGAGCTCCAACCTGAGAGCAGCTCTTGCCACGCACGTTCCCATGCTCTTTCAACAGGCCGGGGCTGCTGTGCCAAGTGTGATTTCAGAGGAAGCTTGGAAGGAAAGTCCAGCCCCGTCTGTCATCCTTTTTTTCAGAGAACTTCTGGTGCCTTTGCCATGTGCAGAATAGCTGAGAGAAAAGAGCTTTTACAAAGCTCAGAGCTGGGCTTCTGTGTGTCCTGCTTCCCTTCTTCCTAAGATGTGCTCTCTTCCTCCATGAGTCACCCTGCGGATGAGAACAAGAGACTTTTTAGGGAAAAGGAGACAAAATAGGAGCTGGCTCTTCGCAGCGGCTGTGCCGTGGCTGTTTGTTGGTGGATCTGGAAGCATCTGTCATCTTTAGCCCGGGGAGTTCAATCCCAAGGCTGAATGACTCGGGGCTGTTTGTATGCGTGGCCGCCTGCCTGCTGCCCCTGGCCCAAGGTGGATGTGTTTCGGAGGAGAAGCAGTGTGCACGTGTAAAAATATTCAGTGCCTGTGGGTGAGCTGCAGCCTGCACCAGGATGGTAAAATATTCCCTGGAGTTTGCTGCGAGGGCTGTGGGATTTGCTTTGTTGGCAGCTGAGGAGCCAAACCTGTCCTGCTGTGGGGGCACCTGTGTCTGGCCACGTCCCAGGGAGGTGTCTCTGCTCTGACATTGGGCTGGAAGGGGCTTTGGGGGCCTGGTGGGTGCTCCCTGCTCCTCCACAATGTTTTAGGACTCTAAACACTTCAAAAGTGGTTTGCAGGTGTCCATCCAACCTTGTCTCAACACCCAGCTCCTTGTGCCAGGCAAGCACACCTTGGCTCTGAGCAAGCACCCCCACCACTGCTTCGTGGAGCTGCGAGCTGGAAAACTTCTAATTAAAGCCAGATTATTGGTCTTGGCCCTTCTTGTTCATGTTTTGATTTGGGGTTTTCTTTTTTAAATCCCTTTAAGATGTCTGGATAGATGATATCAAGGTTAATTTGTTTGTGATGGAAGAAATGTTTTCACATGGTGGCTAAATGTTGTTGGAAAAGAGCAGAATTAATAGCTGCTCACTTAATCCTGATTAAACTGGCAGCTGGGAGATATTGATCAGTGTGTTCACAGCAAACTATCCCTCTCTAATGTTTGGGGTAAACAAGCCTGGGACTGTGGTTACCATAACCCTTCCCACATTGGCAGCTTCTTGCACTGGGCAGGACCTGAACCTGTGCATCCTCCTGTTCCCCAGCAGAAGGGCTTTGTCTGGGGTTAGCTCCCTGGGGTATAGCCAGGCTGGCTTTGCCCCAAAATCTCCTGGGGTTCAGAGCAGTCACCCAGCTCTGGGTGTTCCTGGGGAGCCTTCTCTGCCGGGACCCTCGGTGGCCCCCACTGCCAGAGCCATCACATGGGATGCTTGGAGCAGATCAGTGTTTCACAGAATCTGAAAAAGCTGCTCAGGGGGTTAGCAGCAACTGATTTTAGGAGTTTGAAAAAAAACCAGGGCTGGCCAGTGCAGGCACCAGCTTGGACCTGACCCCAGCTTTGCCGATGTTCCCGAATCCCGCTGCTTCCATTGCTGTTGGTGATTTCTGACACAGAATTTCTGGGCACAGATGACAGCATAAACCCTTCCTCACCTCTCAGCCCACCTGTTTGATCGTGCTCTCACCCCCAAAGTCATAAACCAGAAGCAATTTTGAGGCTGCCAAGAGAGGGAAAGACGCTCAACAGCCCCAGCTTTCCTGCTCAGGCTTTATTACTCTCAGCAAACACGTGTTCCACATTGGAGTCTGTGCATTCTTAATGCAGCCACTGCCAGGCTGGCTCCAAACAACACAAATTGCTCTGGCTTGGCTCTGTCTTTGCTATTCACGAGGTCACTGCATTTTTGCATCTCTGGCTGCTGCATTATGGTTGGCTTCTTTTTAAAACAGACCAGGTCTGGAAATACCTAGAACTGTCTTCAGCCTCCCAGGGAATGAGTGGGACTGCTGGAGTGGATGGAGAGTAACATGACAAGGAGCAGCTTTCCAGAGGGCACTCAGAAATGTGCTTTTCTCAGGGAGATGAGTACTGCAGGGGCTCAGTTTTATCCTTGCTAGAAATTTCATTTAGAAGAGCACAATTCCTGTTGGAGGTACCATACTGTAACCAGTACTGGACCTGACCCAAAATTAATTCATTGTGGTAAATCTTGGTACTGATCCACTGCTCAGTACTTCTGGAAAAATCAGTGTTTCATTTGTGAATGTCAGATAAACTACTTTTCTGTGGGGTGAGTAGGAGACTCCCTTCATGAAGGGAATTTACCTCCCTGATATCTTGGCCACCACTGCTCCCAAAAAAACCAGCAGCTGGCTCTGCACAGCCTTGCTCTGCTTCTCCATCCTGGTGCTCACCTCACACTTGATGGGATGAAGGTTCCTCACCCTCCCAGGGCTCCAAAGGAAAGGATTTCCCCAGATGTCCCTCCTCACGTGGCATGTGACAGTCTTGCAGGGACGTGCATTGTATGCTGTGAGGAGGGGCACTGTTACAGTCACTGTCTCTGGGCAAGCAGGCTCAGGCTTCCTGTTCTCTTCTTACCCTTGTTCCACCAAATGTTTGGTGCATCCACACAGTAGCTGACTTGCAGCCCACTCCTGTATCTGCTCCAGCCTGGATGATGGATTCTCTCCAGGATGCAGACTGGCCTTTACCAAGCATTCTCTTGCTGACCACAGGGCCAGCTCATCCTCCTTGCATCCACGTTTGAGGTACAGAGCCATGGCAGATGAAACCCATCTGCTGCAGGTGGGTGGAGTTAAGCTGTTTTACAGCTGAGGGAACAGACATAAATCAAAATGGGGGAATTGATGGAGTTCTGGCTTTATTGCAGGGGCTGTTTTTCTCTTTTTCACACGGGCAGGAGCATTGCTACTCCCAGCCTGTAGTTCAGTTGTACCTTCAGGCTTCAGTGCCCTTCCTGCACTCCCTGGGGTCGATGGCATCACTCAGCTCACCTTTGGGCAGAGGCCTAGCTCCCAGAAACCACTGTGTTGGCAAAGGCTCATCCTGCCACTCCCCAGGGGACTTGACTCCTGCAAGTGATCCTTCAGTATATTTGTGTTTGGATTTTCTTCATTCCAGCCTGGGCACATAGGGGCTCTCTCTGCTGGCTGCTCAGCCACCAGGCCCACTCAGGAGTGGCCACAGCATTTTTGTGCTTTGTAGGATTCTTTCAAGTGCCAGGGAGGTGCTGGGTGGGCAGTGGGAGTGTGTGAGGGCATCCAGAGGGATTTCACACCCCACGCTCATCAGAACCTCTCAGCCATGAACAAGAGGCTGTGTTTTTTCTTCAACCCCTGCCAAACCTTGGTCCTTTCTTCCATCCTCCATGTCATGTCTTGTTGGCCTGAACAGCCATCTCTTAATCTTAGTCTGCCTTGGGAGAACCAGTTAGTAAAACATCCTTAATTTACCTTGCTGCGTTCAGCCTAAAAACAGACCAGATCTACTGAGGTGCTGCTACACTTGTGTCAGCAGCTGTTCTCATTTGTAAGAGAGAAGACACAGGTGGTGTTTGCTCCTCAGAAGCTGGGATTTCATGTGCCTCCCAATGCTGCTGGAACAAGCTGTGGATCTCCCATCTCCCCGTCCCTTTTCTCTGCTTTGATTTGCAAGAGCCTTGCAGTGGCTCCTTGTGTCTCCTTCTCACTCAGGTAAAAGCTGAACCAGCTGAAGCTGCAGCACTGGAGGCAAAATTGTTTTCCTATTCAGAAGCAAGAAGAGTGGGAATTTGGGGTCATTCCTCAACAGCCCATTTCCCTTGAGTAGGACAAGAGACTCTGCTCTTAGGTTACTTACCCCAAACATCTTCCTTGTGGGAAGTCTGGTCCTCTTCCACTCTTCTGGGACAGAAACGGATGGGAGATAGAAGGGTTTGGCCAAGTGGATTGTGATTTGGACAAATAAATGAATTTATGGGTCAGTGGGCAGAAAGGTGGTTATTTTAACATCTGAGGCAAAGAGAAATGCTCCCTTCTTTTGCTATTATACCTGGAGACATGCAGCAGAAAACTCTTAATTGTTTAAGTTACAAGACTTTAGGGTAGGTGTTGATTCCAGCTTATGTTTGGAAAAATCTGGTGGAGCCACAGAGTGAATTAATTCACACTAAATGAAACCTAAGACAGTGGAAGGTGATGAGTGAGTTATCCATCAGGTAGGACAATGCTTTTGAGGGAAAATGAGGAGGCTCCTGCTATGATTCCTGAAGTCAGTGCATTATTTCTGTCTGTTTGAGTCCCCTCCCTCTGCCTGGAGCGACGTGTGTTTCATGGCCCCTCAGAGAAAGCAGCTCTCCTTTCATGTTCACAGCGTGCTCGCGTTTCCCTTCCTCGTCTCACAGCTCACTACCACTGATATTATGACAGAACATGTTCAGTGCACAGAACTATTAAAAATGTAGCTCATATGGTGCTGATGGGAGGCTGACATCTCCTGAATAATTTATTTTAACTGGAAAGATTTGTAACACTTAAGAGTTAGCAGGACTCTTCGTTTTAACTCTTCCTGAGGCGCCTGCTTGTTGCGATTCTCTTGTTTGGGCAAGAAGTGTCTCAGCCTGTTCGAGGCCAAAGCCACCTCCCTCAGGGACAGTCAGACTGCTGGTCATGGTCCCTTGGAGGCTGGAGAGCTCCAGAAGAACCCCAAAAGGAAGCTGGAGGTGTTGGAAGAAGCAGCCACAGTTGGATTGCCCCGCCTTGGGAATAGCAAGTTTTTTCCAGTGTGGAGGATTGAAACAGGCTGTAATTACTGGCTGCAAAATATTTACAGTAAGCAAGGAATGGCTGGCTACCTTTAATTCCTGGCAGCAGCTGCCTTCCTTGGGGCAGTGACTGTAAGTACCTGCTCTGAGGAGTAGCTGCTGCCATCCCCCTTGTCCAGGGGGAAGGACCTGATGTGTTGCTGGGCCTGGGGTTTGCACAGGGTTTTTTCCAGTCTTAACAATCCTGTGACTCCATGGCTATGGATGGAAGGAAGTCAGGGCCATTGCTTTCTTGTATACATTCAGTAAAAACTTTGTGCAAACATTCTTGCAAGCAAGCCAATAACCCGAATTTCTAAATTTATTCTGGCAGAAATGCAATCACGAGGGGGGCTTATCAGTTGAATTCTTGGTATCAGTGTTAGAAAGACCAAGATAATTTCTGTGATGATCATGTAAGAAGGCTCTTCCTTGTTTTTATGATTACATACAGGGAGACAAATCCTGCTGTCAGCTGCAAAAAAGCAATTCCCATTCAAGTCAAAGGAAGCTGCTCAGAGAGACCAGGGTTTATCCCACACTTTATATACAAATTTATTACTGAAGTTGTTGTGCCTACACCCCGTGGCTGCTTCAGCCCAGGGGGGCTCAATGCTGACTCATAAACAACTCCTCCTTATTTTCTCTCACTCTTCTTCCTGTTACTGCTGGTTGTGTTCCTTGCAGGGTTGTTTCACTGCCTTTCAGTCTTCCCCCAGCTTCCTACCAAAACTGAGTTTAACACCTTAGCTAAGACACAGTCTGTCCTTAAGGGGTGCAAAGTCCATGTTGCTGAGAGGGAATGGGCAGACGGAAATCCTGCTATTTCTGGTTTACACATGAGGTCCTGCAATGTAGAAGGTCAAACTCTGAAGTTCTTGAAGTCAATGCCAAAATCCCTTTATGGCTCCCAGCTGGCCAGGGCATCATCCCAAACAGTTTGTGGCTGATCCATTCTCTTTTTGGCCACAGATTCATCCATCACTCTGAATCTTCTCCCTGCCTAGTCTTGAAGGGTCTGGAAACACCTCACTCTTCTGTATCTGTTTTTCCCCTAAGGAAGTTCTGAGCTGCTCACACAAAGGAGCAAGGTGTTGTTATTCTCAGTTTTCAGTTGTGGAAACCAAGAAAGGCCAAATGATGTACTTGAGGTCACACACCAGTGTCAGAAGCAAAAGTAGGTTCTCCATGTCTACTGCTCCTTCTCAGCCTCTCTCATAAACCCAAAGAGCAATAAAATGAAACAAAGGTTTGTAGCAAGAAAAATTGGATTGGAACCTGCAGCAACCCAAGATCAACCATGGAGATGTGGCTCAGTAGAAACCTGGGAGTTAGTGACCTCTGCAAAACAGATGTATTTTTACCTAACTAAATTCCAAGAAAGAAATTAATCTTTATTAATTATCAAGACATGAACTAGTAGGAGAGAAGAGCCAGAGTCTTTAGGTCATTCATCTAAATCCATCAGCTAGAAAAAATTTATATTACAAATAAATGCACCCTAGAAACTAGTCCAATAAATTCTCCCTATTGAAACAAGTTGTCTTCCTGCTTTATGTCTCATTTTAAAGGAAGGTAATTGAATATAAATTTTCCCCATCTACAGAGCAATAGACATCCAAATGCATGTCTGTGTCTGTGAGTATCCGTGTTTTGGGGATAGTGCTGACATCTGTGTGGGGCATGTTGGACTGGGTCTGACTGACTTCAATAGCTGTTGGAGTGCAAACCAGCACTGATCTCCAACCTGGGGAAAATTCTCCTCAATTCCAGCTTCTTTGTGCATTAGCAATTACTTTCAAATGTTTGCAACTCAATAGCAGTTGCCAAAATCTACGTTGCCTCCCAAGGAAAAACTCTTAATTTCTTCGTGTTTAGAGGCCAAATATGTGGCTAAACTAAGCTTGATGATAGCTAAGGTTTGGTTTTGGGCAGATTTTGAGTCCATGTACAGTTAGTGCCTGGAATAGGCACACAGCTGGGACTGTGCTGGGGCCGTGTCTGTGGAAATGTAAAAATATTACTCTTAAAAAAGTTAGTCTTTCCCACATTTCCTGCTATGGTTAGAGGTGATTTTCTCATTGTTTTGTTCTCAGCTGTCTGAGTGCTTTGAGTCCTCCTGCCCAAAAATCTCTCCTTGCAATCATTTTGCAGCCTCATGTATTATGTACACATGAAAAATGGTTGGTTGAGTAAGAGGTTTCTTGGTTTCAACCAGAAAAGAAGTACATGAAGTCACTAGAAAGTGACTTTTATGAAGAAAAACTCATATATACTCATAAAATCAACCAGGTATAAAAGGCCTGGCTGTGAGCAGAAGTAAACTGGTCAATTTTAAGAGTTCATGCAGTAAAGCCTGTGTAATTCAAGTGCCCATTTGCACTCCACTGGCTCTGACAGCCTCCCACTGCCTGTTTTACAGCACAGGGTGAGGCTCAGGGCCACATTAAGTTGTCAGATGCAGGAGGATGTTTCCTGCAGCAGCAAAGAATACTGCACTGCTTCAAAACTGCAAGGAGAGGGTTATAAAATTATCATGCCTGTAAATTCCAGCTGCTAACCATATGATTGCAAAGCCCTGCTCCCCGTCCTTGTTTAAAATGACTCTCTCCTAAGCTTCCTCAACATCTGCCTGGCCTGGAAGTGCAGTTTTCCCTGTGCTCAGTCACACGCTCAGTGAACACCTTGTGCTGGGACTAAAAGGTCTTTTTTAAAAAAAAACACTCTGCAACTGATGAAGTGTTTGCTTAGGATTAGGTGCCATAGTTAATATAAGCATTAAAAAATGTCTCTGGCCACTGTCCTGTGTCACAGCAGCCTCATATTTCCTCTCCTCTGGAGACGGATGTACATCTGGTTTGAGTGGCTTTTGTCCTCTTCCCTGGCCACAGGAATAAAAAGGAATACTGGGCTTCTAAGGATGGAAAGTTATGCAGCGGTGCTAAATATATCAGCATTTCTTGGACCTGAGCTGGGCGAGATAGGCTGTTCCAGCAACACTTCCAGCACAAGAGGCAGGGCTGCCTGTGAGGGTTTTGTTTTGGAACAGGGAGGTGCATCCACATGCAAGGGAGAGCTGGAGTGCTGGGCTGCCCTTGGGAAGCTGCATCTCGAGGCAGGGCTGAGCCCTTGGATGTGTCTCCTCTTCCCCAGAGCGATCGAGTTACACGCCTTGAGCTTTGCCATAGTAGCAGGGGAAGGGGAGAGTACAAAGGTTATGGAAAACAAAACATTAATTTTCGGGACCAGCTGTGTTACAAGCAAACTGCAGCTTTATTTATACCCACAGCATAGTGTCCATAAATCAGGGCTGCTCTCCAGCAAGGCATTTAATGAGAACTATTAAATGATTTCATGATGTACTCATTGTTACCATCTGATAAAAACCAGTGCTCCCTCTGAGGACCAGCACTTTTCAGTTGTAGCTTTTCATGGGAGAAGGAGGTGTGTGGGGAAGGGAAGCCCTCAGCAGTGTCAGATGAGTTCTGCAAACCTCTCTGGGCACATCGTGTCGGGAGGATCCATCGGCTCAGCCTCCTTGCAGATTCCAATTAGGGACATGGACTGTTGGTTTGAACAGCCTTTGGAGTTTATGTAATTCCTTTTGTAGAGAAAACACCTGATCTGATCTCTCCTCCACATGCCAGGGTAAATCACAGCATTGCTGTGGAGGTGGGTGCTGCTCTCCCAGGCCTGCACGAGGCTGGGCCCCAGCCCATGGGGCATGAGGAATCACAGAATGCTTTGGGTTGCAAGGGACCTTAAAGCTCATCTGATTCCAGCCCCCTGCCGTGGCTAGGGACAATTCCCACTAGCCCAGGTTGCTCTGGCCTGGAGCAGGGAGTCAGGGAGCTCCACAGAGCCATGCACAGCCCCTGCCTGCCTCCCATCCTGCTCTGGGTGTTGGTGGCAGTTCAAGCCAAAGGGATCATGCCCAGTGCAGTGTGACATCCTGGAGGCTCCCTGTGACCCTGGGGCTTGTCCTCACATGGTGAGGGAGGCACAGGTCTATCTGCAGCCCTCTGGACTTTCCCCCAGATTTTCAGGCAGGAAGGGCTGGATCTGGTGGCTGCACAGAGCCCCGTGAGGCTCCTTTGTCACGAGCATAGCCAAGCACTAAAATCACAGGGAAGGCTAATTTATGTGAGAAGGTTTTCTGTGAATCAGTGGGGAGGACGTTGTGCCCAGAGCCTTGTCCCTCTCCAAGTGCTTAATTGCTAATCAGAGGCTGGATTCAGCAGCTCCCATTCTCTGGCACTTTCTGTCTCCATCAATAAAACTGGAGAGGCTCTTGCTTTACAACAAAGATGTTTATCTTGCCTGAAGTTGTGGGAAGCTGTAGGAGGGTGTCCTTTCTGACTGCTGAGCTCTAATGGGGTAAACAGTTGCTGTCATTTACTTCTCAGCCAGATCTTCTGAATGGGAGCTGGGAGGAGGTTTCCTTAATTAATCCTTTGGGAAAGTGGTTGGGACTCTGGCTTGTTGTTCTGGGTTTGTATCTAAGTAGCATCTCCCAGATGCAGAGTAGTGAAAGCCAGGTCCAAATGTCACCTTGCATTTCTGCATCCCTCTGATGGGTGATTTTTCTTCCCCTTTTAAGCCAAGTGCCCTTTCCTGGGAAGGAAACAGCTGTGTGTGAGTGGCAGCCTGGTTTAACATTACAGCTAATTATTAAATTCAAATACAAATAATCATAAAGC
Organism: Dicaeum eximium; assembly: GCA_013396995.1. NCBI lineage: Eukaryota > Metazoa > Chordata > Aves > Passeriformes > Dicaeidae > Dicaeum > Dicaeum eximium. The sequence continues at coordinate 94,108 of VWZP01006954.1, forward strand.
CTGCAGAGTATTGCATATGTGATGAGCTGCTCAAGCAACTTGTACCAAACACATGTGGTATTCTTAAATGTTCATTGCTTTCTCAGGACATGCCCATTTGCAGGGACTTCAGACAACTCCAGGCTGCCCTGCTGTTTTTTCCATCCATGTGAGAGTATGAAAGGAGAGTGAGGTGCATAAACAGGTCTGGAGGAAGGTTTTCCATTAGCTGCAGGTAGTAATTTGTGGTGGGAAAGCAACAGGCAGTTAAACTCTTTACATTGCTGAGCATTAATGTATAGTGCTGTATGTTAGAACACTTCCTTTAATGTTGTACTTGATGAAGTCTTTCCCTTTCCACACAAGGGCTTGGGTGGCTTGTTTCAAAAAAGTCTTTATTATATTTATATATATTATACTTCTATAGCACACATCCCCCAAGCCACTGCTTCATTTTAGACTGAGAAAAAACATCAGAGGATTGGTCAACCCTCCACAGATTGCTCTGTGCTGCTTTGAATGCAATTTGGAGGGGATTGGGTTATTGTTGGGTTGTTTTTAACTCCATAGACAAATATCTCCACCCTGAAATGCCTTTGGAATTTAGCAATATGTGCAGACTACAGTTGTTGCTGTCCCACCTCCAATACAAAGTCGACCTTTGAAGTATTTTAATATTAGATTTTCTCAAAGGTATTGAGCATGGTATGTAAATAGACTTCATTTAAGCCAGGTTGGGTTACAGAAGCACAGCTAAAACCAGTATTATGGGCTGTTCATTATGGGCTGTTCATTCTACAAAGGATCAGTCTTCACTTGAAGCTGATGCAAAGGGAGGAAACTGGTCTCAACCACAATGCTCAGATAAAAGCAAATACTGCAGATACCAAGAAGGTGAAGCAGTTACCATGCCACTGCTCTTGTTTGTTTGGGGTTTTTTCTCCTCTGTTCTAAAGCTGTTAAGTCTTTTTTATTGATTTCATGGTTAAGAAATGTCCCAAGTTCAGTCTGATCCTAAGAAATGGGAAAGCCTTGCCAGCTGCACTGGAGGTGGAGAAGCCCCTGGGCACCCCTTTCACTCCCAGCCTGCTTGGGCACCTTGCACAGCCTGATCCTTGGGTCTTGGAGCTCATGAAGAGCTGACTCAGAAACCATCTCAGCCCTATGAGGGTGAATGTGGCAGGGTTTGAAAGCAGCAGTGGTGCCTGGTGCTGTTCTGAGTGTGCCAGGTGTGGTACAGACTCATCCTGCTGGATGATTCTGTGGTTCCAGGCTGTGGTTTGCACGTGTGATAACAGCCAGCAGTGAACTGCCAGGGGAAATGTCCAGTCAGTCCCACAAAAACTAATTTTAAAAAAACTATTTGGAGGTGGCCATAGTATTAACCATTGCATTTATGAAAGTGGAAGGGACTGACAGAGAAAATTATGCTGGAGGATGTGCAAGTTAGCACAGGATGCCAGACTGAACCTGTGCAAGTCCCTGAACTGAAACCAAGCATCCCAAACCCAAGTATCCATCACTCAGTTGTTGCAAATTTGGGATTATCTCTTTGACAACATTCTGCAAAATCCCTGTTGATTTGACTGGGACTTGCTATTTGACAAAACTCTTGGAAGGCTTCAGCCAGGGGTTGGCTCTGAGTCTGCACCGAGCGCACAGCAAGCGGGACACACAAGCAGCCTCCATCCAAGGAGCTGGAAGTGAGAGCTGGAAGGAAGCAGGTACAAACCTTGGCCTGTTCTCCATGTCCAGCCCAAGGGCTGGGTGCCAGGAGTGTGGGGATTTAATCCCTGCACTAACAGTGTCAGTTCAGTGCACTTCCCGTAATCCATTCTCAAGCACGAGCCTAGATGTGGTTTGACACCTTGAAAAATGTGCTCGCTGGCTTCCCTCAGCCCAGCACTCCCTCCTGCATCCTGCTGGGGTGGAGGAGAGCCAGGAGGAGGAGGAAGAGGCTGCAGCCATCCCTGCAGCACTCGTGTTTCCAGGGCAGTTTCCTGCAGAGCTTCCAGGGATCCTTGGACAAAGTGCAGCCCACAAGCGCAGCATGTCCTCATCCTTTGAACAGCTTCCCACCTTTGTGAGCCTGATCTGCAGAGGACATCCTGCCTTCCTCTGGAGGGGGCAGCCTGGCCTGAGGTCCCCACTGCCAGTTAAAAAATGAAAGGGATCCAGTGTGGGCTGGCTGTTGCTGGTCCATCCAGAACTCTGTTGTTTTCTGAGGGATTTAGGATCTTAGCCCCAGCGACCCCATTCAGTGTCCTGGGGGCTGCAGGCACATGGCACAAAGTTTCCTTCATTACCTGCTCAACAGCTCAGCAAATCTGGCTTTTTCATCTGTGAAACAAAGCAAAAAGCAAACCTGACCAGCTCCATCACTTCATAGAATCAATGGAATAGTTTGGATTGGAAGGGACCTTAAAGCCCACCCACTGCCACCCCCTGCCATGGGCAGGGACACCTTCCACTGTCCCAGAGTGCTCCAAGCCTCTTGAACATTTCCAGATATTGCTAAATATATCTCCCAAGCAAATGAAGTCTCATTTCCTTGGCACTGTGGTCATGGAAGGGAAGGCAGGCAGACACTGAGGCCATGCAAACTTCCAAAGAGAAGATTGTGAAGATCTCATTTACAGAGTTGCTTAAGCAAATGAGCCATAATTTGGAATAACTTTAGTAAAGTTTCTGCTTTAGAAGGGGCAGGAGTTTCTGAGGAGCAGTTCTGAGTTTTTTGGGTGGCTCTGCATGCTCAGGTGTCTGTGAGCCTTTCCAGAGGGCATAAATCATGCACTGACTCAAAGCCGAGGCAGAGCTCCTGGGGTTTAGCCCAAATATATATTCCCTTTTGTTATATCAGTTCAGCATGAGCACATTTAGAAGCAGGTGGGTTCCTGACATCCTTGAGTGAGGCTGGATGTAATATTCCTATCTGGAATGTGGTCTGGGAAGAGAAGTCAGACAGACCCCATGCCATTGCCTTGTCAGGCTGAACAATTCTGCAGACAAAAATATAAATTGTGCCTTAATTTTCCAGTGTAGGTGCTTTTGTGGCTTCCCACGTGAGAAGGGTTTTGGAGCAGGGTGGTGCTGGTTCCCAACACGTGTGTGAGTTGGCTGTTCCTGCCCTTTGGAAGGAGAACTGGCTGCATGTCTGTCTGCTTGGGTTTCCTGGGAGTGGCACAGATAGCTCATAGTTTCATTCTCATTTAAAATTAAAGCTGATTTAGTGAGCAGCATCTGGAGACAAATATTATTCTCCTTAGGGTAGCTCAAATTCTTCTTTGGTGAGAAACAGTCTTTTAAAGCTGTAACTTGGAGTGTCTTGTCTCGAAGGTTGCATTATCAGTGCCAATCTGGCCAAATATTTTTTAAGTCAAACTTCTCCAAACAGCATTTGAAACCTTAAATTAAGACTTCTTTCTTTTATAATCTGCAAAGCTCCTTTCTTGCTAGAATCTGCATCTGCCAGAGTTCTGTGACTTAAATCTCCGTGAGATGCTTTGCAAATGTAGAAGCCAGCACTCATTTTACACCTTTCATAGGGATTTTGTAAGTGATGTATTAAAGGAAAGCAATGAAATATTCTCTTAGGCTAAGGTCTTTAAAAGTATCTAACAGAGTAAGATGTCTGAGCACCACTGAGCTTTACATTCAACCCTTGAAATTAATCTTTCTCACTCCTGTGTAATATTAAATCAGATTAATAGCTAATGCATCAGCTCCATTTAAGATGCACATCTGTTTGTGTGTATGCACAAAGAAAATATTTATGTCCAAATTCTTTCTCAGGGGCATTTAAAATTATTTTCTACTGAATTGAGTAAGGTCATCTGGCAAAGCCAAGCAGGTCATCAATAATTAATCCAAGCAGGCAGAGCTGAGTCTCAGGGTACTTGCAAACACCCTGTTAGACTGGATAGTTTGGCAGAGCAGGGGCAATTCTCAGATTTTCTCAGAAAACAAGCAAATGTGAGTTTAGCTTTTGAGGGGGAGAGGGAGGCTTTGCTTTTATTGGAAACAGCTGTGCTGTGCTTGCACTGGTGCATCCACATGTACAGTCAGAGCTTCTGGTCCCCAGTGCACCCCAGCCCAGGCAGGGGTCATTGCACTGACACCAACATGCCTGGCATTCATGGCTCATTTCCACCCTGTGCTCACAGCCTGCAGGAGCACAAGGGTTGGATTTATCTCACTACACTTTATCTAAACTTCATGAGAAGTTAGATTCTTTACACCTAACTCTGGCTGGCCAAGAACTGGCTCTGGGGTATGAGCTTGTAATCTGGTTTAAATAGAGTCAGTAGGGAAAAGAGTCATCTCTTCCAGAGGTTATTTCCTATCCAGGCTTGTTATCTAAGAAATTGGGATGAACATGGGATGAATAAGAAGAGGGAAGAAAGCTGGTGAAGGGTCTGGAGCACGAGTCCCATGAGGAGCAGCTGAGGGAGCTGGGAAGGGGCTCAGCCTGGAGCAAAGGAGGCTCAGGGGGACCTTGTGGCTCTGCACAGCTCCTGCCAGGAGGGGACAGCCGGGGGGATCGGGCTCTGCTCCCAGGGAACAGGGACAGGAGGAGAGGGAACGGCCTCAGGCTGGGCCAGGGGAGCTCAGGGTGGGCACCAGCAGGAATTTCTTCAGGAAAAGAGCTGCCCAGGGCAGTGGGGAAGTCCCCATCCCTGGAGGGATTTACAGGACCTGTAGATGTGTTACTTGGGGACATGGGTCAGTGGTGGCCTTGGCAGTGCTGGGGGAACAGTTGGACTCAGTGACCTCAGAGGCCTTTTCAACCAAAGTGATTCTGTGGTTCTGTGTGCACTTTCCCCTTCCCTGTCTGTCCTGAGCAGGAGGCTCCTGAAGAGGTTCAGGTGAGCAGCCTGGGCAGAGCATCTTGTTTTTGGACAGACAACTCTGGGTGAAGTGGGTCTGGACCAGCCTGATGGGAAACCTCAGGTGACTGAGGGTAAATGTTCACCTGTGCAGTGAACAGAGGTATTCTGCAGTGGCAGAAGCATTTTGTGCTCTCAGATGTTTGTGTTTCCTCTGGCTGTTCTGGCTGGCCTAACAGAATACATTGAACAAACATTACCAGTGCACTCCATCACTGTGTAAGGTGGATTGAAGTGGTTTCCATGGGGCTGAGGATGGCAGTCCCTGATGCAGGAGCTCCCTTCCCCCTGTGTCTTCTCAGGACTCAAACCCAGCATCCATCACCCAGCATGGAGCCAGGCTTTTGAGCCATGGTGGCTTCACCTTTGGATTCAGGGTTGGATGGGACCACAGCAGCTCAGAGCCCACAAAATACCTGGTTTATGGGCAGAAAAGAAAGGACCAGAGCCCCTTGAGGCAGAAGGGACTGATTGGGTGTCCCCCCATCCTGTGCCCAGCAGGTTCCAGCTCTCCCTGCTGTACCAGCTGTTCCCAGGACACGTGTGCAGCTGTTTTGGGATTAGCAGGCTGGGAACCAGTCCAAAACCAGATCAGGCATGTGTGCTGCTCCCTCTCCTCCACCATAATGCTGGTATGCACACTTTTAGTGCCTGGCCCCTGCTGAACTGCTCTGGCTGTGCAAGATGAGAGAGCTCTGCAGTTTTGACAGGAAAATTGCTGCCCAGATGCCGGAACACCAGTGCTCTGCTTGTTTAAATATTTGTTTAAACCAGCTTGACTTTCCAGGGCGTTTTTCCATGAGGGGTTTTGGAGGTAAGGGAAAGAAGTCAGCACTGATAAAATCTCATGCTCTGCTGTAATGACAGGAGAGCATTTAGCCAGGAGTACCCTCTGTCCCTACAGCAGCACTTCACGTCACGTCTCCCCATCACCTTCGTGCCTGTTTCTTACTGTAGAGATGTGTCCATATCCTCTCCACAGACTTTCAGGACTTCTAGTCTCCAGAGCTCTTAATCTGGCATGTTCACATGTGCTGGGTTTCCTGAGAGAGAAAATAACTAGGGATGGGTGGAGGAAAACAGCTGCCATTGTGTGCTTCCTCAGCACTGTGCTCAGAGTGGAGGGTGCACTGCATCCTGCAGAAATGCCAGGAATTGGGATTGCTCAAGGGTTAATCTGCAATGTCATGCCTTTGAGAGGAGTATGGGAAATACTTGTGCTGACTCTCTCCCAAGTTTTTTATGTGAAAGCCATGGAATTTTGCTTCTGTCAGCCTCCAGCTCCTGAACTGTTCTCTCACCTCTGGTCATTTAACTTCTTTATTTTGACAAAGTCCCACTTGCTCTCCCTGAACCTCTCCATATCTGTGATTACAATCTCCACTTCCAGCCTATTCCTTGCTCCCCAGAGTGATGTCCTCCACCAGGTCTTGGCAGTTTAAAAAGACCTGGTGGAAAACCTGGTAGAGCAGAGTGCAAAAGGAACACCAAGCACTCCTCATGCAGCTCTTTTAGCCCTACCAGTGCTCTCAGCAGCCTCTTCACCCAGTTATTTCTGGAATTGTGTATCTGAGATCTTTGCTTAGAGCATTTCTATGCAGCCAACGTATTAGAAACTAACAAATTCCAATTAAACACTTCAAATTAAATTTTCAGCACATGTATGTGTGAAAAGTACAAGTGCTCACCCCAAGAAGTGTATTGAAATTCAGAAAAACAAGAATCTGGGGAATGGCAACCTTCCAGTACCTAAAGGGGCTGCAGGAGACCTGGAGAGGGAATTTGCATGGGGCATGGAGTGACAGGATAAGGGGGAGCAGCTTCCCACTGCCAGGGGGCAGGGTTGGATGGGGGATTGGGAAGGAATTGTTCCCTGGGAGGGTGTAAGGCCCTGGCACAGGGTGCCCAGAGAGGCTGTGGCTGCCCCTGGATCCCTGGAAGTATCCAAGGCCAGATTGGATGGGGCTGGGAGCACCCTGGGGAGGTGGAAGGTGTCCCTGCCCATGGCAGAGGTGATCTTTAAGGTCCTCTCTAACACAAACCATTCCATGATTCTGTGATTTCTAGGCTTTGGCAATTTAATTTAATTTTATTTTTAGGTAAACTATGCAGAAGGATAACTCCCTATGCCCTCAATCTTAGTATTGTCCATGTGTTGAGATACATTACCTGGAGAAGTGTTAGACTGAAGCTGGTTTATTCTGCTCAGTTAAAACTGCAGCAGTTTAACATGAATGGGAACAATTAAGTCACAAGCCCACAGACTTCCTTCAGGTATTAGCAAACAGTTTGGCTGTAATTTCTTCCCTTTGTGGATGCTTGAGTTTAAATGAGTCACAATTAAACACAATTAGTGGCATGTGAAGTTCTGGGAGGCAAGAGAAGAGCAGTGGAGGATGCTGGTTTGCTCTGACAGAGGTTTGCTTTGCTTGGAGCTCTCCAAAATCCAGCCTTTTAAAGTCTGTGGGTTTGGGGTCATCTTTCTATGTATCATCTTTCCCCTGCATTTGCTTCAAAGACTCCTAGTAGTTCTTGAAAGGACCAGGCAAGCCAGCCTAGATCCCTTCATCCCTCAGAGATGTTCAGCTGCATCTGGGTGAACCATCCCAGAAAATTGCACAGAAATTGGAACAACTCAAGACCAGTCCTGATAGCTGAGTCTAGGCAGGGAATCCAGCCTGTCAGAACAGGCTTGTCCAAGTGGAAATCTGACCCACACACTATGTGAACCTTCTTACCCTTGCAGAAGCAGATTTTTAAAATCAGCCCCACACAATTTGGTTTTGTGCTTCACCAGGAGGAAGCCATCACTTTCTAACAGGCAGTAATTCTGATACTGGACTTTCCCTGAGAGCTGGAGCTTCTGTTCCCAAGTGAAGAGTTAAAACTGCAGAGCCACTTGACTGCAGCATCCTGCTCTTTCCTGATGTCTCCAAGTGCAGCACTGATCTGAACTAAGCAGTTTAGTATGGGCTGAGGGTCTGGCTCAGGGCACAGGGGGCCACAGAGCTGCTCAGCTGCTGCAGCCCTGACAGTGACAAACGGCCTCTGGGACAGGAGGATGTTCAGTCTTCTCCTGAGGAGCATTTGATGGACACCAGTAACTGGAGCCTCAAGACCACTGTCTGAGCTGCATCATGTTAAAAATACTCATACTGCTCATGTGCTGTGGTGCACTGGCCCTTTTGGGTGGCTTTTCTTTTGAAGAACCCATTCTCCTAACATCACCCTGTGTCCTCCTAAGGACCAGGAAGGACCACCCTGGACTTCAGAGGGATCCTCTGCTGAGCCACTCCTTTCCCTGACCCTTTGTGTGCCAGCAGGGTGGCCACCAAAAGCTACACAGAAATGTCACATTTCACAGTGCCATGGCCAGTTTGGGCTGGAAAATCGTGTGCACTTCCAGGCCGTGGTGCTCAGCCACTCCAAGGAATCCTGCTTTATGGAAGAGAGTGTTTCCCAAGGCTGGAGTTGATTTTTCACAAGTGAGTTTGTGCACTGGCCAGGAGTGCTGACAGCTCAATGTTCAGCTGCAGTATATCATTTTCTGTCATTTTGATTTATGCTCTTCTCTGCAACCAGAGTCCCATGTGAGAAAAAAATCGGAAGGAGTCTGTCCTAAAGTTAGCTCAATGCTAACTTCTTCAACTGACCTAGCAAATTAAAGATATTTTTAGATTTTCTTCTTGTTGTTGGGGTTTTTAAAATTTATTTCTGGAATATGAAAGAAGAAAGTATTAAGAAAGTATTAAAAAGGTAACCTCCACTGTCAGTTCTGTGACCTGCAGTTGCTGTGGGGTTGTTGTCATTGAGAGAGAAGCTGAGCTGGACCCGTGAGACCAAGATCTGCTCTTGGCTCAAGCTTCTACCTGCACCCAATGACCTTGTCCAGGGAGGTTCTGATGCCCAGGACATCAGGGCTGAGCTCCAGAGCACTGCTTCACTTCAAGGCATCTTAAAACTCCCAGTGGCTGGTGTTTCTCTTAGGAAAAAGCCCAAATTGCCCAGAGAAGAGGCTGGTGTAGAGCCATGGCCTCTGCTCCAAGGGCTCATCCTGCAGCATCTTGGGTTTGCCCCGAGGTTTTATGGCACAGCTCTGTCTTTTGCCTCACTTCTGGCACCCAGACTTGGCCTCTTGAGTTGTTTTGCTGCGTTTGGAGCTTTGTTTCTTGGCATTAGAGTTTGGGGATTATTGCTTGCAGTTCCCTTTCTTCGGATGCTTCAAGAGCAGCTCTGAGCCAGAGGGGGGAACAAACCCATCCCTTGGCTGTTTTTGTGAGCCACAAAATGCCTGTGAGACAAAGGAAGGGGCCACATGAAACAGGAATTGTGGTGGCACTGACAGGGACAAAAGCTCCACGCACAGCCCTGGGAAAAGGCAAGAGAGCAGGGAAGTGTGTTTATTCCAGCTCTCTGCTTTCCTACAGAGCTCAGACAACTTTATTTATTGTGTTTTAATATTAACTTCAGTGGAGCCAGGAGTGTGATGTGATCCCATGGTATTTGGGCAAATGGGTAAAAATACCTTATTTCATATATATTTATATACATACACACACCCTTTTCAGAGGACACATTAAGTGTATACAGGACTTTTCCTTGATGACTGGCATTTAGCAGCTGAGTTACAGATGGATTTCTGTGTAGTCAGCACAGATATTAATCACAAAATCCTTTTAATAGATCAAAGAGTGCTGTGTAATTGAAAATTTCTTGTAGAAGCATTCGTTTCAAGCAGTTCTTGAAATGTTACCCTGATGTGTAATCTAGGAAAGGAACATTTTTCAGGGTGTAAAATGCAAAGAGAAGTTTTGTCCGTTGCTTTATTTAGTTCTCCACTCAAATTAAGGATTAGTGACAAGAAATTGATATTTTACTGTATGCCCAAAGTTATTTTTGTATTCATCAAAGCCACTTGGTTAAATCAGGAGTGAGCAATAATTACCACTGAAGGGATGGATGCACACTGGATTTTTACTTGTTTTATGTATGAAGGTTTTTCTCCATCAGCAAAATCTTTTTCAGTTGAGAAGAACCTAAAAAAATCATCTATATTATTATTCTCATTGCTCCCTAGCCCTGTAACAAGACAGAATTTGGATATTTAAAGAAAGACTCATCTTTAAATAAGATGCAGAGTCTATTTCATAGAGCCTGGTGCTGGGCATGGCTTTGCAGGTGACCCAAGGAAAAATGAATATCAGCTGAAAATATACAAATATTTTATTTTTCCTAGTTCATAGCACAACTTTGCAGCAAGTAAAGCCTCAAGCACACAGTGTGGGCTTCCAAGAGAGGCCATGCCTTTGTGAGGAGCTCATGGGCTGGGAAAAGAGCAGGAAGGAAACAACCCTGGGGAACTTCAGTGCTGGGACAGAAGAAATTATTTGGTGCTTGTACAGACAAGTGCTCACCAAATCCTGCACATTATTATTATTATTTATTATTATTATTATTATTATTATTATTATTATTATTAATTAATAATAATAATAATAATAATAATAATAATCTCTGCCTCCCCTGCATCCGGTGGGAAATGCATCTTCCCCACAGAGAGGCTGAGTTAAATAAAGGTTTGCCCTTCCCAGGGAGCAGGAGAGGTGGGAGGTGGACATTTGGGCTCCCATCTCTCTCCCAAAGGAAGGTCATTAAGTATATAAAATACATCTGTTTTCCCTTCAGCAGCTGTTGAGTTTCTCAGCCCAAGAGCCATAACAGAACCATGAGGTTTGGAAAATTTCTGCCTCCCACATCTGCCCCCTCCCCACCAGCAGTGCTGCTAAATCAGCAAAATGGGATTGTGCAGCTGCTCCTCGTTAGGCCAGTGCTGCTAATTAAGTATTGGCAAAAAATGGCTTCAAGTCACACTGCTTTGGGGTGGTGACTTGGTGGAGGGTGAGACTGAACCTTCCTCTGGTGGCGTTTCAAACCACCACTGGTGGGTTTGCAAGAGATGGTGGTCCTGCAAAATTAAACTCTGGCAGAACCTTCCTTTTCACTGAAGTGATGTGAAGACTTTCTGTGTCTCTGGGTTGAAAGGGAATTTTCTTTTCTCTACCTATTTCTGGATAAAAACTGTGGGAGAATAATTACTTGTAATTTTGTAGGGTCCCAGGCTTGCAGTGAGATGTCCTTACAGGGATCCCTGTCTGGTACTGCTGTTGCCTGGATGAAGAAGTGCCATGTAAAATGCAGTGCATTGACCTGGATTAGTTAATTAGCTAATTGGAAATTCTCTTCCAGTTGAGGCTTTGCAAAGTTTTGCCGAGCTCATTTTCACAGAGGACATAGGATCCACCTGGGCATGTGGGGAAGACCTGGGTGTGGGAAAGGGGAAAAATAAAGAGAAGAGGAAGGAATGTGAACCTCAGGGGTGCTCCACTGGTGCTGCCTGGGCTCTGTGGGCAGCAGGATGACCTGGCCCTGATGGGGATCCTGCCCTTGCTCAGCTGTGCCCCTCTGTCTCCTTGCAGGCCATCTGATGAAAACCACCCCGAGGTGAAGCCTGATGCCTACGTGAACAACCTGGCCGAGGCTGTGGACATCATCCTCCAGCAGCTGTAAATCCCAGCAGGAGCAGGGATGAGCCCTCACATGCAGCCCCTCCATGGAACCACTTCAGCCTCTCCCAGCTCCATCTCACCTTAAGGAACCCAGCCCAGCCTTGTCTGGAGTGGTGGGCACCCACCTTCTGAAATATTTCACATAATGGTACTAAAGTGATCTACTGACCTCTCACTGCTGGGGACCCAGCCTGGAGGTGGGAGACAGGGAACCTGGCCACCCCCTCAGGATTTAGCTGTTTGACCCCCCTGTCCTGTGCCTTTTGGGGTGCCTGAGATGGGATGGGGGATGCCCTTGGGGGCTGATGGAGGCCACCAAGCTCCGGGGTCCTGTGTGTGCCTCAGGTGACACAAAACCCCTGGGGAGGGGGACAGCCCCACATGCCTTGGCAAGGCAGGAATCATGGTTCTGACAGGATCAGCCTGTCTGGAGCAGCCCTGGGTGAGGGCACAGGAATCCAGTAACACATTAGGGAATAACTGCACCATCCTGTCAGGAATAAACCTTGTCCTTTGGATCTGGCCCCTTTGTCGTTGTGTTCAGTTGGATCAGCACTGACAGGGGTGTTTACAGGACCTGAAATGTTTTTCCCTACCTGGAAAAGCTGGAAAAGGCCATGGGATGATGGTCTTTGCCGTCCCTCTGCAGGGGGGTCTTGTGAGCAGCCTGTGTGGGAGGGGATGTGGGATTCCTGCCTCTCCCCATTAAAATCCTGGATGTGCAGTCCCTGTGCCAGGGAGATGTCAGGGCTGAGTCAGACACAGCTCCAGCTGAAAATGGGCTTTTCACAAGGACATGTAGTGTTAGAACAAGGGGGAGTAGTTTCAAAAGGGTAGTTTTAGATTGGATATTGGGAAGAAATTCCTCCCTGTGAAGGTGGTGAGACCCTGGCACAGGTTGCCCAGAGAAACTGTGGCTGCTTTATTCTTGGAGGTGGCCAAGGCCAGGCTGGATGGGGCTTGGAGCAGCCTGGGACAGTGGGAGGTGTCCCTGCCCATGGCAGGGATGGTGTAGGATGAGCTTTAAGGTCCCTTCCAGCCCAAACCATTCTGGCATTCTAGGATTCTGTAGTCACTGAGCATCCCCTGGGACTGATCCTGCCCCACATGCCTGCTGAGAATCTGCTGCTCTAGCTCAGCCCCCTTCTGCTGCCAGGAGTGCTCAGCATATCCAGGGCCAGGACAGGCATGAGATTTGCCTTTTTTTCCTGATCAGAAGAAGGATTTCTAAAAGAAGCTGCTCCCTGCTTCCAGGCATTGCAGCCCTTCCCCAGGGATTTTGGTTTTTCCCCCTGTCAGTTTTGCAGTGCAGCTGTTGCAGCGTGTGTGGTAACACCTGGCCATGGTGCACCTGGCAAGAGTATGGAAGGGGCTCAAAATGGGTCAAAAATTTAAAAGATCAGGGGTTGTTCCATCAAGTCCTCTGCCCACCCTCACTGACACATGGTATTGTTTGCAAGGGTCAGTTTTAGAGGCAAAAGTCACCTTTTAATCAACATGTCAGCAACTCTGTAGCCTCTTGGGATTTGGGCAAGACTATTTGGGCTTTAACCTGCTTCAGATCTCCAAGGGACCATGGAAATCATGTAATTAGGTTTGTTACATATATTTAATACACATCCATACTCTCAGGCAGCACGTGCTGGCCACTGTCTAATGCAGCCACTGCTCCCTGCATCTGCAAGCAGCAGGTAAAGGATAATTCCAGCTCTGTGTCCAGCAGTCCCAACAGCTGAAGATGACCCCCCTCACTGAAGGACACCAAAATGATGCTGCCTGTTTCTGGAGTGTTGGAACACTTGTTTTTCAGAGCTACCAGCTGGCCCTGGAGCTGCAGAGCACCCCTTGGGGACAGCAGGGGAAAGGGGGCTGGGAATTAAGTTCTAATAAAATAAACTACATCTGGGAAAATGACCTTCATGCAATTTTTTTGGTCTGTGTTTGCATCTTTTATCCTCTGGGTAGAGGTTCAGCCAAAGTGTATGGTACTGTCAGCATCCACACACATGGAAGGATGCTGTAAACCCTGGTCAAACATTCAGGCTGTGAAGGATCACTGAGAATTTCTTTTTTAACCCCTAATTCTTCCCTTTTTGTTCTATTATGCTAAGCCTATCACTTCAATCTGATGAAGTTTAGGCAGATAAACATCCTGCCATCTGTCATGAAACTTTTTAGACAGTTTGCTTGCTGGAGGAAGTGCAGCCGTTTTCCTTTCTGGCAAAGGCTGCAGGGAGATGCTGCCCTATTTCCCCAAGAACTTATTTAACACCTCCATGTGCCCTTGGCCTGCTCTCGGCTCTGAGTTTAGATTTGAGGTTAGATTTTATTTTAAGAGGAAGGGTATTATGTTTGTCCTTCAACACAAAGAAGGAGGTGCTGCTTGGCACATCAATTTGCATTTTGTTGTTTATATTTTTGGCTGTGTTGCAGGTAAATCACAGGCTTGGGGGGAGGCATGGAAGATGTCCCCCTGCCATGGGGAGGGTGCAGCATGTCTGTCTGCATGTGAATATCATAAAATGTCCATTTTCTTGTGCAGCCCATGGCTGGGACACCCTTCCTACATGGACACCCCAAGGGAGAGTCCTGGTTGAAGGCTTTCCTGACCCCCACCCATTTTTTGGGACATCCCTTCCCAGCACCTATAGAGATGTCAAGGAGGTGCAGCCAGAAGAGGAGAGGAGGGGGCTCCATCAAACTCCAACCAGTGCCACAACCCCAAGGGTCAGCGATGTCCCCAGCCCCCCGGACCCCACAGACGCGCCCGGCCGCGGGGACAGCACAGAGAGGCGAGACACGGGCCGGGGGTTATTGAACCAGGAAGCTTTATTTACACAGTAAAAGTAACAAGCAATTTCCTGAGATTGAGCTGCTCTAGTGCAATCAAGTCATGGAGGGGGCAGGAGCAGCCTCCTGGCCCGCCCGGGAGGGGACACCTGGGGCAGCCCCTCCCGGGACACGCACGGCCCGCGGCGCCTGTGCAACTGCCAGCGGGACTTGGCTACTACAGGTCATAGCTTCAGAAGGCTTTGTTTTTATTCTTCCCATTTTTACTCTTTTGTTTTGTTTTGTTTTTTTATTTGGCCATCCTCTTCTTTTTCTTTCTCGAACACGGAACCCACACACGCCGCAAAGCACTGCTACAATCCTAGAACATCCTACGTCAGTCTGCTCGCCTGGGCAACCAGGAGCTTTAAACAATGCACTTGAAACACAACTTTATTGGCCAAACAGGCTATGCTAGCACGTGGAAAAATTACAATCTATTTTACAAACGCTTCTTTTCATTGATTTCTTTTTTTTTTTTAACGCACTCATTCATAGGACAGGCTCAAAGAGCTACATCTGCAAAACACACAGCAAACTCCCGTGTGCCTGCTAAGACTTTCTGTGTTAAAATCCTATTTTTTTCAGGATGAAGAACCTTTATTGCTGCTGCCACAGCTTTGGTGTCATCCCAAAACAGCTGCTGCCCAGACTGGGTCACACCTTGGACAAGCCACTGAGTCCCTTCACAATAATGAACCTATTTTAGCTACCTAGCAAGGAATAACATCCCTTGTCTGCATATTACCTTAGTATCACATTCTGGCAGCTGGCAGGGGTTTGCCAGGAGATTTGGGGGGGCTCCCAAAGCATCTGTGTAATAGATGAAGTCCTTTACAAACGAAGAGCAAGACCCCCAGGGAATGCCCTGCTCTCCCACTGTGTAGGGGACAGATCTCCTCACACCAGGGGAGCAACGCCACTTCTGACTTTACAATCAACAGGATGTCCCCTGAATCTGAGGCACATACTATATTATATTTAATATTTTTAATTATTTATATATATATTTATATATATATAAATCCACAAATGTTTTACCTCTACAGAGAGAGAGACAGAGAAAGAGAGAAAATTTTAAAAGTAAGGCTTTCTTAAACTGAGAATAAGTACATGAAATCATACAAACCCAACAAGAAATACCCAACAGAACACCACTGTGGCCTCAAAACTGTCGCTAACTGTAGTCTGTGCCTACACCAACGTGCCCAGTGTAAGGCCATGACTCATTGGAGAAGCATTTTTAGTAAGGCAAACGGGTTGTGCTGAATGTAAACTGAATGCTACGGCTACGTCCAGGACAGCTGGGCCGTGGCCCGTTGGCCACCAAGTCCAGGACAGCTGGGCCGTGGTCCATTGGCCACCTTCCCACTGTGGGGGGTTAGCATGGCACCAGGAGCAGCCCTTGGAAAGAAAACAGAAGCCCTTAGGAATTGCAGCCCTGGGGTGCCCAGGCGAGAGCCCACCCAGAGCTGTGCGGCGGCAGCCGGACGTGGATTTGGGTGAATTTGCCCTTTTTTGCTCAGCTGAGGAGGTGCCTGTGGCCAGCAGAGCTGAGTGCCCCCAGACCAGGGGTGTCAGTGGTGGGGAGGGATGGATGGATGGATGGATGGAGCATCAGGAAGACTCAAAGCCAAGAACTGTGCTGTGAGGGTGCCACTGCAGGGGCACGGACAGAGGGGCAGCAGCCTGGGAAAACACTGCTGTGGCTGGACCCTCCACAACAGGAGGGATAAAAATTATCCCAGGATATATTTTCTTCTAAGTGATGCATGAAGCGACACTTTAAAAGAGCTGGAGGGTTCCCCAAAATGAAAAGACATCCCTGTCATTCCCTCCCTGAATATCTGGGGCTTGTCCTACTTGCCTGGAGGGAGTGGACATGGCCACAGCCACCAGCAAAACCTCAGCAGTGCCAGGACAGGGATAACAACCCATGGGTTCCACTGTGGTGGGAGATGCCACACGCATCCCAAACCACTGCGGAAAAAAGTGCACTAACATAACCAGAAATGATGAATTAAACCTGTACCAGCAGCTCTCAGCCTTTCTAAGTTATGCACCCTCAAGGCATTGCAGTGGGGCTGCTGAACCCCATTAAAATTGTCCTGTCTTCAGCTGCTCTCGGTATCAATGATTTTTTCCTTTCTCGCATTTGCAAAGCTCGGGAAGTGACCCCTGAGCTTGAAGGAACCAGCAGAAGGAATCCAGAAGATGCTGGAAGCCATTTGTACAGCTTTCCTAGAGCTTTGAACAAACAAACAAATTATTTTTAAAAAAAAGAGGGAGGAAAAAAACTGTGTCCTTCTAAACCTGTTAGCAAGTGGACAGCTTATTTTTAGCAAAGAGAATTCATATTGTACAAACATAATGGTCACCACTTTATCTGTGCTTTAAAAAGGCACAGGAAGAGGAAAAGCTTTCAGTGCTGCTACCTGGATTTTCAGCCTTTTGCCAGCTGACTTTGTCAAGTAACCCCTCCACGACGTGCCTCGGGCAGGCAGCCCTTCACAGTAAAGCCAAAAAAAAGGGTGGCAGCCATGCCCCGGGGAGCAAAGTGGGCACAGCTGCTGGTAAATGGGTAAACAGCCCAGCCCTGCTCAAAACAGGGCATTGGGAACCTAAATGAGGGTGGCACTGAGCCTGAGTAGGGTTTCTTTTTTCCCAAAAGAGTTGAGAGTAGGGGTTGGGAAGAAAAAAATAGAGAAGGAAGGCATTTGAGCATCCCTGTGCAGCACCCAGCAAGCACTGCTGCAGATGCCGCCCTCATAGGCCAGGGATCTGTTTAATTCCTCATCAGGAACAGGAAAACTAAAAATAAAGGAGTGAAAACCCAGCTCTTGCCATTATTAAATTTAACCAAAACACTTCACTTGTGATTTGCTCCTCACGGCGCTGCCAGGGACATGGGTGCTGGGGATGTGCTGGGGCCGCACGGGATGTGGCCGCAGAAAAGGAACCGCGGCCACCCCGGCGGCCACCAGCCAGTGCTCGGTTTGCAAATCTCAACATTCTGCTTTTCCCTCCCTTTCTCCAGTCCCAGGGGTGGTGGTTTCTCCTTGTGCACCCCTTTCTGAACTAGCACAGGTAGGACCTGTGGGAGCAGGGCCAGTTCCATCAGCTCCACCCCTATCCTGGCAAAAGCCATTTACTTGAGTTTTTTGGCAATCCCCGTGCCTGGTTTCCCTGTGGGACAGGCACTTTCCTCTGACTGGCTGATCTCTGGCTACAGTAGTTACAAAGAATTTCAAGATTTACACACGCATGCACACGAATTCCTCTAAATACCTGATGAAATTTTGGCAAAGCTGCTTCATCCCCTCCAGCTGGCAGGAGGGGAGCAGCGACAGGATCCCACAAACTCGCTGGCAACGAGGAGCCCTCCACGGCTCTGCTGGCAGCCCCCAGAGCCCAGGGTGAGAAGAGCTGCTCCCTCCTCAGTTGTTTTCTATCTGCTCGATGTCGATCTCTCCATCCAGCTGGAAGAGGCTCTCGGCGCCCGTCCCGCTGCTCCGCCAGGCCGCCCTGTCCTCCTCCTTGCCGGCGCTCTCCTCCTCCTCCTCGCAGGACAGGTCATCCCTGCTGGCCCGGCGCTCCTCGGGCCTGGCCCGCGGTGGCTCCGGGACCGGGGTGCAGGCGGGGGTCCTGCCCGGCATCACCTCGGGGGCCGCGGCCCATGCCTGCGGGCCCGGGAGCCGCTGGGAGCCGTCCTCGGCCGTGGTGCTAAGGCAGCTGAGGCTGTTGAAAGTCTGGCGGTTCTGCAGAGGCAAGGGGAGAGAGGCAGCTGAGGTACAGACCGGGGGAAACCCTGAGGCTGAGGTAGAAGTTACACCAGATGAGCTCAGAGTCTTCCCGACCCCAAACCTGAGCTCCCTCAGCCCAACAGAAAACAAACAGAGCAGCAGGAGCAATCAGCAGGTCCCCAGGACATGGACAAATGCTGCAATCCCCCAGCTCCCCATCCATGGCGGGTCCTGTGGCCCCCCTGCCCCTGCAAAAGGCATCAAAACCACCCCCAGCCTGCTCTGGGTCGGTCCCATCACCGTCTCCACCCCATGCAGTGCCCAGTTCCACTTGTAAGAGTTCACCAAAAATCAATGAACATTTCCAACAACCCCTTTATCAGCCAAGAGAAACTTCAGCCCTTTCTTTAAGTAGCTGGAGCTTGTGTCCTGCTAAACCCTCCTCTGTGATGGCTCATGGCTGTTCCCCTCATTAAATACCAGGTGAGCACAGTTGTCTGTTCCCTGAGTCTCCATGCATGGTGACCTTGGCCAGAAACTTGATTTAGTTTATGTATTGTCACATCTACTAAACAGTTTCAAATTCTGAGAATGACAAGGAGCATGCAGGCATTCCAAACCCTCTGGAGCAGAGCATACAGAACCTGCCAGGGATGCAGTGTGGCCACGAGCGTGCTCACCTGCCAGGGAACGCCTCTAGCCCTGGTTGGTTTTTAAAAGAGCAAACTAAACCCTCATTACTGAGTGCCAGTGGAAATAATGAGGCCATGCCAGTGGCAGAGTGTGTGCTCTGAGCAGGAGGAGACTGAGGAGGATCTCATCAAGGCAGCATGTGATGGTGTGCTCACTCCTCAGAATTCAGCCTGGACACATCCCATGGGATAGGCCCGAATGGGAATTCAATAAATACCTGGGAGGAAGGCAGCCCCTCGCTAGCTAGAGATGTTCACCTGTTACTGGTCAGTTTGGGGTGCCTCATGACAAGAAAGAGGGGCTGGAGAGTGTCCAGAGGAAGGAATGGAGCTGGGGAAGGCTCTGGAGCACCAGGAGCAGCTGAGGGAGCCAGGAGAACTTCAGTACCCAACAGGGCATTGGTGACACAGAGTGACAGGGCTGCTGCCTGTGTCTGCTCTGGCTGGCCCAATTCGGGACCAAACACACAGCCTGAGACACAACTTTGCTCCAAAACATCCCCCCTGGCATTCCCAGGGAATTAGGCACATTTACTTGAGGGTTTTTTCATTCAAATCCAGGTAAGCTGGGAGCAACTCCACCACAATAACTTACCCTAGGCTGTACACAAAGGAAGATCACCCATTTACACAGCCCCTAAGGGAGATACAGGGGTTCTGCATCACACCCCAATCAGTTCTTAACAAATCAAAGGGCCTTGTGCTGAGTTGGACCCATGGACCATTGCTCAGAGGCTTTGGGTGCTGCACTACCCCACGCACATGGTAAAAAGAGTCATTGCAGAGGCTGCTCTATCTAAACAGAGAAGTTCTTGCTGCCCCAGGAGGAGCTGGCCACTGCCCAAGCTGGAGGAAGCTGCATTTCACATGGCCTTCAGTCTCTGAAACCTTCAAAAACCCACAAGCCCCAAGCCCATGTGAAAAAAAGGGCATTTGTTCTCTTAAGTATGCAACTGCACCCAGTCCTCACGTCATGCTGGTCATATTTTTTTTAATCCCAGATGTGCCTCTGTCTTCTGGGTGCTAAGCATGCAACAGCTTCAAGCAGAGAGCTGCACACTGTGGTTAATGGACAACTCATAATTACCACTGGAGAAGGCCCGAGGACATAGTAGAAATATTTTCTAAGCACTTCACAAAATTTGCAAGCATATTTCCAACAGTGATTTAGGCACTTGAAAAGCCTAGGTCTCCTGAAAGTCAACAGCCCTCTCAGAAGTGCAAATCCCTTCTACAAACAAAACTCTGGCACTTTTGGGAATGTTAATTTTTCTCCTTCTTAATGGAGCTTATCTCCTGGATCAGGCACTTCCCAGGGTTTGGTACCCAGGTGTGGACATGCTGGGCTGCTACAGGTGGGATAGAGCATCCTGAGAGGATGGGAGGTGCTCTCCAGTGCTTCAGAGGAGATGAGTGATTCCTGCGAATGAAGGAGGATTCAGACTCAAGAGTAACTCAACAGGTCCACAGCACATTCTTCCCATCCAAAAGAAACGCATTTCCAAGCTCGGAGATGTCTCAGGGAACAGCCATGGAGTTACTTGGCCTTCAGGGAAGTTTTGCATTTTATGTGACTTTGGCAAGACAACCAAGCCAATGGGCTCATTTTCCCTGCTCAAATCCACACAGGCTGCAACCCTTGAGTCATTGCAGGGAATGCAGCAGGATGGAAAATCCCTCCCGATGGTGCCGGCGCTGTGGCAGCTGCCGGTGGAGGAAGGCCACGTGCAGAGGGTCTGTACAGAGACCCTCCCTCTGAGGCAGGTTTGACAGCTCAGAAAGCAAATTTTCACAGGCACTGGCTGCCACAAAATCCCACAGCTCACCTTGCCAATGGCTGGGGTCAGGAGGGTCCCCCCAGGACGGTGATCACCAAGCCAGAATTCCATGGGCTGGCTGTGGATCAGCCACCACCATCAATGCAGTGTCTGTCTGCAGCCCGTCCATTCTTTGCTCATTTTTTATTTATTGGGTGAATTTAGCATGTGCTGAGGTGCTGAGCTGCAAAACTGGGCAGTCAAGTCCTCCAGTGATGTCAGGAAAGAGCAGGTTTGGTGGCACAGTGAGGTGGTGGCACAATGAGGTGCTTGTTCCCCATGGCCAGGCAGCCTTTGGTCCCTCCACAATCTTGGCCTCCAGTGCCAGACAAAAAGGGGTATCAGGCACCTCAGATCCTGTTGGTCTCAGGAAAACTGTGGGAATCCAACACAGATGGCTTTTGGGAGATGTTTCTGGCCATCCTGACTTCACCCAGGGAGCACCTGTAATGCACCTTCCACCCAAATCACCTTCACCAGCCACAAGGACCCATTTTTGACCATTTGAGGTGCTGCTTTTTCTTCCCCCAACTCTTCCCAAAACAGCCTTAATCCAGCATGCTGGGCAAGCCCTCAGAGAAAAAAATGAGGCGTTGCTAATGGAAGTACTTGGGAAAGCATCTGCAAATACATAAATAGGAAATTCTTGGTCACTTGGAAGAAGCTGCAGGGTTGCTCCAGAACAAAGCCCCTCTTGCATCCTGGTGACCAAGCTCAGGCTGCTTCTCTTTCCCACAGGGTCTCGTGATGCTCCACACTGTGCAGGGACCAAGGCTACAGTCAGAGAAGGCTCCAGGAACTGACTCACCCCTCACATCCATCCTTTTCCTGAGGTTTTCCCTCCCCTTAGGTGCGTGTCCCCATTGGGGACGGGGCTGGTGGCTGCAGAGCCCCGACAGCGAGCTGGAGAAATCCCACAGCAACATTCCTCCCTCTGACTCTTCCTGTGGTGAAACACCCAGCTGTGAGCTCTTCCCCAAAACACATCCCTGCAAACACGGGGGCTCTACCAGAACAAATATCAGCAGGACTGGGATCCCTGTGGGGATCACAGCTTTTGCTCAAACACTTTTTTTTTTTTTCCCACCCTGCCAGGTGATTGCCGCAGTTTTCCCAGGAAAGGTGTAACGCTACAAGCTGTCAGCAGCACCGGCCCTACCTCCCAAGCTGTCATCACCTCCTGTTAGCACACTGGGCTACAGTTGCTTCAGAAAGCTGAAAATAACCCGGTGCCAGAAGGGAAGGGGTAAGTGGGCAGCGAGCTCCATGCGGGAATGAGGAGCCCCTGCCAGCCCTCCCGAGTCAGCAAAGTCACCTCCACCGGGGGATTCTCTGCCTGGCTCAGGCTTAAATCACTCCCCGAGGCAAACATCTCCTGTAAAACACCTCCAGCCAGCCTGAGTTGTTATCTTTATATCGTTATATAGAAATGCTTTGGTTGTTCGCATCACGGTAAATCCCGCCTGGCATTTGTGCCAGCACTCATCCGTGCTGCTGAGGAGGAGGGAGAGGTGCCTGAGACTGGAAAATGAGACTGGAAAATGGGTTTGATTTGGTTTTTAAGCTCTGAAGAACTTCATTATGGCAGCTGCTGTGGTTTGAGCCATGCACACACACACACAGAGCACTCGGGTTCACAGCTCTGCGCTGCCTTTAAGGCACCCCCAATCTTCCCCAGCTCCATCCCCAGGCTGGTTTCCTGGGGAGTGGCAATGGAAGGGACACGGGGAGAGACCTGCAGCAAGCATGGCTTAATCCTGAGGCCCCAATAACCAATTCTCCTCTTTGTAACAAAGCAGCATCTCAGCAGCTTTGCCAGCAGGTCCGGGCTGCAGCACGGGCACAAGCACATTCCAGGCTCAGTGATGCCCCAGTCTCACCAGCACGTCCCTTGCTGCAGTTTGGCCTCCCCAAAGAGAGGGAGACACAGCCCCAACCTTGCGCCAAGGAGCACTGGGGGCCACTGCCACACGTGGCTTCCAATATCAGCATTGCCTCTGGGGGAAGGTCAGGGGGCTTGCACAGGCCCTGTCCTCCCAGAGAAGGAGCCTCTGAGTGATGAAGTGTTGGGAAAGAAATGCTGGAATACCCGAGGAAGGAAAACACAGGAGGCAGTGATGGGGGGTGTGAAAAGCAAAAGGAGCCCGTGTGTGCCTGGAGCAGAGCAGAGCTGGATTAGACATGGTGTTGCCATGTCAGGGAGCTCAAACTCATCTGCTACTCTATTTTCTTAAAACATTTTATCCATGGAGGCATTGAGTAGCTCACAGGCAGCCCCCCAGCCCCCACAGGCCAAGGTGCCACAGAACGTGCCTGCAGCAGCATCCCAGAACAGGGGATGGCTCCCTGCCCTGCTCCCCTGGGTACCACATCCCTGCCCTGGCTTGCAGGGTCTGCCTCCACAGCTTTTCCTTTCTCACTCACTAAAGAACAACCTTTACTCAGCCCCAATCCTCATTTTGCAACAGGCACCAGTGCTTATTTATCAGAGCTTTAGCAGATAATTTTGCTTTTATTCTGTTTGGTGTGAAAACCAGCTTTCACAAGCAGGCTCAGAAATATCTGCTATCCTCCCAAGGCACTTCAGACCACAGCATTAAACAAACAAAACCAAAAAGCAAGGAGGAGGCTTAAAGTCATTAGTACTGATACTGCCTTTGGAGCCTGTGGAGATAATTTGGGTTTACTCACAGTTCTTGTCTGTGGCCCCTCATGCCAACACACTCAGCACTGCCGGGAGCCCATGGGGACAGTGGCAGGGCTGCCCTCCCAGTGATGGTTTTGCAGTGCCATGGATTGCAGTGGAAAAAGGTGAACCTGAACCTGACTCATCCCCAGAGCTGCCAAAACTCCAGGATATGGAGTGGCTCATCTTTGGGGAAATTCAGTGATTTGGCTTGTCCCTGGTTAGGGTGAAACATCACTAATATGAAATTATTCTTTTTTTCTCAGCCCTGTTCCATTTTCATACTTCCTAATTTTCAGCACAGAAGTAACATTTCTGTTATGCCACTGTGGTTCTCACTTTGGGGTCTAAATGATAAAGCAGGACCTTACAAAAATTAAAACCAAACTTCATGTCACTGTTTCAGGAGCACTGAAAAGAGAATACCAACAAGTAAAAGGATAAAATCACATTGTGAAAGACCAAACATCCAGAGTGTGTGGCACCTGCACCCACTGCCCCCCCTTACCAAGACTTCCTGCAAATCCAATGCAGACTTGAAATACACCTCACTTTTCTGTCACAGCCTCAACCTCGGGCTAACCCTGAGCATCTTTCTCTGGAAAGGAAAAATGAAGGTCTCTTATTTTTTTTATTTATTTATTTATTTATTTATTATTTAGCACCATTTTCTGAAATGCTTTGCCTTCCTGAAGTGCTTTGGGAGATTTCTGCAAGGCAAGTGGTTCCAAGTAACTCCCAGTAGCTCCTATCTAACCCAGTAGCTCCTGGAGTGCTGGGGTTTTTTGTAAACCATCATGAAAAATCCCTTTTGGCTTTTTTGAGCCAAAATGCCACTTTTGAGCATGCTGACTCCTTCAAGGGTGACTCTCTGTGCTTTCCAAAAGCTGTTTTTTGGAGTCCCACAGCACACAAGGATGGGAGGGTTAATCAGCACGTGGTGAATCAGATGTGCATCCTCGGGACACAATTGGATTTTGTCCATGTTTGGGACAGACACTGCCAAGCTTTGTTTGTGTTCCCAGCCCTGTCCTCCCATGTGAGGGTGAACAACGGGTGCAACACTGAGCCCTGCACCCCTGGGCCCCGTGGTGGGATGGAGCTGGGAGCAGGGGATGGAGGATGGAGGCAAGAGCAGGAGATAGAGCCAGGAGCAGGAGATGGAATGGGATGGAACTGGGAGAGACCTTAGAGCTCTTTCCTGGGCCTGAAGGTGCTGCACTAGAGCTGGAGAGGGACTTTAGACAAGGGAGTGACAGGACAAGGGGGAATGCCTTCAAACTCCCATAGGGCAGGGTTAGATGGGATTTTGGGAAGGAATTGTTTCCTGTGATGGTGGGGAGGCCCTGGCACAGGGTGCCCAGGGAAGCTGTGGCTGCCCCTGGATCCCTGGAAGTGTCCAAGACCGGTTTGGACAGGACTTGGAGCAGCCTGGGACAGTGGAAGGTGTCCCTCCCACCTTCAAACCCATTTCTTTTGATCCTCAACCAAAGGCTTTTTCCCACCAAGCCACAAACTGACCTTTGCAGACTCTCATTCCTGTTTATTTAAAAAACACTGGGGCTTGGAAGCTGGAATCTCTCTCAGAAGTTACATCAACATCAAACTATTTCCTGGGATACGTATGGAATTTAAAACCCTCAGTTTTTTGCCTATCACTACATTTGGAAATATTTGTCACTGGCTCAAGTGGGTGCTGACGCCAACCAAGATCACTGCCACCTCTCCTGCCCCCTCCAGCAAGCCTGAAAGGTGCCAAAATTTAAACAGAGACTCTTCTTACCCGAAAATTAGAGATTTTTACCCCTCAAGGAAAAACTTGGGTGCTCAGAGAGGTCCCTTCTCCCACCCTGCAGTTTGAAACTTCTTCCCACTCAGTGCCAAGACCAGCCTGAAACATTTCAAACTGGTGGACTGCTCACTCCAGCTCTGGGAGTGTACAAACTGATTTGTGCATGGATCCTCATGGAAACTGCCAGCATGCCTAAGTTTGGAAGGGAAAACAAGGCAGAGGGGCCAGCCAGGCTCCCAACCATCACAAGTATTACACACTGCACAGTGTCTGGAGACCCTCTGGATCTCCAGCCCAGGCTGGAGCCAATTTTAACCCTGAAAACCACAAGAACCACACATCCCCATGTCAGGGGGATGCTCCTGTGATTCCTGGTGCAGATGACTCCATCCTCTGAAGGCACGTGCTGTCCAGAGGGCAGTGAAGTCACCCTGTGAAAGGCTCTGTCTGTCCAGGCAGCCAGGGAACAACGTCAATGGTCCCCTTGTGCCCAGACCCTTCCCACAACAAGCACAAAGTCCTCTCTATAGCTCACCCCCATCAGGCACACCCAGGGATTCACCCTCACCACCTCCTCAGCTGTGCCCACTGCTGCCAGCACCCTCTCATCCACCCCATCCCATCCCTCACAGGGAAGAAGCTGTTTATGAACTCATAACCATGGACATTCTCCATAAGCCTTGGGAGATGCAGAACAATATTGTATTTTAATTGCTTTATTTATCCTAGAGTAGCTACTCTCTGCCTCATATACTGCAAGACATTACATAATAAAGCTTCACAGAGGAGAAATACTTTGACAGCTACCTGGGAATCCTCAATGTTCATGGGTCCAACCTCTGTAGAAAATTAAATGGATATTAGAGAAAACTCAGGAGGAAAAGACCAGGAGCACAGCATTTGTTAGAAGAGATTTAGCTCTTCAAACTGCAGCTTCTCTGAATGCTCACAGAGGGACTAAAACCTTGAAAAGCCATCAGAAAAGGGGCACAAGAGCCACCTCCAAGTCTTGATTTGCTACCAATACACAGATCCTACAAATGGGAGGAACCAGAATCTCCTCAGAATCATCTCATCACATCACAATTCCTGTCAGCAGCACAATGCCTTACATGCCACTGAGATATTTGTGCCTTTATTTCCATGGAAAATTGCATTTTCAAACTCTACAGCACCACCCTCCATTTCCAGCCAGGGCTACTCCTGTCTGGGGCTTGTGCTGCAGGGAACATGGCTGAGTTGAACAAATACATATATACATTAAAAATTAGAAAAACAGAATGGTTTGAGTTGGAAGGAGCTTCAAAGACCATCACATTCCAACCTCTGACTTGGGCAGGGACACTTTGCACTAGACCAGGCTGCTCCAAGCTGTATCTAACCTGCCCTTAAACATTTACACCTAATATATATATATATATATGTATACACATACATATATAAATAAATTATCCATTTAAAAAACACATCTGTATAAAGGATATCTGTGTTTGCAACCATCCTAAC
The DNA here is from genome assembly GCA_013396995.1 of Dicaeum eximium. NCBI lineage: Eukaryota > Metazoa > Chordata > Aves > Passeriformes > Dicaeidae > Dicaeum > Dicaeum eximium. The sequence goes on from VWZP01006954.1 coordinate 120,604, forward strand.
ACAAATTGAAATCTCTCAGTGACCACCACATCAATATTTTAGATGGCAGGAAGCAGAATGGGGAAGAGATAGCAAAGGCTTGCGTGGCCAGAGCTGGGGATTATTGCAAATTCCCACTGAGGGTGGCAGTCACTGGTGTGAGGGACGTGTCATGTGTCCCCTGCAGCTGCCCAGAGGCTGTGTGAAGGAAGGCAATCTGCACACACCAACATCAGGGCTGGCCTGTGGCTCGGCTTCCCGTCGGTGACTCAGCCAAGCCACCAAAGCCAAAGTTTGTGCTGCCGCGAGACATTTTGGCACACAGCACCCCAGATCCCAGGAATTGTTCACACCAGGATGTCAGAAAGCAGCACATGTGGAGGTGGGTCATGTCGAGTTCCTCTGGAGAAGAATCCACCACACCATGGGGGAAGAAAAACCAGTGGGTGTCTCTCCACCACATAGCAGAGTGTGATTTTATTTTAGAAAAATAATCTTCTCACCTAATTCACCCAGATGCTTCTCCGAGTGACTTGCAAAGGGTAAAACCACTAATGCCTGCCAAAATCAGCCCAGCTGGGAGGACTCCTGGGGCCTAAGCCACCTCCTGTCACCTTTGCAACACTTCTCATGTCCCATTTATTTTAGATGCGCCCACATCAGAAAAAGGAAAACCAGCTCTTTGAAAAACCTCCCAATTCATGGAAAAATCTGATCCCAGCCATTTCTGACCATGGCCTGCCAGTTCAGACACAATCCCTGGGTCTGTGAGGCCAAGAGCACTGTGCCTGGGAAGGAGAGCAAGCTGTGAGAGCAACTGCTGGGACCAGGGAGCTGGAATGTGTCCTCCTTGGGCTTGTGCTTCACGTGGAAAGCAGGAATAAAGCTGAGGCTGGAAAGCAAGCCCAAACCCTAAACTGAAATGAGAGGATGGTTCATGTCCTCATGTTAAGGAGGTGAGAGATGCCAGGCCAGGCACCCAAACTCTCCTTGATTGGGATGAAGATAGAAACCAGTTTCTTCCCACCCCACTTGCCTCCGGACTTGGGATAATTAAGTGACACCTCATCACCCACTCACCTGGCTGAGACCCCCCTGGAGCACTCCCAGTTGGAAGGCAAAGAGACACAAGGCAAAGAGTTCATGAGCATTTAAAAGGAGCAGAAGGATTGTCGTGGTGCCTGTGGTTTTTAAAAATTGTTGCTATTTCAATGGCAACCATGTGCACAGTTTGGTTTCTGCCCAAAGTTGAAGCCTGTCTGGTTTGGAGCAAATAATAAAGGGAGGGATATGGGCTCACCTTCCCTCTCTGGGCTATGGGAATTGCAGACAAAAGAGACATAACCAGGATTTTGAGGAATGAAAGGCAATATTTTCCTAAGTATTTTCCCTCCCAGCTTAACTTCAACATTTAGAGTTCTCTCTTAATTAGCCCAGTTATGTAGCCATGTAATTGCTTCCAGGAGCAGCTCCCTCCCCTCCTGCCTGGCCTAAATATCCCTCCCAGTACGAAGAAAACTTTTCTTTCAGGTCAAATTATTTTATTTTGATTATGGCACCAGCTTTCAGGCCTACAAACACGTGGTTACCAGCACAAGTGAAAAATTAACCAATCTGCTTCCAGAGCCAGATGCAGATCCAGTACCCAGCACCTCAAAGCTGAGTTCCCACTTTGACAACAGCACCCAGGAACTCGGGGAAAGCCCCATATCTCAGTTTCCCCATCTGAAAAGTGAATCCTTTGTGGATAACTGGAAAGTCCAGTCTGGACACTTTGGCTGTCCCTTGCTTTGCCCATTGCACATGAGGTGTTTCTACCCCATGCAAACCCAGACTTGAGCACACGTGCAGCCACACAGACACTTGCCATTATTTCAGCTCTTCCTCTGGAATTGCCCAACTTTGCTGTCTCCTGGGCTGGAAGAACTAAAGGCAGCCTGGGGGATATCCCAATGTGCAGGGTTTTCTTGAGCACATTTACTCCCCACGAGGAATGAGTTGGTTTTCCTGGCATTCCCGTCGCGGGGAGGGCTCTGACCGTGCCCCACCAAAGGCAAGAATGCTCCCTGTGACTTGCCTCATCCTGCTCGTCCCTCTGTGCCAGTCCTCCCACGCCGAGAGCTGCCTGCCAGCACTGCTCTCCACAAGCCCTGAGCTCTGAAACCCTGGCCCTTGCAGGGCTTTGCTTTTTCCCACTCTGCTCCAGCCCTGCCACCCCACCCCCAGCACACATCCCTGCCTCGGGGATTCACGGATCGCTTGGATCGCTGCCACGGCACCTGAGCCCGGCTGGGTTTCCTGCCTGGGAACTGGAAATATCCCTGGGACCTTCTTGGACTGGATCCCACTGGGGAGTTCCCTGGTGATGCTGTTGTTGGTTGTTGGTTGTAGCAACCACCGGGCGTTGGGCAGCGGCTCCAGCCACCCAGCTGGACCAAAGGGACAGGAGGGGCTGGGAGAGGGGGTGCCCACTGACACTGGGAGAGATCCTGCACCAGGCAACCCCTTCCCCATTCCTACAGAGCTTGTGCCACGCAGTGTGGAGCTTCCAAGCCTTTCCTTGTGGTATCACTTCTCCCGGAGGATGAACCACCCCAACACTGAGCAGTGCTGAGCGTTCAGGCATTGCTTTCTCACTTTGGAAGATGTTTTGATGTGGAGGACAGCAGCCAGAGAAAACACAACTATTCCTCAAGCTGAGGGTTTTCCAGGAACATGGACTGAGCTGCTTTTGGACATCCAAGTGCTTAGATTTTTTGTCATCCTTGGATCACCCGCTCATGTCAAAGCCTTGACCATCCAACTTATAAACATGTGCCTGGGCTCAGCATCCATTGGAGGGAAAGGGAAGCTCCTGCTGACCCTCAAGATCTCCTAGGCCAAGCCTTTTTTTCAAACCGGCCAACAAACCTTGGACAGATGCAATGGAGAAGCTGCCTCAGAACATCCTCAGAGGGCAACAAAGATCTCCTCCTTTCCTGTCCATCATACCAGGGAACCACAGAACAGTCTGGACTGAAAGGGTCCTAAAGTCCATTCCACCCTTCACCAGGGACAGGAACACCTTCCACTGGACTGGGTTGTCCCAAGCCCCATCCAACCAGGCCTTGAACACTTCCAGGGAAGTGAAATGATGCTTGCCCGCTTGTGCAGAGAGAATCAGGGGGCAGTTGTGCTATTCTACCCTGTAGCTAGTAAAATATAACAACACATGTACATGATTGTTAAAGTCCATCCAGCTTATTATCTAATACAATAACCTTGTCATAATAAACGTTGTTGCCGTGATTTATGAAAAGACAAGAGCAATCATCATGTTTTTTGCCTGATCTCATCCAAATATGTGATTCCTTCACCCTTTTTATCCTCTAAGCTCCTCTGGAGGAGGAGAAGATCTCTTCCTCCAGTACCACTGCACTCCTTCAAACACCCTCTGCACTGCCAAGCACAGAACACCATAAAATATCATGTTCTTGTAAGGCAAAAATGCACACACAATGTTGGATCTCACCCATATGGTGAATTTCTCCCAGCAGTTTCCCTGCAGACAACGAGGGGATGCCTTGCACGAGACAGGCTTTGCTGGCTCCAGCACTACAAAAAACCTTTAGGGCAAACTCTCCCAACACAGGTGACTCTGGGATGAAGCACAGCAGGCAACCACAAAGAACTGAAAATTCCATGGGGGAATTTTTAAAGCCAGCAGAAGATGACAGCCCACCCTGGGAGGTGGCAAAGGCATCCCTGCTCCCACAATGAGAGCCCTGGGGCCTTCACACCCCCCATTATCTCCATTCCACACTGAACTGATGGTGTCATTGACTTTGCGACTGTAAATTATTGATGCGGGAAATGTCAAATCATAAAACTGCAGGAAATCTTATGAGTGTGGAAGGGAAATGTTGTCAGCCTTAAATGCAGCCTCTTGCTCTGCCCCTTGCTAATGTCCAGTCACCTGGGCCAGCAGGGAGAGGACCAAGGAGCAAAATCCTCCCTGATTTGTGCTTCAGATCTGTTATCTGGCTCTGCACAGCAGATCAAAAAGGCAGGTTGTGCTCCGAGTTTGCAACTGAAAATGAAACGTGATAACATCTCCAGAGTGGAAAATTACAGAGCCTAAGAGCAAGTAAAGCCTGTAGCAGTAAGAATTCAGCACCTGACAGAGCCAGGGCTGGGTGCCTTGGGGTGCTGCCTTCATCTCACCATGGCAGGCTCAAGGCACCTCTCCCCTGAACTCAAAAATGGGGGGTTTAACATATTCCTGCTCAAAAGCCATGCCAGAAGGAAATGATGACATGGTGCAACTGGTGTGCAAAAACCAGGAAGAGAAATGAATGAATTTGCCAAAGAAATCCATTCAGAAGGGAACAGGTTACTCTGACAGAGGGATGCACTTCCCCAAAACACCCACATTACTCTTGGTGCCACACACCCACCCTGCAGGGTGCTGAAGGCTCTTGAGCAAAGCACAGAACACCTGAGCCCCTTGCAGGCCCAAACCCACCACCTCTGACCTGGGTCATCTTGGCGAGGTCCAGCGAGGGCCGCTGCTCCTGGACCTCCTCGGGCCTCCTCCGCTTGATTCCAACCTTTTTGTCGTTGAGGACGCAGGGCTGGGAGCGGCTGCGGGAGAGGCCGGCGGCGCGGCGGCCCAGCTCCGGCGTGGAGGCGGGCGTGCTGCTGGCCGAGGGCGAGCACGAGAAGCGGTCGTGCGAGCAGGACAGGGACCTCTGGATGTCCACCCTGTCACCGCCGTGCCCTCCAGCAGCCCATTTCCTGGGCTGCCCGCCGCAGAGCGGGTTGGAGCGGGCGGGCAGGCTGAAGCTGGAGCTCCTCTGCATGGTGGCGAAGCCGTTGGAGTAGCGCTGGACGCTGCCGCCGCTGTAGCAGCGCCTCTTCTCCACCGGCGTCCACACCTTGGAGCCCAGCGGCCTCCAGGAGGTCCCGCAGCCCGACATCTCATCCGAGAAGGACAGCGAGCGGCACTGGCGCTTGCTGGGAGGGGCGCAGGGGTGGCCGTGGGGGTCGCTGAGGCTCAGGTCCTTGATGAGGTTGGTGACGGAGCAGGTGCCGGCCGTGTCCCTTGGCCAGCGCGGGCCATCCTCGCCCTTGTCCGACAGGCAGTCCCAGATGCTGGCGCCCGGCTGCTCGAGCTGGAGTGGACATTTCCTGCTGAGATCTCTCCATCTGTCATTTTCTGGTTCAGAAAGGAGAGAAAAAGGAAAAAAAAAAAAACAAAACAACACACACGCACGGGCATTAGCGTTAATTAATTCTGCGACTCGCTTTCTACGTCCATAAACAAAAAGAGTAGCATATGGGACGTTTTCCAGGACAAATTAATTAACTCTCGGAATATGGTTTCCCGAACTGCCAGCAGAGCGGGTTGTGTGGTGTAGATGGAGAGAGAGACAAAGTGACAGTCCCAGCAGGAGCAAAACTGCTAGAAGAAGATAAAAACACGCCTTTGAATATTCCAGGTTGCACTAGCTAAGGGGAATTCAGCGGTGTAAAATGTTGTGGCTGTTGGTTATCTCTGTGCTAAATCATATCTCAGATGTGTGTAGTTTGTCCTGCAGTTTGTGCAGCTCCACAGCTGACAATTGCCTGGATTTACAGCTGAATTTAAAAAACATGGAATCACAGAATCGCTGAGGTTGGAAAAGCCCTCTAGGATCATCGATTCCAACCATTAACCCAGCACTGCCAAGGCCACCACTGACCCATGTCCCCAAGGGCCACATCCACACAGCTTTTAAATCCCTTCAGGGATGGGGACTTCACCACTGCCCTAGGACTTCTGTGCCAGGGCTGGACAGCTCTTTCCATGAAGAAATTTTCCCTAAAATCCAATCTAAACCTCCCTTGGTGCAACTTGAGGCTGTTTCCTCTTGTTTTATTACTTTTTTACCTGAAAGGACATCCCCACCTGGCTGCACCCTCCCATCATGGAGTTGTGGAGAGTGAGAAGGTGCCCCCTGAGCCTCCTTTTCTCCAGGATGAGCCCCCTCAGCTCCCTCAGCTGTTTTTATCAGACTTGTGCTCCAGACCCTTCCCCAGCTTCCCACCAAGAGCCACGTTGGAAGAGAGGATTAAGGATGCTGATCTCATTCCCACACACATCCCACTGACAGCAAAAGAAGAAAGCAAAGCACCTTCAGGGCTGGGCTGCCCTGCAAAGGACAGGCTCTCTGCAGATACACCTTCAGTGCTCAGCAGGAAAACCATGGCAGCACAACCCCGCCAGCTGCTGCAGTGGAAAAAAGTCATCAGCCAACAGCCTCTCACCAGTGCCTGTTTTTGTCGTTGGCTGCTGCAAACAGAGCCCAGCCGTGCTGGAGAACCATCTCTGCCAAGTTTCACATGATTGTATCTAAACCATGCAATATTTTGGGGGGCTTTTTGGGTATTTCCACTCAGGCAACTGAAGGATGAATTAGAAGCCGTGCCCAGCCCGCAGCTGCAGGTACCAGCCTGGTAGGGAAGATGCAACGGTGCAGAACGCTTCCAACTAAGGTTTCAAGTCAGGAGGTCAGATTTGGGCCCCCTTGCACCACTCTTGGCCAGTTTTCCCATTTTTCCCTGCCTCCAGCTGCTGCCATAACAGCTCCAGCCACAAACAGCCTGGCTCTGCCCACAATAACCGCACGGCATTTCAACTGCTGCTCTCCTCATTTTAATAAACACAATGAAAAGTGAGAAATCTGCTCTAGACAACTCCATCTATGTTTAGATCTTTATTATTTTTCCTCTGCACTATGCTGCCAGCAGAGAGATTTCTTGGGTCAGGTCAGCAGACAAAAGAAACAGAAATAGAAGCCGATTTTTTATGGCAAACTGCCACGATCCTCTGGCCGGAGACTGTACAAAAGGCCTTGGTGAGGAGAATACGGGACACCTTCCTCTTTCACCCCTGCTGCAGCACAAACAGCTATAAATCTTCCAAACCTGGCAAAGAAAATGGTAAAAGCACCATTATCCCCAGCCCCAGCCTGGGGTTATTTGTTTTTCCCCTAACACAATGTGAGCTGGCACAGCCTGGCCCCTCCGAGTCCCCAGCCATCGCTGACCAGTTCCCAAATACCAGATAGGCCAGGAAAATGGGTTTTCAGTGCAAAAAGGAAGCAGGTTGCCCTGAAAAAAAATTGAAAATGGAGTAGTCTAAGGGCCGAGGGTATAATTAAAGAACTCTGGAAACCCTTATTGAGGAAAAAGCAGCTGGTTTTCTGCTCAATTTTTAAAGATTAGGATTCCCATCCTGCACACGTTGATAACGATAATTGCACTGGAGCCACTAATTCTGCTGCAGTTAAACATGTATTAATTTTCTTAAAGTACAAACCATAGCCTGGTTTACCCTGAGGCAGCAATTTGTTCCAGGATAAAACCCACCACGAGAACCCCTTGGTCTGCAAGTGAAAACAAAGGGACAACCAGAGCACGCTGTAAGTGCAGCCTGAGGGGCTTTTGCCCTGCTTAAAGAGGTCCTTCTTGGCTGTTAGTGTCCCTGCATCAAACAGCAACTTGCTTCTGGATTTTTTTTGACTTAAAACTGCAGAAATAAACACTGACACCTTAACAAAACCCAGCTGCTCCCTCACAAAACCTTCTCCACAACAAACAAACCCTCGTGGTGCTCATGGACTGGAGTCACAACCCAAAACTGAGGAGATTCATCTTGTCCTCCATCCTTGAGAGCTTTGTCCTGCCCCACGGAGAGCAGGATCCACCCTCAGAGCATCACAGCCAGGTTTCCAAAGGCTGAGCTCCAGGTTCTGCAGGAGAGGACACATCAGGCACTTTGCAGCTCAGTGATGGCCCTGGGCTTTTTAAATGACTGCTGTGCTCCTCTGGTGACACAGAGTAAATTTTAATGACCACTCATAACCACAGAGAAGGGTGTAAAACCAAAACGCTGACACAACTTTAACTACAGCGACACAAATGTGCTGCTATAATATTTTTACAGTTCCTTTTTATACATAATGCATGATCCTTCTGCTCAAGTTTCCTCTACGTTCTTTCCCATGAAATAATTTACATTAATACATAATTTATTATGGCAACTTGTAAAGTAATTAGAGGTTTCAATCAATTTTTCTTATCCTTTTTGGCAGATAAATTCTGTTTGGAACCTAACCCAAACATTTGTCTGTGCACAGGTGCACATCCAATTCCCTTTTTTTTCTGTGTTGTTCAAGTGGAATTTTGGTCTCACAGTCCCTGTGCACAGGGGAAAAGGCAGCCTGCATTTTCCACTGCCCCCTATTTATGTTCAGGAGATAATTTCTAAGTGTGGAACACATTTAATGGTAGTAATTAGCTGATGATAGTGCCAGGGAGTTTTCCTAGTGCAGAATTAAGACCAAAATACGATGGGCAGAGCTGTCCTTCAATGGAAAAGAAAACAACAGCCCCAAAATCCACTCTGGAGATTAAATACACCTGTGGGCTGTGGGCTCCTGGTGCCAACAGCCTGCATGGAAAAGGGAAATCCCTGAGCTCGACAGTGGAACGTGCCCAGCTCCTCAACAGGATCCTCTGGAGAGGTGTCCCTGCTCCAGCTACACTTCACCAGAATTCCTCAGCAGATTTTTCTCTCTGCGGGGTGACTGTGTTTGAATGTGCACCAAGATGCTCTACACTGATGTCCTTTCCAAAAGATCCCAAAATTCCAAAAAGCCCTGGTTCAGAAAGGGGAGGCATGCAAGCCTGGCAGGTCCTTTCAGGGTGCACTCAAGGGCCATCCCCCCCATGAAGGGGTTCAAGTTTGGACTCGATGATCTTGGAGGTCTTTTCCAACCTTCACGATTCCATGAGCTGGCTTTTCTCCTGGTTTCTTGGCTTTCCTCTGTCACCCAAGGATGGTGAAAAGCCACTTCCAAGAAAAGCTGTGCAACAGTGAGCCCAAGGCTGCAGCCCTGCCCTGGCACGCTGGGAACGATGGCGTTGCCAAACGCGGTGGAGGAATGACATGAGAGCCAAAGGAGAGCGAGCTGAGCTGGGTGCCCCATCCCTCACCCTGCTCTGTGCAGCACCCCAGGAGCACAAACTCTGGGAGAGCCCTCCAAGGGAAAATGGAAATGATGGCTGCTAAGAAAAGAGCACTTCCCAGAGGGTGAGTGCAGGATCTGTCCCCAGTGGGCTCAAAGCCATCCTCTTCCTCCTCCTCCCTTTTACAATCAGGGCCAGGACTGGGATCCTGCATGCACAAGCACCTTGTCACTGCCTCAATAAAACCCTGCCTGCAGCTTCCCTCAGAGATAATTTCTTGCTTACACAGAAAACAGGAGATCACAGCTGTCAGCAAATACCTACTGAGCTTCTCTTACTGGGTCAGGTTGGACAGGGCTTGGAGCAACCTGGGGTGGTGGATGGTGTCCCTGCCATGGCTGGAGGTGGAGTGAGATTATCTTTAATGTCCCTTCCAATTCAAACCACTCTGGGATTCTATTACTTTTGACTTCTTGTATTAGAATTTTTCTGTCTTTGAGTGGATAGCAAAAGACATGGGCAGGGACACCTTCCACCATCCCAGGTTGCTCCAAGCCCCATCCAACCTGATTTGGAACATTTCCAGGGATAGGGCATCCACTGGTGCTCTGGGCAGCCTGTGCCAGGCCCTCACCACCCTAATGTCACAATTTTCTAATGTGCCACCTTTTTCTAGCCCAGTCACTGCCATTTTCACTGGGAACCTGCCACAGAGGCTGCTGGGGGAGAAAAGGGAAAACAAGAAGGGGGAAAAAAACCCCAAACTATCCATCAAGAGGACAATTCTTATACTCCTGGGTGTTTCAAGGACCCATGAAAGGGAAAAGCAGTAGTTGTTGAATTTATAGAGATAAAACCCAATCTTTTTAGTAATATTATAATTTCACTGGCAGAAATACTTCTCACAAATCTAAAAATCAAAAGATTATTTAGGTCACCCTGAGAATTGGACCTAAGCATGCATCATCCAATATATCAAGTCTTTAATAAAGTTTACTTAATATACTGAGTTTGGTTACAATCTATAATCTATTTTCAGATTCTAGCAGTATTTAGTACCTTCCAAAAAAAGCTCCAGGGTTTGGATGATGCTCTCCCTGGCAGAAGCTGAGCTTCCCTCTCCCCTCTGCCCCATGGCCACAGGGTCCAGAAATAAGCTGCCTTCTTGCCCAAAGCTGCCCTTGCCCCAGGATCCTTTTGAAAGATCAAAATATCCAGAAAGATCCTTTTCTAAGATCCTCTTTTGTCTAAAACCCCCAAAAAATCAGCCAACTTCCCTCCAAACCTCTGACATAGATAGCACTGTGAGTCTGCCTCATGTTGGTGTGCTACCAGCCCAAACTTCACTGTGTTTATTTATCTCAGTGCTTTCCACCAACAGGGACTTGGCCCTTTGACATAAAATATTCCCCAAGTTTTGCATTTCTGTGGTAACTTATTTAAAAAGTCGAGCAAGTTTTCGTACTGGATTGGTCTGTGATTGTGGCCTGCATTTGGGGACATCAAGAAGAATACTCAGGGAAGATAACTAAAATTAACCCAGGCCAAGCAATGCCCTCACACAAAGGAAGGACAGCTCTGTAAAAGCTCTTAAAGACAAGCTGCTTCTCAATTAGGCAGAGGCTCTGTGAATCTGCTGAAGAGCCTGCCAGTGCCACAGTGCAAGACAAAACCATCTGATTTGGGATCTTTGCTCCTCACTCATGTCTGAAAGGCAGGAGAGAGGGAACAGGCTGTCTCTACCCCTTCTTCACTTTGAAGTGTGTGATTTTCATGTGAAAAACCCACAAATGGTCTCCATCTCCCCACACTCCCACTGGCTGGAGCTCTCAGAGAGCTCGGGAGACATCTCCTGTCTGTGCATGTGCCCGGCTCTCATTAACGCTAATGAGAGCTGTGTCCATGAAGAAAAGGGGCAGCCTCTTTGTCTGTGAAGGGTTGGCTTTCACAGCAAGGAGCTTGGCTCAAACTTGACCTACAATTTTAATTGGGTTTTGAGGCCTCCCCCAGTGATTGGCTCCCTGCTAGGAACGCCAAAGAGCACAACACAGCAGCACATCCCCTGGCACTATCAGTTATTCAGGATCATCGGCCAAGGCACCAATCCTCCATCCATTTGGGGGCTATTCAGCATAAAAATTGATAGCAAGCTCTGATATAAAAGGTGTCAAACATATTATATCATGGTTCCTGTCAACAGCAAGAATGAGACATTTTCCTGATTGTTGGAGGTCTGTTGGACACTTGGTGCCAGGTGGTAGAACATCTCAGTGATAATGCTGTTATTTATTGCTTGCATCATGCAAACAGGCTTGGGCTGGATATTCAAACACAGCCTCAGACCCCAAACGTTTATAATCTCAACTGTGTGAGTAGCTCTAAAAATCAGCAGATGCATCAAAGGGGAGGGGAAAGGAGATAAGCAATTCACCCAGCAATGGAACAGGGCACAGCACCCACCTCTGGGGAGGACAGTGGCACAGGTGGGGTGAGGTGGGGGCCCTCCATCCCTGCTGTGGGGGCTACCCCAGAGTCTGCAGGGGGCTGTTTTTGGAGACATCCAAAAGTCAGGACATGTTCCTGCCCATCACTGTGAGGAAGCAGGAGCAGAGGTGGAGGAAACACGAGGAGAAGTTTCTGTTACTCACCCATCACGCCACAGGAGAAGAGGGTAGGTCCTTGACTCATCTTTGGAGTGTGCTGCAAACAACCAGAAAAACTATTGACTTCTCACAGACCTGGGCACCAGACACCACCCTGCCTCCAGCCTGGGCAAAACCTTCCATGGCCCTGCTCCAGCAGGGACCAGGGACAGACCCAGCCACCTTTCCTCAAGGAAATCAACCTTAATTAAACGCTGGGCAGAGTCCTTGTCAAGGGCTCAACTTGCAGATCAAAGGTCCTGCAGCCAGCCCCTTACCTCAGGGAAGAGCTGCAGTGAGGTCCCCATCCCCTGGACCCAAAACTCTGGAGAAACTGAAATAGGAGCTGCAATTCAGTGGTAATCCTGGATTGGACAAGGAAGGAGCAAAAGTGGTGTCTTGAACCTCATCCAAGACCATTAAGGCCTCCCCATCTAGGTACAAAGCAGCTATTTAGCTTTTTCAAGCATATAATGTGTTTCTGAGGCAAGGCATCCTCACCTCAGCACTTCTGGGGAGTCTGCGCTCAGATTGTGCTGATTGGCACTAAAAATAGGAGGAAATGCCACTGTATGGGTACAAAATAATCCTGGTTGCTTCTCACACTCTTTTTTTCCTCAAGAATTTTCCTCTTGACAGTGTAAGAGACACCATCAGACTTCTAAAAATGAGCGTGGATGGGCTCACATATAATAAATCAATATGTTATCCACAGCTGCATGCCATTTCAGCTATGCCTGCAAAAACACACTTTCATACTAATTGTTCCTTTATTATCCCTAAAAATATCCATATTCTGGCTTCTGAACTGTCTATCCTGGCAACACCATCCCATCTGACTGAGGCTTTACATCATCTGAGGGAAGCACCAGCACGGCCCCCACGTTCATCTGCACTGCCATAATTGTGTTTTATCTGGCATTAGGCCACTGCACTCACACCTTCCCTCCTGATCCATGCTTTACTTGTTGTCTGCTCATATAACTATGGAATCTCAGAATGGTTTGGGTTGGAAAGGACCTTAAAGCCATCCAGTTCCACCTGGGCAGGGACATTTTCCACGTGTCCAGGTTGCTCCAAGCCCCATTCAACCTGGCCTTGGACACTTCCAGGGATGGGGCAGCCACAGCTTCTCTGTGCCAGCATCTCCAGTGCATAATGAGGACAACAATAATAATAATAAATAATAACAACAATAATGTACCAAATGATGGCATCTGGGCAATCCAATAAAGGATCTCACTTCATATACAAAATGCTGGAAATACTGATATAGAGGGCTAGGGAGGCATAAAACAGCTACAGGGTGTAGGTGTGGAGAAGGTAAGTAAGGGTCAGTCACCTTTGGAGCATGTGCCACTTTTCTAGGTGAAGCAAGGGTATCTCCATCTGGCAAGCCCCACCTGATGATCCATCAGCAGAATTAATCAGGAGGCAGAGAGGACAGGCAGCTGTCTGCAAGGAGCAGCCAAATGGAGCAAAGATGGAAGTGGGACAAGCCCCAGAGAAGGCAGGGGCTGTGCCAGTGCACATCTGTGTGCCAGCCCCAGAGACCAGACACTGTCTGCAAAGGCAGGAGGGAGAGGAGTCTGACAATTGTACTCCCATATCGAGTACAATTACCATTTTGTAAGAATTTTGTCTTTATACCAAATTGGGAGCTGAACCCCACTGGCTGTTGGCAGGAGATACTGCCCCAGGGCTCAGACATTTATTTCCTTTGGGTTTCGCTTTTTGGCCTTCCCCATGAAGTCAACAGAAAAACTCTTGCTTTCTTTAGTGGATCAGCCTTCTTGTGATTGTCTGCCCCAATGTAACAGTCCAGGACACCCAGCAATTCACCTTGTGTACCCAGGACTATCCCTGCACTCCTGACCCAGCCCCAGAGCTGCGGGAAGCACTCGGCAAACACTCGAGGGCAAAGTTTTGTGTTACAGCTCTGCATCTCTACCACCTGCCAGCAGACACCCTGAGCACCCAGCCCTTCTCTTAGGAGTAGAAGAAATTACTCTCATCTGCCTCTCTGCAGCCAGTTCCCTTCATCTGCCCCACACACTTCCCAGGGCACAGCTGGCACTGAATGTTCAGGCTTCTCTCTTCCCACCCTGAGCAGCAGCCATGGGAAATGCTGCCTTCTCAGCAGGAGCTAACACTACAGCAAGGGTACGTTTTTAATGTATCAATACCCTTCCCAAATTTCACCCTTTTAAGGCAGTATTTCCCACTGCCTCTGGCTTGCTCACCTTCTCCTCTGCCTTTCAGTGCCAGGGCAGCCTGCCTTCCCCCCAGCACACTGTGTTCTGTGCCTGGGGAGCCTGGCTGGACAGTCTGTCATCCCCAGCAAACTCAGGCATTCATATTTCTTTGATGTTCAGAATGCCCATTTTTGGCTCATCCTGACAGATGCTTCCTGCTGTGTTCCTGCACACCCTTATCTGAGACTCTCAGAGCACCCTGCCTTTGGGTCGAGTTCCTTCTCAGACCATGCCCATCCCTCCAGGAGAACAGAGGAGCAAATGTCCACAACCAGCCTTCCTCTGAGGGCTCTCCATCACCCTGCACCTCCTCCTCATTTGCTCTGACCCTGCCTCCAGCTGTATTGCCCCTTATTTTCCCCACTTGGCCCTCACAGCATCCTTTAGTTTGTTTGCTGCCCCACCTTTTTTTGTTGTTGTTGTTGTTGCCTGCTCATTCAGCATGGTGGATTTGCACCTCTCCAGGCTCCCAGGGAAATTAAGTACCACAGCACTGCCCTTCACCATCTCCCACTTAATCCTGCTTCCCACTTGCTCATCCTGCTATTAATGATGAGCATCTGTTCGCTGTTGGTGAAGCAACTTCTCACCTGTGTTATTCACAGCATTGATTTGATTTTTTGGTACTGTTTATCCCATTGGGTGCTTACTGAAATCCACATATGCAAAAGCCACAGCACTACAATCATTTACTAATCACCAGCTCCTTGGATATTAATGCAGCTTTGTAGAAATCAGCACTACAAAACATCTAAAGATCCATCCCTGCAGGACAGAAAACCCTTGTTATAAAGCTACAGCAAAGTTTTTGGCAGTAAAACAGTTTTGAACAGAGATTTCCCAAAGCTTACCAGCTCAGTCCTGCATGTCAGGGAGTCAGCACCTTTGTTTTCCCGAGTTTTGGTTAAGATCATCACCATGGTAATGCAGTCCTGCCTCGGAGTCCATCAGGGTCCAGGCAGAGGGGGGTGGCAGCTGGGGGCTGGCAAAGCTCCTCTTTCAGTCCATGTCCCCAGGAGAGGCTGGGCCCTGCTGGCTCCTCAGGGGATGTGCAGGGACAGCCTGGAGTGTGGAAAGCTTCCTGCACAGAGAGAGAGACAGGAACAGCTTTAGGGGACTTCCCTGGAGGGTGGGGGCATGGGGCAAGCACTGCCCAAAAAACAGCCTGATGGTGGTTGCCTGAGGGGTGTGATTATTTTAGGATCTTAAACATTGTTGGTGTCCCTCTGCTCCCCACCAGCACAGAGGTGTTTCACAGGATGGGGCACTCACAGGAGCTGTTGGAAGCACACAGGTACACAAGGTGACCCACAGGGACACAAGTATTTCAGTCAAGTTAATAAAGTTTCCTCTGAATCCTCCATTCCAAAAGGAGACTCGCATCCCCTATATTGAATATACAAAAGACACTGAAAGAAGAGCTCATTAAAGCTCCAGGTTGATCTCACAGAAACACTTTGCCCCCAGACCAGCTGGGAGCAGATGTCCAGCAGAAAAAGCCTCTCCAGCATCTTTATGGCTGTGAAATCCCCTGGATGCACCTATCCCACCCCAGTCACTCCATGATTCCCAATCTGTGAAGAGCCCTTTAGGGAAAAACACAAGGCAAAGTGCTGCCTGCAAGGAAGGAGGGACAGCTCCTTGCCCTGAAATCCTGGTGTAAGGCCCACACCATGCCTCTTGGTCATCACCTATTTCTTAGCTAGTTTTAGGTAAAAAAAGCTAAGGCTGGACAACAAGGAGGCTCTTGAAACAAAAACTGCACTGCCCAGCCCTGACCATGAGCCCTGCCTCTCCTCCTGGCATCCTCCCCAACAGGACTTATTCCCTTGTAAAGCAGACAGATTGCAACTCAAATCTGATTACTGAAATCGGCGTTTTCCCCAAATCACTCCCCTAATCCTGTTTCGCTATTTTGCTGCTTTGCAGTCAATGCAAACAACCAAACTCACCATTTGCACAATCCAAAGAGCATAAAACACTGATCTTGTACCATCCAGTCAAAGACAACTGTGATATTTAAGGATAATAGATGAAAATATTCCACTAAGTATTAACTCTTATTCCAAACTGATATGGCTGCTCTTCCCAGCTCCTAAATCATCCTGTCCATGTTTACTTAGATTAGAGCTTGCAGTGGTGTTAAGAGTAGCTCATTTAAAGGCCAGCTGGCTGGTAAAGAAAAATCACCTTCTATTATTTTATGAGGACAAAGTTCATCCAGAGTGCAAAGCCAAGATTGGGAATCAATACATTTTCCGAAGATTTACTGTTCCCAAGGGTGCCTGGTACAGTCTCCAGCTTTCTGTGGTATATCAGTGGACTCATAATTTACAGTTTACTGGTAACTTCATCATAAACCTCTGGGCAACCCAGTGACCAAATGAAAACTGTCAAATAGAAAAGTAAACATTTCTGAGTGTCAAAATGACACATAATTTGTGACCAGGGTTAGATGGGATACTGGGAAGGAATTCTTGGCTGTGAGAGAGGGCAGGCCCTGGCACAGGGTGCCCAGAGCAGCTGTGGCTGCCCCTGGATCCCTGGCAGTGCCCAAGGCCAGGTTGGATGGGGCTGGAGCAGCCTGGGACAGCGGAAGGTGTCCCTGCCATGGCTGGGGTGGAACAGGATGGGATTTAAGGTGCATT
The DNA here is from genome assembly GCA_013396995.1 of Dicaeum eximium. Lineage (NCBI taxonomy): Eukaryota > Metazoa > Chordata > Aves > Passeriformes > Dicaeidae > Dicaeum > Dicaeum eximium. The sequence continues at coordinate 137,122 of VWZP01006954.1, forward strand.
CCTCTGTGATTCTGTGATTTCTATCTACCACAATCCCAGCTGTCCCTGATGCTGACAGAGACAGGAGTGCTTGCTGCAGTGACAAACTCTCTGTGCTGGGAGGACACTGGGGCACTGTGGGCACAAGGACCAAACAAGGGTTCAGAGCAGCATGAAAGCAGCTGAGCACATTCACCAGGTATGATTTCTTCAGGAATAATTGCCCTTCCCTAAGGTGCTGGTTAATGCTTGGATACACACCCGGGCAGGAGCAGCAAGTACAGGCAGAGGCTCCCTGCCCTGGCCAGCCGGGATGCAGCACACACCATCACACCTCCCTGCTCCCCTGCAACCCCTGCAATTAGCACAGCCCTAATGACAGCAGCACAGGGGATGCAGCACACACCATCACACCTCCCTGCTCCCCTGCAACCCCTGCAATTAGCACAGCCCTAATGACAGCAGCACAGGGGATGCAGCACACACCATCACACCTCCCTGCTCCCCTGCAACCCCTGCAATTAACACAGCCCTAATGACAGGAGCACAGCAAACTGCTGCTGAGCTGGCAGCCACCCCCCAACGCCGGGGCCGAGGTGCACTTGCAGGTATCAGCAATTTTAACCACTGCTTGGTTGGGTTTTGGAACCATCCCCATGGAGAAACTGCAATAAAAAGGGAAACTTTCCAGTGAAATGTGATCTCTGGCTCCCCATCCTGCCTCACAGGGCTCCTGACGCACGGTCCTGCCCTGTCACATCCTCTCCATGCAAACAAGTGCCATGGGACACAAACTGCAGAGCCAGGGTGGACTCTGTTGATGCTGAGGAGGAAACCACTGTGTATTTATAGACTGGATGCTTTCACACACACACATGCTAATAAAAAGGTGCTCTGCAGGGACCATTAATTACTTTAGAAATGTATTTCCTCATTTGCAATCAGATAAAGGAACTATCTTCATCATGATGTCAAGGTTAAGTTTAGACTTGAGCCATGGCCACTGGGATTGGCACAATCTCCTGAGCTTTATGAAAAGCCCCCAAGAAACTCTAGTGCACAGAAATCCCCAAATTGTAGCAAACTCTGCTTTCTACTTAGTTCAAAGCTCAGACCAAGCAGAAGCCTCATGTGATCTTTGCAGTGGCAGAGGTGGGAAGAGGTTTCTCTCAGAGCTGCTTTCCAGACAGTATCACAGCTATGGAGTGTGCCCTGGAAAAAAGATAAGTGAAATGATCTAACTCTCATCCACAGGTTTGAAAGGTAAACTCTGGGGAACAAACATGCTGCTTACAGCAGGCTCCAAGCACCACTCACAGCCATGCCCTGCTCACCTGCTCCACTGAAGTGCATGGAAAAAACCCCAAGATTCAGCAAACTGTCTGCCAGAGGCTCTGCTATGGCTGGAGGGAGCTTCAACAATGACCAGTATCACATCCCCATGCAAATGATGAACAACCCCCTCACAGAAAGGGTTACCAAGCCTGGAGTCCCCATCCCTGGAGGGATTTTTAAGCCCTGTGGATGTGGCACTTGGGGACATGGGTTAGTGGTGGCCTTGCCCATGCTGGGGAAACAGTTGGGCGCCGTGACCTTAGAGGTGTTTTCCAACCTTACCAACTCCATAATTCTGTGGTCTGAACCCCAGAAATACTCCTCATAAAGACAACTGAGGACCAGCATCACACAGATTTCCACTTGCTGTGGGATCACCACCCTCTGCACAGAAAACATTCAACCCCTGTCCAGCTCAATAATCCATCTCCAGACACACACAGTGACATAAAAGCTATTTACAGTGGAAAGGGCACAGGGGAACGAGGAGCTGGAGCTGTGTTTTGCATACTGATACACCTCACAAGCAGAACAGTGTGAATTCTCTCCGAATATAAATCACCTGTCCCTGCTGAATTTTTAATGCTGATCAAAGTGAAGAAGCCATGACCCAAGCAGGACCCAACTCCCTACCCCTGCCCCAGCATCATTCCCTGTTCTGTGCTTGAAGAAAATGGCTGAGTAAGGAGCCACTGTGATTTCTGGAGTTTATTCAATGCAGGTTAGACCCACGTGTCTGAAGAGCCAAACCTAATCCCTCTGGGCCAAACTCTGAGCACGACTCTAGGGCTTCACCACCATCCCACTCTGACCAGGGAAACAGAAATTCCCTCCACTATGCACACACCTTGCAGTCAGACCACTGTGGGGACCAGGCACAGCCCAGCTGGTCATCCCCAAACTTACAGAGGGCTACAAAGAATCTGGGGAAAGAGCCAAAACTGGTGACTGTAGGTGAAAATTGTGGGGTTTAAGGCTTTCTGCAAGCACAACATGGCAATATTCACTCAAAATAAAAATCATGCCTCTCTCCCCATCCTTCCACTTCTTAGAAGTGATTTGGGGCTACACTGAATCTCCTCACTGCACAGCCTGTCTCAGCCTCAGGGCTTTGGACAATGCCAAGGAGTACATCTTCAATTTCTTGCTTTATTGTGTTATGAATTTGGAAGAAATCCATGAAGTCTATCATTTGCATGTAGCTAAGTCTGGGTTTATTTCCTCACTCAGGCAGTAATTTGTCTTCTGCCACAGGGCTGAGTAGGCTCAGCTCTGGGCATTTGTTCCCCTTGCTCGAGTCTATGTCATTAGAGAATATTGAGTTTATTTATGGGGTAAAAATCTCCAATAAATGTGAAAGATGCCATTCAGGGCCGGAGAAGAAATCTTTACACTCTGAAAATGCCCCATGGACTAGTCCTGAGCAAACAGGATCATGAGTTAGAGCACGTGACTTTCAAAGGACAAAATTTCCACGGAGGCAGCTGCTTCAGGATTGTCCCCTGGGACTGTGTCAAGAGCAAAGAGCTGCCCCGGGATGCCCAGCCTTTGGGAGGAGAAAGGCTGCAGCCCTGCCCATCTCTCCCTGAGCCTGCAGTCAGCTCCTCCTGCTCCACAGGGTCTTCCCCAGCTGCTGGAAGGGCAAACACTACCCAGGACACCACGGCTCTCACACAGTGTTCCACTCCTGCCCAACTCCTGCCTGGCAAAAGCTTGTGCTGCCCGTGCTCCAGGTACTCAGAGACTACCAGCCAAAGAAAAGGAGCAAGGAAATGTCTTCCTCTGCCTCCTGCTTGCATCCAGACTAGACTTCTCCAGGGCTGAAAAACCAAAGACACACTTTCAGCACTAATTAGTAAGTAAAGGACTTGCCTGCACATAGCACAGCAAAGGGGGGAGTAGTGTGTGGGGTGAGCCTGGCTCCATAGGTCTGCACAGCTTCAAGAGCCACCATCACCTCAGTGCCTATGAGCAACAGCTTCACTCGGGAGCAGAGGTCCTCACCAACACAGGCCAGAACTCACCTGTCCTGCCAGTGCAGGACAGCCTGCATGGAGCCAACATCTACAGCCATGCTAGTAAATCCACAGCCAGAAGGAGCCTGAGGTCTCCCATGACAGCACCCATCCCATGGGTTAAGAACCAAAAATGCCATGGGCAGCCACCACAGATGGCCACATGCAACCCGAGATGAACCCTCATTACCAGGAGCAACAGCCACACCAGGTCCTGCCCGCAACCAGAAATGAATTTCCAAGCAAATAAAACTCTGTTATTTAAATCCCACCCCCTGCTCCACGTGCCTGGGCACTGCCTGAGCCTGACACCAAAGTCACACAAGGCAGAGGGTCCCCTGCACTCCAAGACCCAGACCACACATCCAAACACCCCCAGTCTCTAGGGAGAGCCTGAAGTCCAAGCTCATACCCAGATCTACATGCTTGGCTTGAACCTCAACTGCAGGCAAGCTCTCACAGAAAAAGGAGTAAGAGGAATTAAGGAAAATGACACACCATCTATTTGGGTAAAAGGTTTATTGCCCCCGTGCTCTTAGGGAATAGGAGTGGCAGGGAACGAGTCCTGTACACACCAGCAGCGGAAGGACTGAAAGGACAGGGCAGGGGCAGAGGTGCTTTGTCTCAACATCTTTAGCTCGAAGGAAATGGTGCTGGCAGTGACTTTGCCTTTTCCTCCCTGGAAACTGAAAAGGAAAAGAAGAAAGCAAAATTAGTCATCCCAAAACAGCGACCAGCAAGAGCGAGGTGCGAGCGAGGAGCCGTGGGAAGCGGCAGGACAAGGGGGAATGGCTTCAAACTGGAAGAGAGTAGGCTTGGATTAGATATTAGGAAAAAATTCTTCCTGTGAGGGTGGTGAGGCCCTGACACAGGCTACCCAGAGAAGTTGTGGCTGCCCCATGCCTGGAAGTGTGGGCCATGCAGGCAGAGCCTGCAGCATGATCCCAGTCCCTATGACCACAGAAATCAGAAGTTTTCTTTGAGCAAACCTGTAATTGCTGCCTATTCCACTCATTAGGCAACTGCTTCTACCTCTGAGTAGCATTTCCATGGAAGTACTGGACTGAGGGCTGTGTCTGGAGAGGAGCAGCTGAAGCAGCAGCAGCAGCCCAGCCTGCTGGTCCAACAAACCATCTCACCTTTCTGTGGGTTTCCCCCGCCGCCCCAGTTGTGAGATTTATTACAAGAATTTGCAGTGGTCTGTGAGACACTGTGAGTGTTGGCCACACTCCCAAAAGCTGAGGAATTGCTGAATTGAGAATTGCTTTGGCTGCTTAATCTCAACAACTCGGGATGCTGAACAAGGCAGCAGGGTCTGGGTTTACTTTTAATTATTGCTCAGAGCAGGCTGCTCTAGTAAACAGACACAAAAACCAATTCTTGTTTCTTCCTTATATTCTTTTCCCATATACAGCCTGAGATGTCTGAGCTGAAGGCAGTAAATGGCCCCACCACACTGCTTTTACTGGCTCACTTCTCCAGCATAAACAACTTCAAACAGCACATGAACCCCTCAGAATACCTGTCTGTATGGAACAACCTCCATCTGCTTACAGACACATCATAATGCTCTCAGGGCTAGAATCACTGAAAGGTTTGGTTTGGAAGGGACCCTAAATCTCATCTCATTCCAAACCCCTGCCATGGGCAGGGACACCTTCCATGTGTCCAGGGTGCTCCAAGCCCTGTCCAACCTTGTCTTGGACACTTCCAGAGATGGGGCAGCCACAGCTTCTTTGGTCAACCTGTGCCAGGGTCTCCCCACCCTCAGTTAGGAGGACTCTCAGGCAGCCCAGGCTTCCTTGCTGGCTCCAGAGCTCTCAGGGTCCCTGTGAGAAGCAAATCCTGGAGATGCAAAGTGAATTCAGCACTTCAGCACCGACTGTAACGCTGCTGCTCATCAGTGACCACTAAAAATGCACCCAGATGAAGCAGGAGCAGGATCTGGGACATCTCACTGCGTAATTGGGGAACACTTGCCAAGACCCACAACACCATCATCGTTGTCAGAGCCAATTTGGATGCTGCTTGTAAGTCAGATTTCTCCCTTCTGCAAGGCTGAGATGGAGAACAGGTAGAGGCTGACAGCCCTTATGGACATGCCTGGATTTAAAGCAGGAAAATCCTGGATGTATGGATCAACTGCCAGACTCCACACTATCTTTTACCATCTCCTCTTTATGGATAAATACTTTAAGACTGCAGAACCCCCACGTGAAGCCCAGCAAAATGATCACTTAGAACCTTCCAAAAATTGAAATTATCTCCCTGAACTCATCAGGCAGCATTAAAAGAATTTCAGATGCTTTCAGTGGATGGTGTCTGTGCCCACACAGGGTGACACACGTGCCTGCTGTCACCTGCACACTCTACATGTTTGCATTACACCAAAGTACTTTGGCACTTGGGCAGGCTCTGGGGGTTCATTCCTCAGCTGAGAAATGGCTTTCAAAGAGCTCCTGGGCTCGTGAAAGACGAACCTGGAGCCTTTATTAATCCTCCTAGCGACCCAAAGGCTTTTCCCTGCTGTTTGTCCCCCGTTGCCATCAACACCGGCCAGGGGAAGGCACAGCAGAGGGAGGGAAGGAGCCCTCTGGGGCCAGGAAACCTTTGCCCACACTGCCACCTCGGTGTGGAGGAGCCCTGCACCATCCATAAATCTCTTGAAGGAAGGAGCAGCCAAACATCTGTGAGTTGTCTGAATTAGCGTGAGCTTGGCAGACTGAAGAGCAAACTCGCATCGCCCCGCAGCCTTCGCCTTCCTCGTTTTCCTCGGGTTCATTAAATACACAACAATCTGTTACCAGAAGATGGTTCCTACGTGCAGGGGTTGCCAAGGAGCCCGTGGCTCTGGTGGAGATGGGGAATGTGTGAGGAGCACAGAGGGGGCTCCTCTTGGTGCACCAGAGCAAGGAGAGGATGGGCTGCTCCCACCCCACCTCCCCAGTGACCACCCACCACATGGCCAAGGTTACCTCTGATGTCAGAGCCACCCTGGAGGTGATTTTGGGAAGCTTCAAGGGGAACAGAGCAGAACGTGGGACAAGCAGGAGATGCCTACAACAGGCCAGGATGTCACCCTGCAGCATCATCCCCGCTGGGATGTGCCACATCCAGATGGAGAAACCAGGCTCTGCCAGGGTTATTCACAGCCCTGAGCAGAGCCCTGGGCAGGGGCACCCCTGATCCTGAGCAAACTGGGGGGTTCCCACTGCTGCACGAGGCCCAGGCATGCAGTGCAGGCACTGCCAACACCCAGCCACAGGCAGACAGGGCTGATGCTGTGATGGGGAGCAGCACTGGAGGCTTCTCCTTCCCTCAAAGGAAGCCTTTCGCTACGAGGGAAAAGTCAAAGCAAACACCCACTCACCGTGTTTACCCGCCTAAATCAAAGCCAAAGCAGCACTGAAACGTGCCCAACAGCATTTCCACAGAGTCATTCATGGAGAGTTTGGACTTGGCTTTTAGCTGGTGTTTTGAATATGGCAGGGAGACGCTTGCGAGGCTGGAATAATGCGGAATCTGTTGCTGTAACACACCCTCGGCTCCTGCGAGGTGTCAGCAGCACGTAGAGCCCAACCTCCCCCGGGTTTGGCTCCATCAGGGCATCCCTGAGGGCCAGCAGAGAGATGATTCCCATGGGGAACAGCTCCAGCAAGCCTCAGGTAGCACTGCCCCAAAGCAAGGAACCCCACCAGGGGATTGCCCAGCCAGAGAGGTAATGCCCACAGAGGACAATTTTCCCAAAACTGGGATGCTTTGTCCCTGGAGATGTCCCTGATTCCCATGAAGTAGGGCAGGATGAGCTCCACTGTAGCTCAGCAGCCATAAAAGCCTAGATTTTGCAGCCTGTCTTGGAGGTGAGGAAAATTTTTAAAAGTAAGTGGAAATGCAAACAGCCCCTGGTTTTATTTGGGCTGGCAGGAACAATCCTGCCCTGTGCTCCTCGAGCTCATTTATGACAGCGTGAATAAGTGCTCATAAAGGGGAAAAAGAAATTAAAAATCTGCATTTTCCACCCCATAATCCACTATCCACTGTCCATCTCCGGATAGTCTCCATCTATCCGTCTTTCTCTCATGCCACAGGTGAAAATCAGGAGAGAAACAGATTCCCTTGTGCCACAGAAAGGGGAAGCCCAAAGGACAGATGGGTTGGCCCCAGCACCAGCGTGGTGTGAACCACAAAGCCCACTCCTGAAAGAGCATCCCAAGGAGAACTGACCTAAATGCTGCATCCCATCCCAGCTCCAGAGCTGCCAGGAAGGGAACCACGCCAGGGATTTTGTCAGTGCACAAACATGAATGATTGCCCAGGACAAGTAGGGCAGCAAAAATGTCCACCTTCATCACATGGAAAAATCATGTATCAACCTGCAACCCTAATGAGCGAAGGAATTAATGAATCCTGGAATTTGTAAACCATTATGAAGTCCCTAAAATAATGCCAGCACCTGAAATGAATGAGACTGTGAGTTAAACAGCAGGTTCTGTTAGAAAACAAGATACAGGGCTATTTACAGATATTAAGGACAACAAGAAGTCGCACTGACAACAACAGAAAGAATGGTAGAAACATTAGTCAGGATGCAGAAAAGAAAGAAATAGACAATATAAACATTACTGTACTGAGCAGAAAGGAAAATGACACAGTCACAGTTGTCAGGAGTAAACTGGGATGATATTAAACAGCAGGCACTAAATATAGATCCTTCTTGAACAACAGCTCCAATAAATTTACACCTTCAGTTTTATAAGATCATGCCAAAAAGTATTCTGAGCCATCACCACTGATGGTCCCTGAGGACAGGCACAAGCCAGCCACAGTAAATGTGGTGGGTGAGACCTCGAGCCCAGCAAGGCTCTGCTTTCAGTGCAAGGTCAGGGAGTCAGGAATCACAATTACAATGCCAAGGAAAGAGCTCTCCCCCCACCTGAAGCCTTTGTGCAGGTGAAAGGGAGCTCTGGTATCACACACCTCATCAAAGTGCACAGAAGTGGGTGACAGCCACTGATAACACTTTACTGGCACAACTCAGACCTGCAGGTAACTGGTGACACTGGCTGTGACAGAAACTACACTGCCACCCTATGCCAAGCAATATTTCTGGCAGTAAACAGGAAAACCAGTGCTGTGTAAGTGACTGGAGACCAGGAGAGTGCTAAATCCAAGAGGTTGTTGAATCTAAGACAACAACGTGGTAGTACAGAACAGACAGAAGCAACCAGCACAGCTGGTTACAGAGATGTTAAGATACACCCTAAAAAACTAAATTGCTTGAAAGCCACTCACCTCAAAAGCTGGGGCATGAGCCCAGGCTCCTGCATGGTGCAGTAGATTACCCAGGCATGCAGGGATATGTCCACAGGCTGGATAAATTTGGGGTGTCCAGGAAGAGAAGGGAGGGTACAGCCTCTGTGCTCTGTACTCCACACCCTCTGCGGGCACCTGGAGCCTCCTCCCACCTCTAACCAAGGTCTGGGGGGGACTCCAGGAGTAACTGGGGGACTCCAAGACACAGGTACAGTACAAGACTGGGGGAACGTGGAGTGGTAACTGCTGAGGGTGACCTGGCTGCCTCAGAGAGGGCAGGAGAAGCTGAGCAGGTCCCTGGGAAGGAGCAGACCAGCATGGGACACCTCCCAGCATGGCAGGAGGCTGCAGCTGTGCAGATCCACAGCAAGGGCAAAGTGCATATTTTTCCTGAACAACACAGACAATAATCTTTGCAATAAACTACAGCACCACAAATTACTGCATGGGGCTCTCAGCCAGTGCTACAGCTTTATCTCTGCACTGGGGCCTTTCTAAAAGACACTGAATCATAGAATCATTAGGTTGGAAAAGACCTTTAAGATCACTGAGTCCATGCTCTAGCAAAAATTAACTCAGAAAATTACTAAAAATGGTGATGCTCAGAGCAGGCCCAGAATCAGGGCTCTCCTGGCTCCCTGCCCTGCACCCTGAGCTGGCTGTGGCACCCTGTGCCCAGCAGCCCCCGTGCCCCAGGGTGGGATGTGCAGGGATCAGGAGGCTGCACTGACAGAGCAGCTCCTCCACAGGCTGGCCTGGCTCTTGTCCAGCTCCTCTTGGAGCTGCCAGCTTTATGGTTTATCATGGGGTTCACAGGCATGGACAGCACAGCCCATCTCACTGCAGGGCTGGAACTCCTTCTTTAAAGGAAGTTTCAAATGGGTGCATCTGAAACCTCCAGAGGAAGAGTAATTTCTACCAACAACACAAACCATGCACAACTGAAAATGTGGGTGAGAGTTTCTAAATGAAACATTTACATTTTGGCAATGTACATCTCTGTTAAGCACGATGCCTTCACTCTGAGAGGCACCATCCATTGCTCTGTATTTCATTTATACACAACTGACAGTCCAATAATCACAGAATGGCCTGGACTGGAAGAGACCTTAAAGAGCTTCTCATTCTAACCCCCTGCCATGGGCAGGGACACTTTTCACCACCCCAGGTTGCTCCAAGCCCTGTCCAACCTGGCCTTGGACACTTCCAGAGACCCAGGGGCAGCCACAACTTCTCTAAGCTTTACTTTTTTCCTGGTTTTCTGAGTTAATGGACAGTCTGCAAACCCAGAAATGGATATTTTGAATGCTTTCTGTATCTTTAAAATTATAATAGCTCTTTAGCTTTGGCACACAACTGTAGCTTTTGGCACCTAGTTCATAATATTAAAACTTGTCCTTTCAAAAATATTATACAATATTCATTTATACCAGCTGGGACAAAAAAAACCCCAAAGCACTTGGTAACAGGGATAATAATATATACACTTGAAGTCATTTCATAGCATTGACAACTATGGCCCAGCACACCAGAAGGCTGCTCTCAGTAAGGTTAAGGCAAGCACAGAAACACAAAAATCACAGTTATTGTGACTTTCCCACATCATGAAAGGAGAAATGGCCAGCTCCACCTGGCCTAACTGTGCTGCCAGGCTGCCCTAACCAGTGAAGACCAGTTGTCTGCATTAATTCCTTTTCCTTCTAATTAACATTTCCCATTGGTGCAGAATAGTATTGATGGCACTTGTACAACTGGGGCAGACAAGCATGAAGGCTGCAAGAGTCGTCATAGGGTAGAGAACAAAAAATACCAACTTAAATGCAAATAAGAACATACTTTAACACATCCCCTTGGCTTTAGGAGCAGGATGAGGGGTGAATCTCTTGGTCCCCTGGTCCAGAGCAGTCGCTGAGACCACAGCCAGTCACTGATGCACCTTGGCAGCCAAATCCTTCTGCACCTCCACCTTCCCAAGCCCTGCTTCTCTCAGCCATCCAAAGGACTCCTGGTCCTTCCTTTCAGGGGCTGGTTTGGAGCAGAGAGAGGGAGAGCAGGTTTTCCAGCTGCTGGATCAAAGCTTGCCAGATCCCATTTTTTAGAAGCCTGGGGAGACGTGAGGATTTGTAAGCACAAAACGGCCGCGGAGTCGAACTCCGCTCTCAGCACGGTCCCGTACCTACCGCACAGCCAGCCCCGAGCCCTGGCTGCTGAAAGCAAAAGCTATGGCCAGGAGCCACAAATATAGGGAATGATGTAGCCCAAGGGATGCTTCAAATGGGCTACAGAGGAGTGACACCAATGATGCTGCTATATTTAATCCTCTAAAAGCAAAAACCATGACCGAGTCTCCCTTGGGTACACTTTCAGGGGGGAGGTACAGAAACTCAACGCACCAGAACAGATTTTTTTGCACTCACTCAACCAGTTCTTAAAATATTACTCAAATGAAGTGATTACTGAGCCAAACTTGCCTGGTACTTCCCACCCATCCATGCAGGGACCCACAGCATGCAGTGAGCAGCCAAACTTCACACAGGGCTTGGTGCTGCTCCTCCAGGTCAGTCTAATGCAGTTTACTCCTGCCTGCATTTCAAAGAAACTTCTAACATACCAAATCTTATTTATCTTACACAGCATATGTCAGATGCATAAGATGCAATATCACACATGTCCAACACCACAGGCTACAAAACTCATGGATAAACCACCTGAAGCCAGGAGAAATTCTGGCTGGAAGTTAACTGCACCACCACACTTAATTTTCAATTCCCACCTCACCTGTTGATGAGTAAAGACCCACACATCCACAGCCTGTGTTGGGCACCATCCCAGTGAGGTCTCAGAAACAGCCTCTTGCTTGGGAAATTTTGTCTCCCTAAAGGCAGCCAACTCAGAAAAGTTTGGAAAAACAAAACAGCCCATGGATCTGCTCCCTCCAGTTCCCTGTAGCAGAGCCACGTTCTGCATTGCTGCTCTACAGAAATAGCTGGGTTGTGAGCAGCCAGGCTGCAACTGCGAGCACAGAGTGTGACCTTGGAGAAATCCTTTTTCACAATTACAACACAGCCACTGCTCCTAGGGAGACTCGTGGGCAGAACCAGAGCTCCAGGGCTCAGGTCTGCCAGTGTCCTCACCGCTTCCAAGGAATTTACAGAAGGTCCCATCCCGACAGAAAGAGGTGGCACTCATCCCATGACATGCTGGGGATCAGGGACAGGAGCTGCCCCAGGGGGGAGCAGCCCATAGGCTTCATGACCGGGCAGGCTGGCAGGCACAGAGGAGGAGCAGCACGGTGGAAAATTCCCTCCTCTTCGTCCCATTAATTTATATTTAGCTCTCTGAGGAGCAGGCTGTTGTTTTGGTGATATTTTTGCCCAGCCCTGCAGGGACCCTGCAATGGGAGCTGTGGCTCCCACCACACGTGAGACCCACGGCAGTCACAGCTCTCTGCTGCTCGGCAGACCTGCCTTTTTATTTTTTTTAGTTCTGTTTCCCCGAGTCAGCAAGCTTGCTTCCTCTTCCTCCTCCTCCCGTTTTGGGAGAGAAAGGAGCAGAGAACGTCAGCCAAGAAGAGAGCTTGCTTGAGGAACTGCAGAGGAGCAACATCCCATCTTCTCTGCTGCCCTGGTCCCCCATGACCACAGGAATAAAATTTGTCTTTCTGAAGGTATTTTCACTCTAGGAGAGTTTTGGTGAGTGCACATCTGACACAAAGGCTCTGCCTGGCCTCTCCCTCCCCTGGGATGTGGGAAGGAGACTGGACCCTGCCAGGCTGAGCTCTCCAAGCAGCTCTGAGCATCTCTGGCACCTCGCCCCATCCCAGCCCGTTGGTCTAAAGTCTGCCCTGCCACAGATTAATGTTCATTAGGACTATTTCCCAGCAACAACATTTGACAAACCACGTGACACGGGAGGGGGAAGGGAGCAGAACCAAAATCACCCTTTCAGCTTGGGGTGTCCTCTTTTCCATCTGAGATATTACAAGGCAAGTGCAAACCACCTCCATCCTGACAGATAAAAGAAAAATTCTATGCAACATTGTAAGAAAGAAAGAAAAAAGGAAGAAGAGTCTCAAACCACACAGCTGCCATTTGAGAAATCAGAAATCAACCAGCAGTAATAAATAGACAAGTTGGATAAAGCTCATTCCCCTCCCCACCCATCAGGACACAGCCCATGGTGTCAGTTCTGCACACAAATACAGGTGTTTTGGCAAAAAGTTGTGTATCTTGTTCTACCTATACTTTTGCTGAAAGTGAAATAAGCCTTTGCTACTACTACAAAAAAAAAAATATTGCATATAATTAACCAATTCAGATTTGGGAATTTATATTGGTGTATGTTTGCCTATTTGCATGTGTGCATATTTATACTCATGTATTTATTTATGCAGGTATCCATAGCTGAAAATTAACTTAGATTGGTGCTGGCTCTGTCCCACAGTCTGCTTGATCTCCATATACAAAAATCTGGATCTCACTCACACAAATCAATTATCCACTGAAGTGATTTGCACAGATTTTCTATGCAAAGTTTTGCATTTACAGCAAAAGGCCATCTGCTTTCTATAAGCACTGTGGTTCCTGGACACCTCGGCCCTGTGCAGAGCTGGAAGTCACAGAAGTTCCCTTCCCTCCTCTGGGTTGAAGCTGGAAGTGAAAAAAGTCTGGAGCCAGGGATTCAGCAGCAAAACCAGCACGAGTGGCCGTGCTCCACGTGGCTGTGCTTGGCAGGATGTCCTTCCCTGCTCTGAAGTGAGAGAAGGAAGCAATTCCAAGGCAGGTTGTTTTGGCTGGGTTTTCCCCCCACTTTTGGAAGCAAGGAGGCTCAGTGCTTCTCCTGGTAAAGTGCCTCCAGCCCTCATCCTGCCCCCCTGAGCAGGGCTTGCCAGAGCTGGGTGTGACACACCCACAGCCACAAGCATCCTCAGGCTCCACAGGACTTTCGAAAATGAAGAAATAAATCAGAAGTTCACTTCAAACCCGCACCGAGCCACGAGAGGCACAGACAGAGCAAACCGCTCTGAAATTCAGGTTTTTTACTATCACTCTAATTGATCCGTTTCATGACCCACCCCAAATATTTTCTCTAGAAACATTATCTACACTGTTTTGGGGTTTCTTTATTTCTTTTTCCAGCCCTAAGCCAAGCCCTGGTAAATATTTCTGCCTACGACAGAGGCAGGCCAAGGAAGTCTGTGCTTTGTGATGGCAGCAGCATCTCCTGTGCTAGGAAATACCCAACACTGGGCAGAGATGCTCGCAGCCCTCCGTGTTTTTACTGGATTATCGCAAAACACTGCTACCTCTGCAATTTGCAAGTAGTTTTTAATCTGTCAAAACAGACTTTCAGTATTGCTTGAGGATTCAAAAGGAAAATATGCACATCTGGTTTCAATCGCCAACTGAAGTTTTGTCTATCAGCCTATTTCATAACAAATTACGCTTACTTTTCACTCCAGAGGATTTCCTAAGGAGGGGATGAGCTGCCAAGGTACACCAGCGTCTGTGGAGACTGCACGGCACCGAGAGGCAGCGGCACAGCTCAGTCGCTGTTGCAAACTCTCTCCGTGTCGAGTAAATTAAAATTATTGAGGAAAAGCCCCTTACCCGTGAAATCCCTGCGTACATCTGTACGTGAAACCTTCACGTACCTAAGAACCTGATCAACCTGACGTCACTGAATGGAGAAACAAGACTTACAGGCTTTCTAGGACAGCCCCACTGCCGGGGCACTTCACACAGCCAGGCGCTGCCGTGTCCCACCGCAGCAGCGTCGGGGGCTGGAGACCCCCCCGGGACCGGCCTGTGCCACCCTCCTGCTGCCCTGAGCCACCTCACACGTGCCGGGAGTGAAATATGAGGCACGGCACGGTGGGAAGTGAGCGCTGGCCCTGGGTGAGCTGGAGAGCGTCTCTGCGGGGATGCTCACCCACGGCTCCGCTGGGCTGCAGCCCCGGTGGGACCCCGAGCCCGGGGAGTTTCGCACCGAGTTTCAGCCCCTTGGAGCAGCACTCTCGGCCCGGAGAAAGGAAAGCACGTGTTGATCCTTTCGCAGGAAATAATTCCAGTGGCAAAGGCGGAGGACTCGGAGCGGCTGAGGACCGCTGGCTGCCCGCTCGCCGAACTCCGGAGAGCCGCCCATCCCCGCACGTCGGGCTCAGCATCCCGCACCCCCCCCGCCCC
>VWZP01006954.1:151991-211425 GCA_013396995.1 Dicaeum eximium
AGGAGGAGAAGGAGGAGGAGGAGGAGGAGGAGGAAATGTGCTTGTCACTTCCTGAGCGGAGCCAGCGCCGGCAGAGCCCGGCCCGCACCTGCGGAGCGCCCGCCCCGAGGAGCCGCGCACCGGAGCGCTCGCTGCGAGGGGAGGCGGGGGAGACCCTCGGCTGCCGCCCCGAATGGGCATCTCCGGGGTTAAACATCGCCAGAGAGAGCGTGCGTGGGGGAGAGAAGTCCAAAAATAATGAAAAAGGGGGATTCGGGCAGCGGTGAGGCGCTGCCCGCCCGGGAGCCGCGGACTGTGGCAGGAGCGCTCCGCGGCATCAGCCCCGCGCACGGCCCCAGCCCGGGATGCTGCGGGCGCGGCTCGCGTGGGGCTCCGCGGCCCGTTCGGAGGCCGAGAGTGACTCCTGGCGGNCGGCGGTGCCCCCCGCTCACCCCGGGGCGGGGTGAGACCCGACGGCACAAAGGCGGACATCCCCGGCCCGCTCCGGGGGGATGCGGTGGCGCCGGGGGGTACCACCCTCCTACCCCATCCCCTCCGAGCCGCCCCGTCCCCGGGCAGGGCGCAGCGCCGCCCTTTGTCCGCTCCCCCCCGGTACCCCCCGGGGCGGCACGGCCCCGCTGCGCTTCGGGCATCGCTTACCGAGCGCTTCCCGCGGTGGCGGCGGAGCGGCCCGGCCGGGCCGGCTGTGGGCGCCGCTCCGACCGCGCTNCATCGCCAGAGAGAGCGTGCGTGGGGGAGAGAAGTCCAAAAATAATGAAAAAGGGGGATTCGGGCAGCGGTGAGGCGCTGCCCGCCCGGGAGCCGCGGACTGTGGCAGGAGCGCTCCGCGGCATCAGCCCCGCGCACGGCCCCAGCCCGGGATGCTGCGGGCGCGGCTCGCGTGGGGCTCCGCGGCCCGTTCGGAGGCCGAGAGTGACTCCTGGCGGCACGGCCGGCCCCGGGAGGAGCAGGAGAACTGGACTCACCGGCAGCTCCTTGAAGGGTTCCCGTAAGAAGTAGCGCTGAAGTTCTGGCACATCACAGACGGACACCATGAGCCTCTGCACCCACCAGTGAATAAAAATCCCACTCCTTAGTTTTCCTCAATTTTTCATAGAATCATTGACTGGTTGGGGTTGGAAAAGACCTTTAAAGATTATGTAGTTCCACATCCCTGCCATGGCAGGGACACCTTCCACTATCCCTGGGTGCTCCAAGCCCCATCCAACCTGGCCTTGGACACTACCAGAGATCCAGGGGCAGCCACAGCTGCTCTGGGCACCCTGTGCCAGGGCCTGCCCACCCTCCCAGGGGGCAATTCCTTCCCAATATTCCATCTAACCCTGCCCTCTGGCAGTTTGAAGCTGTTCCCCCTTGTCCTGTCAGTCCAATCCCTTGTCCCAAGTCCCTCTTCAGTTCCCTTGAAGCCTGCTTAGGAAGGGACCATGATTCCTCTGCGGCACTGAGAGGCACATCTGCTTGGCTTCACGTGGGAATGTCCTGCAGCAGCACTGAGCTCTCAGTGACATTTTCCATCCACCCAGGCTGCACCAGGCACAGCGTGCAGGCTCCTTCCGAGAGCAAGCGTAACGAGCGAACAAGGAAACTACATGACAGCTAAAAGGAAGATTTAGGACTCATTACAAAACAGAGCCCAAACATTAATCTTAAACATATGCGAGCAGACAACACAGATGCCATCAGGAATGAATCTGGGGCTGAATTTCATCCACCCGGCTGGATGGCCGGGCACGGTGCTGGGGGTGGCATGTAGGGACAAGTAAGGGACAAGTAAGGGCATGAATGGCAAGAGAAGCTGTAGCTGTGAACTCAGCAGTGCTCCAGGTGTCCTGCCCTGCTGCTGCACAGCCCAGGACAACAAATTACTGTCGAGGAAGACTTGCCAGTTAGTATTTAATGCAGTGAAGAAATAAGAGGGAAGCAAGCAGAAGTAGCAGGCAGATCCTGAACAAGGGAGCAGCACCCACCAACACGGTGAGGGCTGATCTCAACAAAAGTGGCTCCCTGCTCAGGACACATCAAATTAAGCAGGAGTGGCCAGTCTGAGTGGGCAATGAACAGGGAGAAGGGTTTGATGATGTGAGGGGGCTTTTACATCATGTTCCTCCATCCCACTCAGTATTTGCTTTTCTTATCTAGTGTTGAGGCTGGTAGCAATAAAACACTTGCTAACTCCTTTTCCAGAACTTCAGGAATCAAGTCTGAAAATGTTTTTTTATGGTTTCCCAGTGGAATATTTCAGCAATAAAGCTCAGAGCGTAATTGAATCCATTCCCGTGGCAGCCTTGGGCTCCAAGACTCAAGCAGAAAGTTGTTTTCTGTCTGTTCTGCAGCTCGCTCCAAACCCAGCATTTTCTGCCTCTCATCCTCTGTGCTTCCCAACAGATGAGCTGGCTGTGGAGAATACCCAGCATGTGTAAAAGCCTGTTGCTGAAGCACAAACCTGTTTTCCACAGACAGTATTTTCAGCAATGTTGTTCAAATAACTGGCTGCCATAGGCCCTTGTTTTGGACAGTGCTTTTTCCCTTTGTCAGAAGCCGGGGGG
The DNA here is from genome assembly GCA_013396995.1 of Dicaeum eximium. Classification (NCBI taxonomy): domain Eukaryota; kingdom Metazoa; phylum Chordata; class Aves; order Passeriformes; family Dicaeidae; genus Dicaeum; species Dicaeum eximium. The sequence goes on from VWZP01006954.1 coordinate 154,538, forward strand.
GAAAAGAAATAACTTTCAAGCTTTAAAGAACTGGCCAAGAGACATGGACAGAAAATTAATTCAGTTCATTTGTGAGCTGATTTAATTTGTGGTTTTGTCTCAGATGTCAGTGCCTTTGCTACCCTCTGACTGGGAGTCTTCCTGATGGGGATGGAAACCCTGGATAGGAAAAAATCTAATGATCCCTGCAGTCCTTCTGAAGCGATTCTGAGGTCCAAGTCATTAAGACATGTCGATGTAGCAGTGCTAAGCCCTGTGGATAGACAGCATTTCCTTCACTTCCAGTACACAGGATCTGGCTGCAGTTACAGCCTTCTTTCCATGTAGCCTTTCCAACACTTCACTGTCTGCTCCAGTTTGTTGTTATTCAAGTCAGATGCACCAAGGTTACCAATCATTTCAGAAGTTTGTCCCTTTCACAAGGACTCTGCACTGTCCTTCTGAGCACCTGAGCCATCCCAGTTATTTGTGGGTATATCCTTCTGCTTCTCCTGCCAGGCAGAGAACACAGGTAGGGAGCTTGCCCAGGGCCAGAGAGTCAGAGTGTCCCAGAGTCAGAGTGTCCCACCACAGGCTGGTGTCCCAGCCACCCAGCTGTGCTGGGTACCACATACTTACAGGGACTTGTTGGCTCCACCAAAGGTCTCCAGAAACATAAAACGGAGACCAACTTCAGAGCCACCCTCCCGTTGCAGGGGAAATCCTCAAATTCACAAGATCCTTGTAACAGCAAGCAGAAATATTTTTAACAAATATTTCACACCCAGAGAATGAGCATATCTGCAATATGATCAATGTGCTCTGTTTCAGAAAGTACCTGAATCAAAGATGCCCTAAACAGGTGAAGCATTGCTGTGCAGAGGGTTGAGATGAGGAGTGTAGTTCTGACTACATTTGGCATACGATGGGATTTCCACCAAACTTAAAAACCCCTTTTTTATGTCACAGGCCATTTGCCACACATGTGCAACAGCTTTGTATTTGCTGCCTCCCTCCCTGCCTTGGCAGAGGGTGTGACACCTGATCTGGGTGCCCCAGACTGGGAGCAATGGAAACATTGATGGATAAAATAAATAGGCCATGAAATACATATGGGAGCCTTTCTCTTGCCTGAATGTGCTTATCACTTTGTCAGCCACATTTGGGTCTGAATTGGTTTAAGATAAGTCCAAAGTTATTTGTCCATCATCCACAAAGCCCGAGGCAGCTGCAGAGGCCCCAAAGCATCACCCTACCTTGGATAAGCAGCAGTGCAGCACCCCTGGAGTTGTAGAGCCCTGGGCTAGGGCAGCTGCCAGCAAGGGTAATTGAAACTACTGAAAATTCAGGTGAAAGATCCTTCTGCTTCAATTTCAGTTCTCAGCCCTATCAACAGCTAAAATTTCTTGACATATGCACACTCTCCTCAGCTCTACTTGACACATGACACTGTCCATGCATACCTGGCTGCTGCAGTGACTGTGCTGAGGTTTGTGTCTGTTCCCTCACTGGGCTCTATTAGCTCTGGCTCTCCAGCACGGGCTCATGCACTTGTGATTCCCCAGAATTTGTGTGTTACCTGGCAGCAGCTGGTTTGCCTGACAGCACTCAGCTTAATATCCAGTAACACAGAAATGGGCTCATTTCAAGCTATACTGTTACCTAACAAATGGAAATTAAGCCGCAGGTTGGCTTTTTCCTTATTTGTGTTAAACAAAACACGCCAGCGTTCCTTTTCCTCCTTTGTCTGGAGGCTATAACACCTCATCCCCTTTCACTGGAAGCCCTTGGTAGCCATTAATTGCTCCTCAATTTAGCTGCTACCACAAGGGTTAGGTCATGCCCAGCCTACTTGCAGCCAGAGCATGGGATAGAGCCGTGCACCACCCGTTCAGCAGGGCAGGTAATGCTGTGCAGGGCAGCCTTCCCCTCCTCTTATCCCAGAAAAGGCAGCAAGCAACAGGAATTCAAAGGCAGATCTCCATACAGCTTTGCAAAGCCCTGGCCCAATTATTTTCTTTGTGCTCTCCATGTATTTTACAGGAGATGATTCCATATATTAGAATGCTTGGAGGGCCTATAAAATAAAGCAGTTATTGTTGCAGCAAGCCATGTTCTCCACCTCTCGGCATGCTAAGATCAGGGAAGCAATCCTGGTGCCAAAACACTGAAAATTTTGCTGTATGTTGCTAAATACCACACTTGAAGGTTTTGTCTGGTATGAAATAACATAAAATTTGGCAGTCTCATACCAGGCACCCTGGCTCACAGCAGAACAGACACAGCAGAGTATATGCACAAGCAGATTTTCTTCACAATGGCTACAGTGCTGCCAGTGCATTCCTGGAATGTAGAAATACAGGGAAGCCACTGTCAGCGATGAAGAGAAGCATGCTGTGCCTAATGCACCAGAAAAGCTGTTCAAGAACTCATCCTTACATAAAAATAACTCCAAAGAGGCTGTGTCAGCTCAGCTTTGTAGCTTCATACGCATCTGTTTGCTGTGCCCTGCACACCTGGCCTCACCCTGCACTCCTGGGTACAAACCCTGTGGTTCTAAGTGAGGGGTTTCAGTTCATCTCCTCATTTGCCCATTCATTTGACTCTCTGGGCTCACAGATTCCACAGCCGGTGCAGAACTGAAATAGTTCTGAGACAAATTGTATGAGAGAACACTGTTTGCTCTCCAGGGAATCACACCTGAGATCTGTGTGGTGGGCACTTCTTCACCCAGGTATAACGAGCTCTGCTGTAAACAGCAACTGCAGGTTTAAAAACCCAAATATCTGAAAGTTCCTTTTTAACATTGGTTGGAAAAGTACAAAGTAAAAAAAAAAAAAACCAAAAAACAACCAACCCTGAATCTCCTTTGTTATGGGTGTTAAATGCCTCAAATCCTACAATACAATCAAGGCAGCTGGCTATTCCCAGATTTCAGAAATGGTGTTGCAACAGTGGGTTTGAATTCAAGAAGGTGAGCCCATAATGCAAACAGCTATTTCAGCCTCAATAATGCTTTGCAATGATGCTCTCAATAATGATTTGCAGGAATATTCTCCTGATGGGGCAGAGTCTGTAATCACATGCTGCATCACTGCTGGCCCTGTCTGGAAAAGCAGCTGCCATAATTCTGTTGGTGTTTCTGATGTAACCCAACAGCTCTTAAAAAACAGTTGTAGCTCCCAGAAATTCTTCATGTTACACCACAAAATTATACTGAGTTTCAAGAACAGAATATTCATTTCATATCTCCTAAGCCTTCAAAAAAGAAAAATCAACCTTTAGAAAAACAGCCTATGGACAGTACTGCAGGCCAGGCTGGGGAGGTTTGGAGTAACTCGGTTCAGTGGAAGGTGTCCCTGCCCATGGTAGGGGGTTGGAATGAGATGGTTTTTAAAGTCCATTCCAACCCAAATAATTTTGGGATTCTATTCCTGCTCCTTAAGGACCACCAAATGAACATGTCTCTCTCAGATAACAAGCTGGTCACCAAAAGGGAAGTCAAGAATTAAGGAAACATTAACCTTCCCTCTGACTTTTCTGTGTTCACTGAGTCATGCCATGATTTTCATGTCTGGTATTTCTCACTTTTTAATCCCTATAAAAAATGATTATAGGAGTGCTTATTTCAAGAAAGTACTGTGATGCTGAAAGGGCAAAGGCTTTCTGTCTTGAGAACCCATTTACCTCACACTCTAGCAGAGTCCCATGTGTAGAAACTCTCCTAGAACAGACATCTCAAATCAATAATTATTTCATTAACATCACTTGTTCACCTCTCTCAGATATTTCATCCTGACAGTTCAGTTCTGTGATAAGCCCCATAAAATTCCAGTGTAAAATGCTCCAAGCTCTTTCAATAGCAAACCCTGCAATGAATTCAATGGACTCTCCCAGTAAATGCCCCAAAAGAGAATCCCTAAACACAGTTTTCTTGGCAAGAGGAGGCATCAGGAGCCAGGTTTGAGCTGTGCCAAACACAGATGTTGGTGGAGGTGCTTTGTTTGGGCTTAGGCACTAAAAGCCATCCTCAATCTTCCAGGAATAAAAAGGTCAGTCCTGAGAGAATTTCATCCTTCAATGAACCAGAGAACACAAACCCTTTCTGTTCTGCCCACGTTCTATGCAAACCCACTCCAGGAAGGTTTGGCAGCTCTGCAGCATCATCCAGCCTGCAGGAGCAGCCTGTGGGCTCAGCCACCTCTGGGATCCATGGAAGATGCTACTTTTACTACCCACAAACCTCATATTTGACAGTGAAATCACAAGCAGAGTTTTCAGATAGCAAAACAATAGGAGTGAAACGTGTTTCAAATGCTGCATTTATTCTCCTGCATTTAGTCTGGAACCAAGAGTCACACAACTGGGCAGCCATGAAGATTCCAGCCTTCAGGAACTATCATGGAGCACTCCCCCAGCCTCCAGCAAAGACTTGCTCCTCCTAAATCACTGCTTATTCCTCTGCCTCTTTTTCCAAATTTTTTCACTGAAATGCATCAGCATTTAGAGATCACACCATCAAGAACCTCCTGCCAATGAACTGCCCCAAATCAAGGACAATCTTGGACAAGTCATTTCCAAATCCTTATAGCCAAAAACACCCCACTGCCCAAGTCAGTATTTGAACAGCTACCTAGACTCATTGTCCATAAAATGCCAGGTTTCCAACAGAGCAGATTTTAAACAGTAAGCCTTTGGTTACTGTTGCCTTAAAATAAAGCTCCTAAAACATGTTTTACAAGCATTTTTCTGCTCTCCAGTGACACCTGGAAGTGCTTGGGACTGAAGGAATATGCAAACTACAGATCAGATGCAGAAATCCTTATTTTCAGGCAATTTTAAGAAGCTTATTTTTTAGCTTTACAAGTTATATAAAAATACTGCCCAGAGAACAAAAACTAATAATAATCAATTCTGTGAAGAGGAAAAAACAATCCTTGCCCTGACCCTTACATATCTTGTGGAGTGGGAATCTATGGTTAAATTCCAACTAACTGATTAAAAGAAAATCCATGACAGTCCTGATTTTATTTTCATTCCATGATTAAATACACATCATGCATTCATTAGCAAAAATTACAGATGGGAATAAAACAGATGCCCCAAACACATCCTGCCAGAGTCCTTGAAAATTAAAATTTCCTTGTATTAACTCTACCTGATGCCAAAAATGTCACAGGCTTTTTACTGAGGCTGTTATCAGTAGTGTACTTTGAATCCTTTGTACTACTATGCTAAAAAAATCCTCTGTTTGGATTCCCAGTTACATTTCCTAGCATTGCAGCTGGCTGCTGGGCAGGGGCAGAACACAGGACTACAACAGTTACCCAAATGGTAACAAGCCCTTGTTTTTGGCACTCAGGTTGGAATCCAACTCTGACCAAATATGCAAAGAATTATTCTGGGACTGAATTTTTTCAGCACTGCTGATAAACCATTCTCCCAACTGAATGTATTTCACTTTGCAAAAAAGATGCAGCAGTAGGATTCCCACCTTGAGGACATCAACAGATGGATTACGGAGAGAGGACTCACCACTGTGCAAAAAAATGCCTTGATTCCTATCCTGGGAAAGGACTGGAAATATTTATTGACCCTTAAAGATCTCCTGAGCCCTGGGAACGAGGAGAAGCATGGAAAGTAGGAGAAGCAATTCCCTGATAAGCAAACATGACCTTGCCTGTGAAACAAAACCTGATTGCCTAAGAGGGCCTCCTTGATGTTTGAAAGAACAAGTTTATTGTCACCTGCAAATGTGTTTGTTGAGGCATGAAGAAATCTCGTTTTCCTGCCTTTCAAGAAAAAGCAATATTCTGAGATTACAAAACACAGAAGAAATGAAGGCAACGAAACTGAGCAAAAGGATTGCACACAGAAGTTTAAAAAATACGTATTAAAAAAAAGGAACAAGGAATGGATAGTCATGCTTTGAATTCTTTTGGATTTATGCAGTTAAAATCGATCCTGAGAAATTCACTGGAAAACTTCTTGTCATTGTGGCTCTAAAGACACTCCCATATAGCAGGTTAATAATGAAGGAGGCCTATGTCACACACCAGAGGCTGCAACATCACACCTTTATGTATTCATGAGATGAGGGAAAGGAACTGACCAGGCATGAACACACTCAGGAAAGGGAGACTTAGAAACACTCCCTCTGTGGGAAAAGAGCTGAGCTACTTCAGAGGAGACACAATTATGCTAAGTTTAAGAACCTCAGAAAATCTGAATTTAAAGTACCAACTGGTCCTTTTTTGAAAGTGCTGTGGATTTTGTATTCATTTCCCTCCTTAACAGCTACCCTCGTGTTCATTAAAGATCCAGCACTTACATTGCAAAAACTTGTTCCCTATTCCACTGCACAACAGAGAAATGAGATTTTTGCTTTGTAGGATACATTTACCTCTACAGGTCACTGCTCTACCAGCACAGAAATTAAATATCAGATAATCTTTATGCTTCAAATACAAATATCATTCTGTTACATTGGTCTCTGTATTCAGCACATCTGATTTCCCTCTCTCTTACAAACTTGCAGCTTCCCTAAAACAAGTGAGGTTGTAGCGAGGACAAAATTTATGCGCAAATTATGCAAAGCTGAAATGTTTCTAGGGCAATGTTTTATAGTCCCTTAGAGCTCCATACATAGTATTTTACTGTGCACTCGAAAAGCATTTATTTACACACGTGTCTGAGGTTTTCTGTCAGGTTTAAAGTTCAGACTTTTCTCATCTAATCTAATTTGTCCAAGATGGATGGCCTCACTTTTTTCCTTTGGAAAACCAATGCTGTTACACTGTTTCCAATTCTTCCTCCAAAGCAAAACTTGGGTGTTGGCAGCTCCTCCAGAATTTCAAATCCTGCCAGACAGAAATTGAAATGCTTTTATTAGAAGGAAGTTGTTTTATTCGCCTCTTGGATAACCCTTTGCAAACCATTCTTTATTCGTCTGGAAAACTTGCAAGTCAGTTAATCTGTGACTTTATAGGACTGTATTGTTACACTGCACCACTGCTTTATACAGCTGAAACTCTTCCATGGATAATAAAAATCCTAGCTGGCTGACTTGCACAAATTAATGGCAGAAAAGATGAGAACTTGCCAGTAATTTCGGTTCCCCAGAAGGGATGATTGTTTCAGATCCACACTGAGTTTCAAGCCTTAGGCATGAGATTCAGGAGCTGACTGGCATGTAAAAAAACCCCCTAGATGGATCACAAGGGCAGCTGGGGAAGTGATAGAAATGGTCACAGACTTGCCAGTTCCCCTCCACATGGGTAACAATGTTACCCCAGTTTCAGAACTATCAAAGGGTGTAGTAATCAAGAACCCAAAAAGTATCAGCCAGCCACACACACTTTCCAATGTAATTAGACAGAACTTCCCAACCTCCAAAGTGTCAGAAAACCTGCCCTCCCTTGGCACTGGCAAGCACAGGAGTTTTAATTCCCGAGGAAAACAGAGGGAAGACAGGCTGGAGCACTTACTAATGGCTTTACCTCCTCTAATCCTGATCTGGGAAAGTCACTGTGCTAACACACACATTAAACTTCCCTCATCCCTTCCTTAGCAACCCCACGCTGGCAGAGGGCTCTGTTCAGCTGCCTACCTTCTCTGAACTCGTTCAGCAGCTCCTCCTTGGTCCAGTTGCAAGAGGTGATGAGGAAGAAGCCCTCTGGTTTCAGCACCCTGCCCAGGGACCCCACGTACAGCCTCCGCTTCCCCGCCGCGTCACTGGGGTCGAGGCTGATGGCGTCAAAAGTCCCCTTGTCAATGCAAATGTCAAAGCCTGACAGCTCAGCTGAGGGTGCCAGGAAGTCTTCTACCTAAACCAGAAGTCTGCAGCTGTGAGAACAATCTTCTACTCCTGAATCTTTAATGCAAAGCAAGACTTTAGGGTACAAAGCTTCGATCCTGACAATGGGTGTGCTCAGGGAAGGGTAACTCACAGTGCCATGGCAGGTTCTTTCTTCTCTACACATTGTGTGATGATCTATTTGCTGTAATCTAAAGCTCAAACTAACACACTTGAAGCTCATTCTTTAAACCATTATTTGTACTTTGATCCTTGCCATGTGCCAGGCACTGCACAAATGCAGGAGAACAGACAGAGCCTGCCACAAAGAGATTTTACAGCTGACACACAGCAGCAGAGACATCACACAGGTATGGAGCAGGAGGGTAGAACAGCACAGCAGAAATCTCAGAATGACAGGCAGCCACAGAATCCCAGTGTGGCTGAGGCTGGAAGGGGCCTTTGGAGGTCATCTGCTCCTACCCCTGCTCCAGCAAAGCCTCTCATCCTTCCTGCTGTTCAGCTACTGGTAGGGATTCAAGGATTTCTTCCTCTACCTCAAGTCTGAAATTCAGAATGTAGCAGCTAAAATACAGAACTTGCCCCTTAGTAAACCACTCCTCTGATGCCTGTTCCATGCAGGGAAATTCTTGTTAGCTTGAATGACTATAAACAAAAACAAATAAAGACCAAAAATCTTCCTGCAAATAGATTTATTTGGGAAGAGTTCTCTCAGAAATGAATCTCAAAAGCCATCATTCATTTAGTACACTGAGTACATCTGAATATCAATTAGCTCATTTAATCTTGGGCTCAATTGCTTCCTATTTCCTCAATTACCTTTCTCTCAAGACTTACCTTTAATTTAATGTTAGACATCCCTTCTTTCTCTCTTACTTTTTCTGAAAGCTGTATTGCAGAAGGTGAATAATCAATCCCTGTGAGATTCATGTAGCCAGACTTTGCCTAGACAGAAGCAGAGAATCTTAATTAGTGTGCTAGCAATTGTTTTTATCCAGCCAGTACATTCCCTACCTGTAATCCATCTCATCTCTCCTCCTCTTAATAACAGGAAAAAAGCACAACTCACCTTTTACTCATTTTTATACCTGTTACCATTACAAGAGCTCAACAGCTGAATGAGCTGAAATAACTTTATTCTGCCCAAAAAACCCCACCAAAAGGACTGGTGACTGAGAGCTGGTTTATGTCAAGTGGAAAACTGAGCACAACTGTGAAAAGTAACATCCTGGAAAGGAACAGGCTCTCTTATCTGCACCAAAAGTAACTTAGAAAGCAGGAATTTTCAGTGATGACATGTGACAGATGCTTCAAAATAAGGGAAGAAACCTCCCTGACGTGTAACATTGGAGATTGAGCAATTATTTAATTTATAACCCAAATTTTAAGAGCCAAAATTGCACTAGGACAAAAATCCACTGCAAAATCATACATTTTTTTCTAATTATTCATGCTAATGTCTATTTGAATACAACTATTTGCATGCTGCCTGCCAGGTGTCTGTATCAGCAATTTTCAGGCAGGTTATGCACCACATATAATAGCACACAGAGACTTTGTTAATCTAAGTTTGTTGGAGATAAGGATAACTCATCTTAGGGAACTCGGTGAGATCTCAGCAACCCTTTGGCAAAGCAGGTGGGCTCCTGGCACCAGCTGGAGCTGGGCAGGTGGGAGGGGAGCAGGGACACAGCTCCTTGCTCTGAGGTAGGAGCTGAAGGGACCAGCTCGGGGTAGAAGGTATAAGCTCAGGGTATCCCATGTGTCTGGCAAGATCCAGACCTGATGGAAGAGCTCTGATGCTCTGGCCAGCTGCAGGCTGTCACAGCAGAGACAGGGAGGAGGCTGGGGTTTGGAAAAACACATGGAGTGGTGTTAAGCAACCAGCTGCCTGTCTGCTTGTTCCAGAGGCTGACACCTCAACTGCCAGGAAAAGGATGAGGAGTTTCCACAACTGTCCTTCCTCCTTGCAGCAGCCCCTCGGGCCTGAGCTCGGTGCTAACCAGCTGTTCTGAGCTGAGGACTAATTGCAGCTGAACACAAAGACACTGTTGTTTGCATGGGATGGAGAACATTTATTGCTCAGGCTCCTGCCCACGTTCCTCCCCGGAGCAAAGCAGGCTTCCTCAGATGCCTGTGCTGAAGGTTTGGGGGTGGAGGAGTGGTTCCCACAACAGCTCCTCTGTTTGCAAAGGAAAGGCTTGAGTCACTTCAGGGAGTTCCCATTCACTCCTCTGGTCTAGGGGGCAGAGAAGGAAGGTTTAGAGATAAACAACATCAAATGCTGCAGAACCTGTAGGGCCTGACTGTGACAGGAAGGGATCCTTCACTCGTGCCAAACGTGACCATGCTGCACCCTGCAGCTGGCCTGCTGCCCTGGAGGTGATTTCACAGCACTCTGCTGCTGCTGCTGCTGCTGCTGCTTGAAGCAGCAGATTGAAGAGCAGAAGGAGCCTGGAACATTATCAGCTCTGCCCTGTGGTTCAGGGCTGGCACCCCCACTCGGTGAACACTCTCCACTTCAGAGAAGTTCCTCAATATTGGTGGCTCCCACATTACTTATAAAAATCAAAGGAGGCCAGAGCTTTCTGTGGCAGCAAGGTTTCCTCAGAAGAGCTGGAATTTTTGGAGGGCAAAAGAATTATGTCACAAATCCGAGCTACCAGATCCCTGAAGTTCACAGGGGTAGGACCACAGCCAACTAAACATATAAAACCAGCAAGGGGTGCCACTTATGTGATACTTATGTACCCTCAAGTAGCTCCCTTGCAGAGAGCTGCTACTAATGTCCTCTGTGACTGAGTTTTTTCCAGTATTGCCATTTCTATCCCATGATGGAGTCCAACTCCAGTGGCAGAACAGTCCTACGGTAGCTGCCAAGAGAATTCCAACTTGATTTCCAAGCCTTGCAGCTAACACACAGTAAATTCCTTTTACATCAGCTAAGCAAGCGAGATCCTGAATTATTTAGCAAAAATAAACAAGGTAATTTTTGAAGCCACTTTTCAAGGGGGAACTGGACTGAAAATTTCCTATGAAAGAAACCACAGTACTGTGAGGTGCTCAGTGTAAGGGAGGAGGGTGCTCTCACAGGAGTTAATAGTTTTTAAAAGCTCTCAGGCTGTCATTTTCCCATTATAGTATGAAAAATCAGTTTCACATTTGCAAGTGGAGTCAGTATAAAATGGAAGTCTTACAAATAAGATTTTTCTGTTGGGTACTTCAAACATGATGGAGCTATCACTGCACCCAACAATCACCATTATCTGGCTAATTTCTCTTAGAGAGGAGCAATTTCTGCTTTTGGTGACATAAATTCTCCTGTGCTGTGGTGTAGCAGCCAGTCTCCATAAAGGCTTTAAAGCCTTCTAAAACCAAAGTTCATGTTAAAAACCAATTCCACTTCAAACTTGACTTTGGATTTCAGTTCTTCCAATTCCTACAGGAATTAATGGAGCCAATGAGGAATTCAAAACAACAGAAGCTGTGACAATATGACAACCCCTTTCTTTAGCAACTCCCCTGCATTATTACACCAAAAAAAATCAATCAAAAATAGGAAAAAATACTGGAAATCCTGAACATCTTGAGCACAACGAAAACATCAGATTTCCCACTCTGACAGAAATGGACACTTCTTTAAAAGAAGTGTTAACAATGTTTTAAGTTATTTACATAAAAGCCCTTGGGTTTACCTACTTTTTTACATCAATAATGAGTGTTATTATCAGAACTGAGTGCAGAGAAGGGGTCTGGTTTTGTACATTGTGAATTAGTCAACTTTCCTTATCTGGGGGAGTTTACACAACAATGGGAAGAAATGCAGTTTTAAATGTGGGGAAACAGGAAGATAAAGTTAAAACAAGGGATTCTCAGGCTGATTGATTTAGAGAAATACTTCAAATTTTGAAGCCTGAAGTATTGACAGTTTTTGTGTTTCACACAGGTTACAGCTCCCCAAGATTACCACTGCCACTTGTGAGAACTGTATTTAGACTGCTCTGATTCTGTATACAAAATACACAAATTTTGCAAAATACCAACCAATTCCACCAGTAAAACACCATTGCCAGTCCCAATGTCAAGCACAGAGCTGTCAAGGGGGACCTTGTGCTTTTCCAACCACCTGATTATGCGCACCATGCTTTCTTCTCCAAACCTGGAAAAAACAAGGGCTCACGTAATTAAGCCAGAAAAAAAAAGTGCAAAAGGTACAACAAGTTTATTTCATCAATCACTCCCTCCAGCTTTTGCAAAGCCCTTTTTACTGTTAATAAAGCAAAAGCTATCATAGCTCATATTCCATGTTTGCTTTGTTCAGATCAAAATTAATTCTGCAGCCTTAAAATTCACTGAAACACCAACTCTGGGAGGTGAAAACATCCATATATTAAAAAAGGAAGCAGCAAGGGCAACTTGTGTAGTTAAGCCTGAGCTCAGGGATAAAAAGCACATTTGTCAGTAACATACACCTCAATTACCAGCTCAATTTCTGTGTAATGACACTTGTCCAAGTGCAGCTGAGCAATCTTCACTGTGAAATTGGGCAAGAGAGGAACTGCTGGTTTCAATGGTAAAACTCCCCATCATTTTGTCAGCAACTCATCGAATTGCTGGCTGTGGTTTTGCGATGTCTTTTACGGTAAAGAAGCAACAGAAACAATCTGCAGGAGTTATTTTGTTTACCAGATTTCCCCGGTATCTCCAATGTCTTGAAAAGTTTGCAGTTCTCTTTCGTACGCAGCATCCCAGCTGGAGTTTGGGAGGGAAGAAAGCAGAGAATATAATAATTAATACTGGGAAATATTAGATCAATCAAGGATGGGAAGAAAAATTGAAAGATATATTCAGGTTAGATATTTGGAAGGAATTGAATGTGAGGGTGGTGAGGCATTGGTCCTCAGCATAATAAGAACATGAACATGTGGGAGAGAGTCTAGGGAAGGTCTGGAGATACTCCAAAGGCTGGAGCCGAGCTGGGAGAGCAGTGGGTGGATTCACCTGGAGAGGAGAAAGCTCCAGGGAAACCTCAGAACCCTTTCCAGTGCCTAAAGGGGTTTCAAGAGAGCTGGAGTGGGACTGGGAACAAGGCATGGAGGGACAGGACACAGGGAATGGCTTCCAATGCCAGAGGGGAGGGCTGGATGGGATATTGGGAAGGAACTGTTCCCTGTGAGGGTGTAAGGCCCTGGCACAGGGTGCCCAGAGCAGCTGTGGCTGCCCCTGGATCCCTGGCAGTGCCCAAGGCCAGGCTGGACAGGGCTGGGATCAGCCTGGGACAGTGGGAGGTGTCCCTGCCATGGCAGGGGTGGCACTGGACGGGATTTAAGGTCCCTTCCAACCCAAACCATTCCATGATTCTCTGAAAGGGTAGAGAAGGCTCTACCCTCTGTGCAGCAGCGCCACTTTACAGAACCACAGATTCTCTAAACAAATAAATAACGCATAAACCAGAGACCAGTTTGTTTGAGAGGGGACCTTAAAGACGTTTTATTTCCAGTCCCCGCGGCGCGGGCAGGGCCACCTTGCAGAGCGCGGGTGGCTCGGAGCCCCGTCCCGCCCGAGCCCCCCCGTGCCCCGGCACTCACTGCTCCCTGGTGCCCAGCACCGAGGGGCTGAAGGGCTCGTCCCCGGCCAGCGCCATGCCCGGCCCGGCCCGCCCCGGAACTGCGAGCGCTGAGGGCGGAGCGGCCGCCCCCGGGCGGGAGGAGCCCGGCTCGGTGATCCGGCCGTGAGGGCGGCGCGGCCCGCTCGGAACCTGCCGTGGTTTGTAATGTTTTCTAATCCCTGCAGTCGCCTGAAATCCCGTCCTGGCAGTGTCCAAGGCCGGGTGGAACGACACGGTGTGTGCAAGGTGTCGCTGCCCGTGGCAGGGGTTGTGAGTAAATGGTCCTTAAGGTTCTTCCCAATTCAAACCGGTCCGCGATTCGATGAAAATCAGTGCAATACTCAAAAGAACTGTTTATTCTGTTCGGTATTTACCCGTTGCAAATGTCACAGGCGTTATTGCTGTTACAGGGTTTATCGCAAGGTGTTTCAGTAAGAAAATGAGAGTGATAAACAGCACTCCTGTACAGCTCCGTGTGTGTGAACCACGGCATTTCTTCCCAATATCCCATCTAAACCTACCCACTGTCAGCTTAAAGCCATTCCCTGTGTCCTGTCCCTCCATCCCTTGTCCCCAGTCCCTCTGCAGCTCTCCTGGAGCCCCTTCAGGCCCTGGCAGGGCTCTGAGCTCTCCTGGAGCTTCTCCTGTCCAGGTGAGCACCCCCAGGTGTCCCAGCCTGGCTCCAGAGCGGCTCCATCTCCCTCATCACCTTTGTGGCCTCCTCTGGACAAGCTCCAGCACATCAGTGTTCCTCACGATGAGACAGACAGGGGCTGGAGTGTCCAGGGAAGGGAACGGAGCAGGAAAGGGGCTGGAGAATTCCTGAGGGAGCTGGGAAGGGGCTGAGCCTGGAGCAAAGGAGGCTCAGGGGGACCTTGTGGCTCTGCACAGCTCCTGCCAGGAGGGGACAGCCGGGGGGGGTCGGGCTCTGCTCCCAGGGAACAGGGACAGGAGCAGAGGAAACGGCCTCAGGCTGGGCCAGGGCAGCTCAGGGTGGACATCAGAAGGAATATCTTGGTAGAAGAGGTTGTTAAATGTTGGAAAGGGCTGCCCAAGGAGGTGGTGATGTCTCCAACCCTGGAGGTGTCAAAGGGAACCTCTGGACGTGTCACTCAGTGCTCTGGGCTGTGTGACAGGTTGGTGGTCGGTCACAGGTTGGGCTCGATGAGCTCGGGGCTCTGTTCCAAACTCAGTGATCCGACGGCTCCCACAGTTTCCCAGCCTTGCCATGCGGGTACCCCGCTGTCCCCCCGGACTACACTCCCCATGAGGCCCCGCGGTGCCGCCGGAAGCGGGCGTGCGTCCGGCGCGCGTGCGCCGCGGCGGCGGCGGCGGCCGTGTGTCCGTCATGGCGGCGTCCATCTCCGGCTACACCTTCAGCTCCGTGTGCTACTGCAGCGCCAACAGCAGCGCCGACCACGTACGTGCCCCCCGCCGCCGCCCCGGGCCCGCGGGGCTCCCTCACGCTGCACCGCGGCCGGCGGCTGCGCTGCGGAGCTTCCAGGCCGCGCCGCCGCCGGTGGGGCCCGGCCGCGGGTCACAGGGGCGGGGGCGGCCCCGGACGGACACGGCGGGGCGGGATGTGGGGTGTCAGGGCGGGATGCGGGGTGTCAGGGCGGGATGCGGGGTGTCTGGGCGGGATGTGGGGTGTCCGGGCGGGATGCGGGGTGTCCGGGCATGATGTGGGGTGTCAGGGCGACTCTCCGCGGGATGCGGCGTGCCCGGCTTGCGGAGCGCCCCGGATGCTCCGCGGGGTACCCGGGATATGGGGTGCCCGGTTTGCTCCTTCCCGGGGAGGATGTGGGGTGTTCCGCGGGATTGGGGTATCCCGGCTGTTCCCCGGGATGTGGGGTACCAGGGGCGCTCCCCGTGGGATGTCCGCGCTGTTCCCCGGGATGCGGGGTGCCCGGGCGGGGTGCCCGGGTTGGATGCGGGGTGCCCGGGGTGCTCCCCGCCTTCCTCAGCTCCCGCAGGGCACGGGCTCAGGGAGGAGAACGCTCCTGTAAAAGCTCCGTGAGCGGCTTTCCAGCAGCTGCGAGTGAGCGCAGTGCGGAGCCGGGGTGTTCCCGAATCCCTCGGTTTTGTTGGCACGTTTTTAGCCTGAGCTTGCTCTTTTCCTGTGCACCTTGTGCCAAAACCTCCTGATTCCAACTCAGTCTCCTTCTTCATTTTGGGTAGGGATTAGGAAGAAATTAATTTACCTTAAAATTGCCTTACTTTTAAATTGTCTTCTGGGTTTTGCAATCCCTGGTGTTGTTCAGGGTCCAACCCACTGAAATGTGTGTGAGTCCCTGCAGGTTTAAACTCCTTTTCCCTTGGCTTTGCTGGAGCAGAGCAGCATCGTGCTCAGGCCTCCCTCTTTTCCCCTGGGGCTGGGGCAGAGCCCTCCCTTTTGTGATGTGTTTGCCCTGTGTAAGTTGTGTGCAGAATGTTCCTTTTGGACAGCCCATCCCTGTATTGTTGTAAAGGATGCTGGCAAAGCAGAAAACGAGCTTTGGTAAAACCTCAGGGCAGTTTATACCCACTGCAGCTCAGATGTGTCTTTCAAACTTCATCTTTGTTTCAGTTTGAAGCTAAGAAAGTTGCAGTAAATGACTGCATATAGTGGGGTTTTTTTCCTATTATTAATATTTTTCTTTTAAAATTGCAGGAAGGATTTCTGCTGGGAGAGGTGAGACAAGAAGAGACTTCCAGCATTAGTGATTCACAGATCAGCAACACTGAATTTCTGCAGGTGATAGGTAAGTGGTGTAACTTGGAGTGGTTCTGAAACAGGCACTGCTCAGGTTTCACATTTTCAGGAGGTTTCAGTAAGAATTGCTTCTCCTGTGACACCAGCACAGGGTGTGTCAGACTTCCAGCATCACCTTTGCCACAGTGTCTGTGTGTTTGTGGTTGAGGTGTGAGGAAAGGAAACAAATCTTTGCAAGCTGCAGGGGTTTCATGCATCTCCTTTGATGGAGGAAAGATTATTTATTGGAGAGATTTGTCTGTGTTCCATGATGGAAAAAATTACTGTGGGGAATTTCCTGCTTGATACAGTTGCCTAAATACAGCATGTGCTCAAAATAAAATAAATTAATTGCTTGATTTACTGACACTGAAAGGGTCAGATTTTCAGTAGCAGGTTTGGATGGATGGCTGGGAGTTGGTGACATCACAAACTGCCACAGCAGGACTGGACAAGGAATATTTGTCAGACAATTTGTTGATAAGCACAAGTTCTCTACAGCTGATGTGTTGTGAAAACTGAACAAAGATCAAAGATCTTGCTGTTAAGTGTTGGTTGAAGGAGATTTTTTAGACATGAGTGAAAAGCTGTTGCATGTTTGGTTTATAGAGAATAGGAAAGCCCTGAAAGAAGCTGCAATTTTGTTTCTGGATATATAACCAGCTGTTAAAATATATTTAAACCTCCTTAAACACCTGGCTTTGTGAATGTGATCCCAGAAAACAAAGCAGGGTGTGCATAAAGCTCAGTGAAAACACAAACAGCTCTGGATTGACTCTCAGATGTTATTCTGACACAAAACAGGTGATCTATGAACATGTGCAGTGGTGCCACATTACACCTCAAGAGATTTCCCACCTTGCAGTGGTGATGGTTTTGTGCCCTGGACTCCAGAAAGTCGAGTAGTTTCCTGTTCTGGTTATTCCTGAGAAAACAGGAATGATAAATTGACTGTGAAGTGTCAGTTCTGAGCTAAATTACAGAAGATAGAGGCATAGCATTTTTGTGTTTGCATATAATCACTGTTAGAGTGTTGCTGATGGCTCTGTGTGTTCAGACAAAACAGACAGAGCCAGTTTTAGGTTTTTAAATTAGACCTTGCTCTTCAGTGGTCACTGATCTTGGTTATTGTTGGCAGTGATGTCACCACCTGCAGCCTTGGCCTGGTTTCCTAAACCAAGTGCTTGTGGTGTTAAAAATTGCTCCCTTTTTAAATTACCCCTTGGCACACTGTTGGTTACAGGGACTTTATGAAAATGGAAATTACCCACTCCTGAAGACCTTCTGGATTTTTTTTTAATTTGCCATTTTTACTTCAATATCTCTTCCTCAGAATTAACTCTTGGACTCCCAGTTCAGCTCATGAGATTGACAGTTTTGTGGCACTGTTGTCACAGATGATTTTTAACTTTCTTTTGTGTCTCCTTGGTGGTGGTGTTTAAATGTATAAGCATGAGTACATAGTATATGTACTAGATACATATACAGATATAAATAAATTAATGTGTAAACCTTAAATTTAAAATGTTGGCTGCTTCATGGGGTCTGAGCAGGAGGCTTCTTGTTTCCTGTTTCTCAAAACACAAGGTCTGTGTAGCAACATTATTACCCAAGAATGTTGTTGCAGTCAATGTTTTGCTGGAAGGAATTGGTTGAAGCTGGAATAATTGTACCTACAGGCTTTGTTAGCAGATTGTTTCCACAGATGCTTGCAGGATGGTGTGAAAATACTAGAGTTGATACAATTTTATGTCAAATAAAGGAGTCAGTAGCTCCAACAGCAGCATCCTGAGGAGTTCTTGCCAGTGAGAATGTGCAGTTTCTCGGGCAGTGTGCCTGCAGTGGATGCTCGGGGCCTTGTTTTGGTAGACACCAGCTGTGCTGAGCTGTGGATGTTGCTGGCTGCTGCTGTGGGAGCTGGGATCCGTGCTGGTGCCTGTGCTGAGCTGGCAGCCCCAGCAGCAGGGAATCACTGCAGGGGAGCAGAGCCTCAACAAAGTTTCTGCTGAGCTCCAGGGGGGCTCTGCTGCGGGAGCTGGGAATGGTTGTGCTGTGTTGTCAGAGTATCCCAGAATGGTTTGGGTTGGAAGGGACCTTAAACCCCATCTTGTTCCACCCCCTGCCGTGGGCAGGGACACCTTCCACTAGAGCAGGCTGCTCCAAGCCCCTGAAAAAATAAGTCATGCTTGGACTTGTTGTTGGAAAGAGAATGTAAGATTGGATTTTTACTCTTTTCTCACTTTCCTCTGATATTGCTGACATGTTACAACCTTTGCTGATTAAATAGGCATCTTAGCATTTATCACAACATTTTTAATGAAAAAGACTGCCTTGACTTTTTAATATTTCACGTAACAGAATTATAAAGTGCTGCTAAATGTTTTGAAATTGCTTTTAACCCCTATTCTCATTAGAGATTCTGTTTGCCTTGCCTCTTTAAACACTACAGTGTATAATGTTTCAGTGAGTCCCTTCCCCATCCCTTTTGTATTCCTTGCTGCTGTAGTAAACAATGTATATGGATGCTAGTAAGCTGTTGTGGAAAGGTGTAGGAAAAAAGAAAACAAAAATCAGAAATGCCTTTGTGAAGAGTTTGTAACTATCAAATAGCATCAAAAGTGTGTATTTGAGGCTCAGATAAATCTCTGTGTATCTGAGCAAGTGTATGCCTTGCTTATTAAAATATTTTTCTATGTAAAAGGGCAAATTATAAAGCAAAGGCAGTTTTCTGGGTATGGTGCTATGTCATCAAGTGCTGAGATATTAAGGGCATTTCTCTGACACAAATGTTTCTTGCTCAGTAGCTCTGATGTAGAAAGTTCATGCAACTATGCCACTGTAATTTCTCTTTGCCTGGAGCACTTGGACATATGTCACTTTTTTTTGTTTGTTTGTTGTTGCAGAAATCCATAACCATGAGCCTTGTTCAAAACTCTTTAGGTAAGCTTCTTTTGTTGTCTTGTTCTAGTGGCTGCAGAATATAAAAATAGGGAGCTCCCTGCAATATATTAGCATTTCAAATGTCCCTACCAGTGTTTGCTCATCTGATGGTTTTACAGAAACACATGGAAATGGCACCAATCATGACAATCAAAGTAGGAGTTTACAGTTTGAGTGTAGCTTGGAAGGGGTTTATTTCTCTATCTCTTTGGATTTCCATCTTGTGTAGCTGGTGGAGGTAGGGCAGCAGCCAGGTCAGCTCATATCACTCTGATGATGAGGGTGAGTGTCAAAATCAATTTAAATTGTTGTAGTCTTAGGCTGGCTCTGCCTGGGCCTGGTGGGTCACAGCATCCCCTGTGTGCCCTAACCCTGGTAACCTGCTGGGTTAACAGATTGGTTTGTGCTTAGTGGTACCAGCCTGCACCAAATAATTTTTGTAAAATTTTCATTTTTCTAGTTATTTTTGCCTTCTGATCTTCTGAACTCCAGAATTTAAATTAAATATGGGACTAATGTATTCTATTTAACAGCTTCCATCTATTTACATGTAGATTTTCTGTATAGTCTTCACTTGTTATGCAGTGATGGCTTCTAAAGCACTGTCTAGAATTCCTTTTGAGAAGGAATTCCCAATTAATCTCCTCTCATCTTCTGAGGTTTCCAGCCAATTAAGAAGACACAGTAGCTTAGACATTGTGATTGACACTGGTTGCATTAAAGAGAAAAGCTGCAGTCAGTCATTGCTGGCTGATAATTACAGAGAGAGTACTCTTAACTCAGTGATTTAAATGCTGCAGACTCCACACAAGGAGATGAAATCCAGTGTCTGGTGAGCTCCTCCTGGATCCCAGGGATGCTTTGTGCAGCACATATCCACATGGATCACATTCCCTGCTTCTCCCAGGCAAGGAATTGGTTGTTAGTGGCAGAGGAAGGGGAGGGGGCAGGATCTCACTGTGTGCTGCTGCTCAGGAAAGCTGATGAATTCATTTGCTGCACAGCACCAGAAACTCTCACAGCTTGTACCTTTTTATCAGGACCAGAGCATGCTGTTGGTTATTCCTATAAAGAGAAACAGTTGGATATCCACTGCTACCAGGATTATAAATAAATACTGCAAACATGAATTGAAAACATTGTGCAGATATAACATAGTGTCTCAAATTTGTCATTAGTTGTAATCTGAGTTTTCCCAACAACTTACACCTTGAAGCAAATGGTATTTCCATCCTTATTTACCAGCCAAGCACTGAGCTCAGGATTTGGTGTTTTTTTTACCCCACCCCCCAAAAGTTCATAGATCCCTGAACCAGAGTGTTTTCCTACACTGCTTTAGGTGTTAGTGTCAGCTCTTGAAAGACACCAAGGAGGAATCTATTTTCAAATGTTTTTCCTTTTATCATGCACTCTGATTGACCTGAATTTCTAACCTGTCTACACAGATAGATTTAGTAGATTTATAAATTCCTAAATCTGTCATGTCCACAAAATAGCAACATGTCAGGGTTTGGGTTCAGCTGTGAAAGCAGAACCATTTGGAAAGACCATGATACTTTGAATTATTGCTGACTCTTTTGGCTTCAAGGATCCAGCCATGTGAGTGCAATGGCAGGACTGGAGCTCAAGAAATTGGAGTTGCATCTAAAATGACCCTGCTTTCATTTCTTCTGGGCTGGTAGGCTTCTGATTATCAAAGCAGGGCTTTACAGAATGCTGGTCAAAATAAAATTGCACAGTGCATTTCTGTTGGTAAAAGTAAGGCTCTGGAAGTTGCTTTGTATTGTCTACAATGCCATCTACTTGTAAAACACTCAAAGTATAAATTATTTACTTTATGTATAATATGTGTGTATGAACTGTGTACCTACCTTTCTCTCTTCCTTTTTGTTCAAGCTTTTATGACTATGCAGGCAAAGTTAATGAGGAGAGTTTGGACAGGATTCTCAAAGACCGAAGAAAAGTAAGTTTTCTATCATTTCCTCCTGTTGTAGGCATTAGAAAGAGTGGGTTTGGAAAACAAATTAAAAAAAAAGGTAGTTAACTAAAATAAGTACTTTCCTTCACAAATCTGATGGTTTGTTTTGATCCAGGGCTTATCCTGTACAGAAGTTGTTGGATTTGTGGTGCTTAGATTAAACTGGGGGCAATGTCTAATTTCCCTGAAGAAATGCCAAGGATTTAAGTGTAGGTCTCCAAAAGTGTAGGGCTGTACTGACCATCTCAAACTCCAATCTTGAGGAATTCAGTTTGTTTCATTGTCCTAAAGCTTTTGGGTAATGGTGATACCACAATTCCAGCCCCTTTATGCTCAGAAGGTAAATCTGTGGATAACACTGGGTTTTTCCTGATGTACTTTGATTACAGAACGTTATTGGATGGTACAGATTTAGGAGAAACACCCAGCAGCAGATGTCATACAGAGAGCACATCATCCACAAACAGCTGACACACATCCTTGGAGTGCCTGATCTTGTCTTCCTTCTCTTCAGCTTCATTTCCACTGCAAATAACTCCACACATGCTTTAGAATATGTGCTTTTTAGACCAAACAGAAGGTAAGCAAACTCTGTCAATGGACCAGTCCTCATTCTTTGTTCTGCTTTTTACTGCTAGTCTTATTAATGATGACGGGTTTGGTTGGGGTTTTTTTGGTTTTGGTTTTTTTTTTTTTTTTTTTTTTTTGTTTTGGGGTATTTTTTGTGCAAATAATTTATTAATTAAAATTAGTCTGAGCAAAAATTCTTTTCAATCTCTAAATCATCAGACAAAAGAATCTATTTTAAGAGACATCAGATGTCACTACCATGTTTCTTCTAGTGGATCTGAATGTATCTCTGGTAGTTTAAGTATACATTTCAAAGGTTCTGAGAGGTGGGGGGATGGCCCTATACTAAGGGAGTTTTTGATCCTGCATTTATTTTGAACACAACTTGTAATATTCAGCTACTTTTATAACAAACCTAATGCAGAAGCTTTAAAATTAGATGAGTTCTGGTCATCAGAGGGATGGGATAAAAGCAAGGCTTTTGTAGAATCTTTTTCAAATGAATTAAAAAGTCTTTCTGAACTTTCTCTGCAGGTATAATCAAAGGGTGTCACTTGCTATTCCTAATCTAGGCAACACTAGTCAACAGGAATACAAAGCTTCTTCAGTGCCAAATACTTCTCAGAATTATGCCAAAGTTATTAAGGAACACGGGTAAGGACTTTTCCTTTTAAAATAAAGTAGTCATCAAGCTCTACACACTGTACCTCACAGAGAATACTACAAATGTACATGTTGAGCAGTAAAAAACAGTTCTGAAGGAGAGTGATCAGTTGCCAGTGTGATTTTTTCCTGGTTAGAATTGGATCTTTTAGAAGAACCAAGGGAACTCAATGCACTTTTCAGAAAAGCAGAGCTGGTGTGGCCAGTCCATGCTGGGACCTTTCTGGCTGGAAGCTTCTGACTTGATTTCCACCCACCTCCCCAAGGAATTCTGTGTGCACTTGGACTCTGCCTCAGAAGCATTGAATTCTTGATGTTTTTCTTAAGTATTTTCAATTAAATGCCATAAATTCAAAGTAGCTTTTCTGGCTCTTAACAATGAACTTATACAAGCTTAAAGATTTTGGCAGAAGCTTAATCTCGTTCAAATGAGACTTTATTGTTCCAGAAGGAATTTTGGTGTTGAATATGCTGCTGTCCAAATTTTTGTTTATGACAGTATGGTACATTTTTAGCAATATACTATTGCTAAAATAGCATATTTAGCAATAAGATATATTTTAAATATACAGTGATAGACTGCTTAACAGGAATTCAAAGACAGCATGAGCTAGAAACCTGTATTGTCTTTTCTCACTAATGATTTCTGCTTTGTTTTTGATTTTAGTACTGATTTTTTTGACAAAGATGGAGTGATGAAGGACATCAGGGCTATCTTTCAGGTTTATAATGCACTTCAGGAAAAAGTACAGGTAAAATCCTTTACTCCATATTGGTCTGCATATGTGTGGCATCTTTTATTCATCCTTTGGTTCAAGCAGGAGTGGAGGAGACAGATTTTTAGAGCTCCTAAGCAATTATCATGAACTGTAGGAAAATAAGCCTGACTTTAAAATTAAACATTGCAGTTTCTATTGAATGTAAGCATTTGCAGTGGCTTCTGTGAAAGTGGTTGGTACAAATAGCACCAATTTTTTCTCTTTTGCAAGTAAATTATTTAATGCTTAGTGATTTATGGCAGGTGTTAGTCATTTTTAAGGGTTTGCAGTGAAGAGAAGCCCTGCTGAAGGCTGTAGGGATTTGCAGAGGTTTAAAAATGACTCCTGGCTCTGGGCATGGAGCATGAGCAGAGCACCATCTGTTAGTTAAAACTTGTGAACATTTTGTGTGGAGCATGAGTGAATCCTGCTCCAAATGTGCCAAAGCATCTGAAAATGCCTGGAGTGTCAGCTCTGCTCTTGTGAGCTCGTGGGTTCCCAGCTTGTCCTGTGTGAAGAGCGGTGGAGCTGAGCTGGAGCTCACACATCTGCTCATTGTGCTGGAGTCACAGCTGTTCCAGGCTTTCCCTTTACATCTGCCCTGGGGGGATTGGTGTCTGCTCCAGCCCAGCTCTGCTGCTTGGCTCTCCTGGAGCAGGGAACAAGGAGTGATCCCTCCAAGCACTCCCTGCACCTGCCTGCACAGGGGGAGCTGCTCTCTCTCACTGGGAAGCTGCACCTCCCAGCCTCCTTGCAAGGTGGGTAGGGCAGACACTTCCACGGCAGCTTCAGGGAATAGGAGAATTTCTCTTCAGAGATGTATCCATTAGCTAATGGCATTGTTCTGTAGTGCTGTTCTTGCCAGGAGCACGGCTGTCCTTTGTGCTCCTGCTGTTGTTTCAATTACTGTCTGGAAAAATGGAAATGGGCTTCCTTAGCCTGGAGAAAAGGAGGCTGAGGGGAGACATTTTGCTCTCTTCTCCCAGGTAACAAGTGACAGGAGGAGAGGAATCCACCTCAAGTTGCACCTGGGGAGGTTTAGATTGGAGATTAGGAACAATTTTATCCCTGAGAGGGCTGTCAGGCATTGGAACAGGCTGTTCAGGACAGTGGTAGAATCACCATCCCTGGAAGTGACGTGACCAATACTTAATTTCATAAAATCACAGAATGCTTTGGGTGGGAAAGGACCTTAAAACTCATCTCATTCCACCCCCTGCCATGGCAGGGACACCATCCACTGTCCCAGGTTACTCCAAGCCTCATCCATCCTGAACACTGCCAGGGATGTTGGACACTGACCAACTTTGGATCTTATTACAAATCTTCTGTCATGATGCATTATTTGGAAATGCTTTTCACATAATGCAGCAGCAGCCAGTAAAGAAAACAATCTTGGGGTTGAGTAATTCTGCTACAGTTAAATCCTGCTTTTAGTTTTGTGCTTCAATGGCTTCTTGTCTGGTAGTAGCTGTATTAAGGTTGTCCTGAAACTATTTCCTATATTTTTGCCCAATCTTAGCATATCTTATGTTTTTCTCCCAGGCAGTATGTATAGATGTAGAAAAAAGTGAACGTGTTGTTGAATCTTTTCAATCTGATGTAAACAAGTTAAAAAGGCAAATCACACAAAAGAAGAATGAAAAAGAACAAGAAATAAGTAAGTTGCTTTTTAATTACCTTTTATTTTTTTTCAGAAGCAGGTGCTGTGAGGAGAAGAGGTTTTGTGGAGTTAAAATAATTGTTGTATTGCTGATAACTCATGGGAAAAAACATCCCATTGGGAAGGGCAATATGATGGATTTATATTGAATGACACCTGAGCTGGGAAAGTGTTGCAGGTATTTCTGCTGGAATCATCCAGTGTTAGCAAGCTTAAAATACAGGAGAGACAACACTGTAAAGAAAGAGTGAGCCAGTCAGTTCTGGAAATAACACAGGAAAAGATCAGGTGTAGGAAAAGAAAAGTGGAAAAAAAGCGCTAAATACTGGAGAGATTCTTTTTAAGGAGAGAATCAGGGTACTGTGCTCACAGGCCAGGAGCTATCCATGGTTTTATAAAGTCTTTATTCCCACTCCCACTTGCTGACTTAGTGGTAAAGATGTTTAGCACTGAAATAGCACTTTTCAGTGTTGGAGTAAATCTTTGTAGGTGCTGTTCATCTTATTTTGCTGCTCTGTAATTTCCTGAGTCAGTGAACCTTGCTATGTGAGCAGATTTGGGTGATTGCTACACTGTCCCTCCTTCCTAAAAACTGAGTGTGGCCTCAGGAGACTTTGGTTAGCAGTAGATCAGTTTTGTGAAGCACTTGGCCCTTTCCAAAGAGGCATTGCTGATCTAATTGAATTTGTGAGTGCAAGGGAAGACTGAACGTAGAGAGTAGGGGCAGAGAATAGGCAAATGAAGTAAGATAAAAACCTAAATAATTCATAAGCAAATTACACACTTCAGCAAACACTGCCTCGTTTTACCCATGTTTTGAAATGATAAGCACATAATGAAATTTTGTCATTCTAGCTGCGAGGTGTTTTTTATTATTTTTGTGTCCTGTTACCTAAAGCAGTGTGTGACATAAAGGTGGTTTAGGTGGGTGAACACCCTAAACTCTGCAGTGGGCCTGCTGCTGCTGTGACTGGTATTTTAATTTTCTCCAGGCAGCAAGGTACTGTTATCACATGAGCATTTTAGTGCACAGTTTGATCTGTTAGCCCAAGTTCTTCCTTCTCTGAAGCTCAAAGATAAGGTAACAGAGCCAGGATTAGCCCAGGACCATTTAAAAGGTGGAAGTAAATGAGTCACTGCTGTTTCCTGCTTGGCTGTAGATGAAGTAGGCAGGGAACTGCTACTATGGGGAAGCAGAGGTGGGTATTTAGTATGACTGGAGCTGATCCCAGCACAGATGGGAAAAGCTGGGGGAGGAGGAGGAAGAGCAGTCAGTGCTCAGCTCTGGGACTACCAGGGAGATGCAAATGCTGGACTGAGAATCCATGCCAGAGCAGAGAATCATGTGAGAGGCCTGAAACAAGAAAACATGCAGCTTGGAGCTCTGCAGTATTTTTAGATGTGAGTAGTTAATTACTGAATCTGGCCTTCTGTTCCCTCACTTGCTCAATGCTGGGAGAATTTCCTTGGTTTTAGTGAGGAAAAGGGAGAGTTTGATTCCAGTTCCTGCAGGAGTGTTGTGTGAGAGCTTGGTGTTCTTACAAACCTTGGATTAACAGGTTATGACTTAAACACTCCATTATAAAAGGCAGTTGAGACTTTAGCTGCCAGATCACTGAAATAGTTCTGTACATGTAGCAGGATGTTCCAGGCTTTGGTGAGTGCTGTGCACTTCCCAGATGCCAGGAAATCTCCCACTGCAGTTCTCCTGCTGTGGCCCAGAAATGGAGTGCTGTTATGGAGCCACTTGAAGGAATGTGCTCTCTTCATTCCCAAGAGACAGCTCAGTGACTTGGTTAAAGGAACTTCTGCAGAAATATGGTGTTAGAGTAAATAGAGCTGATCCCATTGTGTCCATCACCTTACACATTCCAGTGTCAGTTCTGGCAGGTTTGTTGGTTAATAACCCCTTAGGAACCAGTCAGAAACTTCAGTCTCTCCCAGTGCTTAGCAAAACTTCCTGCCAGGAAGTCTTTCCTTGTGTCTAGTGTACAGTACTCAAATTTACCTTTCTGCAGCAGCCTCTTAGGCACATTTAAGAATAAAATGGTTTCTTCAGTCTTCCCTACTAACCCCAGTTATTCCAGACTTTCCTCTTAGGTCATGATTATTAGATCTCTGATAAGTCCTTGTGTTTTGTAGTGTTTCTCCAGTTTTCCCTATTTTTTAAACTATGGTGTTCATAGTTACATATATTCTGGTTGTATTTTTAATAACTACAGTGAAATGACACATACCTGTATCTCCACAGCTGGGCACACCTCATCATATTGATACTTATAGTTTACATAAATCAAGTTTCTTTTCTGCAGAAGGATGCAAGTGTTCCTCATTTTGCAGCTTTTGCAGTTCATTATTCCCATGCACGTCTTCCTCAAATTATTTTCCAAATCAGCTCATTTAAGATGACTTTCACATTCCTGTTCTGATACCCTGCTATGCTCCCAGCTATAATTCCATCATTTAGACTTCTAATGTGAGTGCAGTTTTTAAAATAATAATTTGAGGGAAGAATACATGGTGATTTCTTTGCAGGTGTTACGAGATTGTCCTCTAGTACAAGGGGCATTGAAAGAGAAAGTACAAAGTGATATTTTAAAATACAATATCAAATTTGAATTATCATGGATGAAAAGTGAGTGGAGTTTTACTGAATAAGACACAGGTGGAGAGGAACAGGCAGGCTGAGCCCTAACACAGGTGTTTTTTGATGTGAGAAGGAGCTAAAAAATACAAAGAAAAGATGATGCAAAGAAAAGATGAGGCTTGGAAACATCCTGTAGCTGTGTTTTTTGGGAGCTTAAACTGGAGGAAATGATCTGTACAGGATGACTGTGCACATGGAAGTTTTTTTTTTTAGCATGTTTGCACTTGGATGGTTTATTTGCTTTCTGACTCATTTTGGGTTTGAAATGGGATCACTGGGATAGTTGAGCTGTGCTGATCCTGATGAGGTTCAGGCTGCACTGCTCAGTTCAGGGGAGTTTGTCACGCTCAAAGGGTCAGATGCAGTGTTAAGCAAGATCTGATGTGATGATCAGGGGTAGTGTGTGGATGACTGTATAAGCCTAAAATCAGAAGTATGAAAGATGAGTAGAGCAGACTGAGAGGAGAGGATCCAGTGCTGGAGTTGTAAAGCAGTGCCAGGGATGAGCAGTTGGTAACAAGGAGAAAGCAAGAACAGAGGACAGGCGAGGTGGTCACAGCTCAGGCATGTGGAGCACGTTGCCAAGAAAGCATTAAGTACCCCCTGTTCTTTGCTTTGTAGGAATGCAGCAGGCAATTTTAAGCAGGCAAATGCCAACAGATAACGAGGAACCCATGTTTGTTCCCCGAATGTCCTACACTGGGTTTGCTGTGGAAGGCTGCACACTTGAAGATTCCGGGGTGTCGGATCCTCCCCCGCCGTACTCGGATTTCAGCACAACCTCCCAAGACAGCTCCGGCAGCCCCGGGCTCCTGGAGAGCAGCGGCGCCTTCATGCCTCGGCCCCAGGCAGTCGGCTCTTCCAGTTACGTTCCCACAACTGCAGGATTGAAATATTCTGGCAATGGAGCATCCATGCCACCTTCCCAAAGAGCGCTCGCTGACAATGCAGAGGAGTCAGAAGACAGTGATTATGAGAATTTGCTTGAACCCACAGAGTCCTCTGACAGTGAATACTCACAGACGAGGGAGTCACGGCCTTCAGCACATCCCGACGGTGACTCCAGGAACACTCAAACTTCTCAGATTTGACAGGGGGGAAAACAGAAAAAATCCACGTGACACTGTTTTTTCATAATTGTTACCGAGAGATTTTGGGGATTTAACCCGGAGGAAATGAACTACACAGGATTACTGTGCACACAAAATGTAGAAGACTTGCACTAGATGGTTTATTCACCTTGTGATACATTTTGCAAGTTTTATAATGGAATCATTAGGATAATCAAGTTGTACTAATACTGATGAGGTTCATGGACGTACTGGTAAATTTAGGCAAAATGAAATTTATAGAGATCTTGTAGCTTTTGTTGCCATATTTTCTTTAAGACAATAAATTGGGATGTAGTAACTAAGCACAGTTAGTCTACAGATAATGTTCTCAAATCAAAACTTACCTCTTGCACTATCATGCCTTGAATTTTAATTTTTGAAAGGGAATAATGAATATATCAGCCGCCTTCAGAATAGCTTTCTATGGTAAGCCAAATTGGCCTTTGCGAGCAAAGAAATTTTGATAATTCTGAGAAACCTGATTGGAGAAGATGTGGTCAGCCTCCTTCTATGGGCATGTCCTCATCAGAGGAGGGGTTTGATTCAAGCTTTTTTACAAACAGAATGTGTCTCACTTCAACTGATGGTTGCCTTTTTTTCTGTAAAGGGTATTGTGGGGGGTGGGATGCCTGGTAAATCATCCAGATGAATGTCATAAATAGAATTATTCTGATTTCACTGGGTTTACAATGACTTTACGCCACACTAGCCTCATTTATTGTCTCATGTGTTCTTTTAGCATAAATATGAAGTGCATATACAGGAGTAAATGATCGACAGAAGTAGTAAATTCCATCATGATTGGACTTTGGTGTCTGCAAATTACAAACATCAGAGACTGCTGCTTGCATTTTATTTGCATCGGAGTATTGGATTTACGCTTCTAGATGAGTTATTTTATGTGATAAATAGGGGATAGGGTAGGAGAAGATGGTTTGGAGAGTCCCCTGGGTTTATTACCTCTTTTCCTCTGGGTGAACCATGTAAATGATTATTTTAATTTGAATTACAGCTCTTGTCAGAAAACTGCCGTTTGGGATAAATGAAGTGTGGTATATTTAGAGAATTTCATGTTTGGATGCACTTACTTTTATTTAAATACTGCTTGTATGCTGATGTTGCCCAAAATATGTGAAATTGTGCCACTAAGAAGTTTGTATTATTGGACTTTATCCCTGATGTGTAAATGAGAAAATACACATTTGAAGATGAGGTTATCTGCAGCATTTATCACTTTGAGGTATCAACAGCCACTTCTTCAGTTTACACCCAGAACAGCAAAGCAGTTGCTTAAAAATTTTAAATATCTCAAATTTACCCACTGAAATTTTAGTCTTCTGGATCATATCCATAGGCAAAAGTCTGTTCATTACCCTCTCCTTACCTGGACAAAATTAAGCAAAATAACTTTGGGAAAAAAACCGAAATGTTAAAATTGCCACTCTTCTACCAAGTGTTTCCACCTTTAAACATCTAGTGCTCTGGTTTTAACTATTTTACATTGTTCTCATTAGCCTTAACTGGATGGATTTTGGTCTTGGAGTGTTGCAATCCCTGGAACAGAGACCTTGCTGTGGAGTCACCATCTGTGAGCACCTGGGGCTCAGGTGTGAACGTGTCGATGCTGGAATCAGAATTGACAGGTTGGCAGCCACCCTCTTCATTTTTATTCTGCACAAAAACCTGCAAAATGTACATCTCTGAGAAAGCAGTTAAATGTGACAATAAAATCTTATTTAATCCTAACATAGATTTGAATGCTTGTCAGGTTCCATGGTGGTGGAGGAGCTCACTGGGAAGCAGAAGTGCTGCTCAGGAGTTTGTTCAGGCTGGTCTGCTTGGGGGACTGAGGGGATGTGGCACAGGGAGTGTTCCATGCCTGACACATGTTTATACAAGATCCTTGGATTCTGGGGTTATTTAACAAAAATATTAAAAGTTCTGCTTGGTTTTCCATGCACCATGCAGGTGGGACAGGTGTGTCATCGTGCCCTCAGCCAGTGCCTTCCTGCAGGTGTTTTCATTCACCATAACTGCTGACTCATAGGAACAAAGGGTGTGGCTTTTTTTTTTTTTAATGTAGGTAATATTCTGGCAAAAATACACCTGCTTAGACTTTGCAGTTTTCATGACAGTCCTGTTTAAAACAACAATGGTGGGTTGTGATCTGTCAGAAAGCAACAGGGAGCAGCTTGAATCCTGGACTGGGGAGTTTGACACCTGTGAAACACCAGGTTTCCAGCCTGACTCCTGGACAGTCCCTGTTGGTGATTCCCTGGAGCAAGGCCTGTAGCTGTGTCCTCTCTCTAAAAGGAAGGCAGCACTGAAGAAAAGCTACTGAAAATTGGCTTCTAAGTTCTGTTCCAAATCCTGGAGTTTTCCTGGTTCAATGAAATATTTTCTGACTGATTGTGGAAAACCTGGAACTACTGTTTCCTTTATTTCCAAATTTATTCCCCCTCTGACTGTTGATAGTAAGAAGAAAAGGGATGCACCATATGGGAAGCCTCAATGAATTAGAACTATCTATAATTCATATATGAATTATACAAGGGGCTTTGGGCAAGGGCCTCATCAAATATTTCTGAAATTAGCTTGGATTGACACTCTGGGAGTCTCCAAGTCCTGTCGTTGCTTATGGGGTGGAACATGTTGGCAGAAAGGCTTGTGAGCATTGTTAATTTTGGCATATTCATGACTCTGCAGGTTTGGAGTTCATGTCTCACATCTCTGGGGACATTTCACTGCCTCTGATCTGACATGTCCTGAGTTAAAATGTAAAGAGAAGCTGTTACTGTTGGTGTAGCATCAAGATAAGATAAGCAAACTGATAAAACTCCTGTTAAGTGGGAAGATGCTTCTGAGTACACTGCATGTAACTAGAATCAGTCTGAAACTTTGCTTTTTTTGGTGCTGGAGGTTTATTTTAAGGGCTTTTCTGATAACAGACTTGCTTTGCTTGGTTCTTCCATGGTTCTCCTCTGAGCAGTCTGTAGATCAGCTAAAAAGGTGTTGGGTTCTGACTTCCTTTGAGGTGCATCTTCCTCTGGCTTTCTCTTTTCTCTCCAATATCTGTGATTTCTCTGTCATGTTAGGTTTGTGGGGGTATTTGCATGTACCTTTTTAGTGCACTCTTCTGTAGCTTATGGATTTGGGAAGAAAACAGAATTTAATTAGAGTGTCATTAGTAAACTGGTAAGTACTTGGGCACCTTCCACTGCCTGAAGGGACTCCAAGAGAGCTGGAGAGGGGCTTTGGGCAAGGGCCTGGAGGGACAGGACACAGGGGATGGCTTTAAGCTGAAGGAAGGGAGATTTAAGTGGGATATTGGGAAGGAATCCTCCCTGTGAGGGTGTCCAGCTGTGGCTGCCCCTGGATCCCTGGCAGTGCCCAAGGCCAGGCTGGACAGGGCGGGGAGCAGCCTGGGACAGTGGGAGGTGTCCCTGCCATGGCAGGGGTGGCACTGGATGGGGTTTAAGGTTCCTTCCAACCCAAACCACTCTGGGATTCTATGAGCTGTCCCAGCCTGTGGTCAGGACAGTGACAGGAATTTCCTGGCTCAAATTCCCATTTGTCCCCCTGAGGGGGCTCCTGCAGAGCTCTCACCTGTCACACCTCATGGAACCAAGAGCAAGAAGGTTCTAAATTGTTGACTCCTGGGTTTTCTTGCTTATAAATAACCTTATACTGTGTAGCAGCATCTTGGCTGAAGTTCCTAAAAGAAGAAAAGGAGATTCCTTTGCTGTGAACAAAAATACCTGGGTTCCCCTCTGGGAATGGCCAGTGTGATTCCCACTGGTGGAAGCAGAGAGGCTTCAAAGGCAGGGAGAGCAGAAGTTCAGGAGACCTCACTTTACCAGAGCTCCAGCCTGGGAGATTGTTCTCCTTATTCTGAGAGAATTTCAGGCTCAGCTTCCCAGGGCAAGCCCTGCAGATGAAGGTGGATGTCAAAGCAGGTCAGGCAGATCCAGTAAGAGTTACCTTCAGGAAAGAAGGGATCATCACAATCGCATCAGCTCGAGGTGTGGGTGGGACAGGAGTAAATCCAGCAGCAGGCTGTGTGCCAGTGGAAAACCAGGAGGGTTTTCCACCTAGAAAAGTAGATTTTTTCCTCTTTCTGACCTTTAAATAAGATGGTAAGTTGCACATCCTTGTCTTTTCCCTAGGCATCATCCAGAGAAAACAAAACACTTCCTTGCCTTTTCCAGGCTTATTAGGGAGAGGTGCCTGCTGAGCTCTGCAGAAGGAGCTCAAGGCCACCAAGGCTGGCAAAGCTGCTGCTCTGCAGCACTCCAGGTCACTGCAGGGTTTTACATTAATTATTTCCAGCTCTCCTGAGATCCTGTTGCTCCCTGCTCCAGGCTCTGCGAGCACCAGGGCTCTCAGTACTCACCTGGTATTAAAGAGAAGAGTTGGTTGTTCCCCTCATGTGGATCCATGTGCCATGTATTTATTTCCTCTGGCTTTATTGGAGAAGGTGTTAGGAAGGGAAACCTAAAAACCCACAAGAGACAAGTCAGTAATTGAATAAACACACAGGTGTTTTGAAATTCTTCCATTATAAGCAGTATTTTTTTAAAACTTCTACCTAATTTATTTTCCTGCTCAACATTTTGCTTTCCGCAAATGTGGCTTTTTTTTTTTTTCCAAAGGAGGAAAAATAGTACTGCTAAAAGTTTTCCCTTCAGAAGGCCCATTTCTACCATGGGGATTGTTCCAACAATTTTTTTGTGCCAGTTTGTGATTTTTAACACATTTTTAAGAGTGAGAGGCTGCTGTAGCTGCGAGCAGGGATCATTGGTGGTCTGTAATATTAATAAGGAATAGCCAATTTTAGCTATAAATAGAGTCATCTTAAATAAAATGTTCATACTCAGCACTTAGGGAAAAAATCCTTTAAATGGGATGATATCACCCAAATGCTGTGGCTGTGACTTCTTAGCCTGAGCGGAGTTCCCAGCTGAGAGGTAGCACAGAAGGAGGCACTGCTTGGTGCTCAGCAAAGTTTTCATCTTAAACCTGTGGAGACGTTTGAATCATAGGATGTGGAATGTTTTGGCTTGGAGGGGACCTTAAAGCTCAGTGTCTGCAATAATGCAAGATTTTGGCATGCAGGAAGGAGAATGCTCTGCTGACTTTGGGCACATTGAGGTAGCTGTCACTTGTTAATAATAACCCTTAATGTAGGGATGTTAAATTTAATACAGCCTGGACTCTTGGAAGAACAGAAAGCTGAACTTCCCATGAGTGCAGCAGCCCTGCACGGTGGGAGTTTTGGTTCCCACAGAAATGCAGCCTTGGTTTCAGCAGGTGCTGTTGAGCAGGTCCCTCCTTTTCCTCTGACATGGGGAGCGCTCTGCTGCACATTGTATCCCTGATGGAGCTGGTGCAGTCCCAGAAAACATTCCTCATGTGATATCCCTGCTCCTGAGGGCTGGTGGGTACTGCAGGGAGCCCAGGGGAACCACGGGCACTTATTTTAACAGGAAACACAGGATGGAGTTGCAGACAGCTGCACCAACAATGTCACAGCTGCACAACGGGATCTGCCTCCTCTGTGCAAACAGGATTAGGGAGAGGATGGAGAAAACTCCTACTCCGTTCAGCCAGGGACACCTTGGGCTCTTCTAATCCTAGATCCTGCCTTGAATTTCCAAGTGCCCTGCAATAAGTCCCTGGACAGAGATTGAGGAGAAAGTCTGAGCAGAGGGACCAAGGGACTGAGCTCCTGGAGCTCCAGACTCCTCACACTCCTCATCCTGTTGGAGAAGTGCTGGTAGGGTGGGATGAGGGATGTGCCAGTTATCCTTATAAATGCCAGATCCAGGCAATTGGTGGGATTGAGGCTGTTACTTTAGCAGCAGGTTTCTTCCCTGGTCCTGGTCAGTCCCTCAGCTGCTTGGTGGGGGTTTGCTCTTGCTCTGCCATTTTTATGTGGTTGTGAATTGTCCAGACCCAGGTGAATCGCTAGCTTTGGCACATTTAAGGGATCTTAACCCAGCAAGACCAACCACAGTGCCTTTCCCTATTATATATGCATGAATGCCAGTGCTGCTGTTCTCATTTTTAACTGCTCTCCTACAGGTTGCTCCTAGGGAATGTTTGTTTTCTGAGCTGTTGATTTTGCACAAAAATCCTTAAATCAAGCTTTTATACCCAAATTCAAACATTGCCTGTTGAGCCCATCTCCAAAAATGTATAATGTATCCCTGCCTTGCTGCTGGTAGAGCTGGGAGTTTGCAAGGATAAAGGAGCAGGAAAAGGCATTGAGGCTTTAGCAGGGAGTCAGTGAGTACTGCTGTGAAAAATCACCCTGGCAGTTCCCACTGAGCTGTTCACCCATGGAATGGAGAAGCTGGGGAACTTCTCAGTTCATTTATGAAAGCACTTGCAATTCAAAGCAGGTGAAGCACTAAAAAAATATCAAGCAGTGAGAGATCATTTCTCTAGCCTGTGTGGATGCTGTGTGTACAATCCATGGGGACAGGGGCTGGGACTCATCCTGGGCATTTCTTCTGTGCTGAGGAAGGAGATTGATTTTGCCAGGCTTAAAAGAACAGCCTTGGCTTTCAGTGTTGTGGGAAGGGTAATTTCAAAACCAAATGTTTGTCGATGGTGTGGAATTAACCCCCAGGCTTTCAATGGGCTTGCCTCCCTCAAACAGTGGTTCCAGAGCCCAGGAGCTCCCAGTGGCAGCCCCAGTCCTGCAGTGAGTCCCTTTGTAGCTGGAGTGACCAGGGCAGATGAGGCAGAGCTGTAGGATTGCTCTGATCTTCAGCTTAAGCTGGCACAAGTTACAGCCTGTATCCCAGAAATCCACCTTTGTAACACCCAGCATTGCAGGGAGAGCTGAGTGATTCCCTTTATCTAGCTGTCCTAGAAACTCCACTGCAGCTTATTTCATCCTGGCCCTTGGGAATCACATCTGAGAACTCCCATCCCAGCAAGGGAATTGGGTCGGTGTCGAGTCCCTGGCAACCACGAGTTCACAGCACGTGGCTTCTCTGCTTGGCTGGAATAGAATTTTCTCTGTTTCATGGTTC
This sequence comes from Dicaeum eximium, assembly GCA_013396995.1. Taxonomy (NCBI): domain Eukaryota; kingdom Metazoa; phylum Chordata; class Aves; order Passeriformes; family Dicaeidae; genus Dicaeum; species Dicaeum eximium. The sequence continues at coordinate 190,046 of VWZP01006954.1, forward strand.
ATGTCTTTGTCATTAAGTACAACTGTTTTGATTTTATTTTTCCATGTCATGCTTAGGTTTGATTTGAGGGCACTGCAAAATCAGATGGGGCAGCCACAGCTTTTGTGAGCAACCAGGGCCTCCCCATCTGGGACGTTCCCTCGTGGGGACCTGCAGCAAGCACAGCCAGACCCTCCACTGCTCTGCCTTACATTTTCTTTATTTCTACTGGTTTTGGCAATGATCATTTTTAATACCTTTGGATAATTCTTGGCTGTATCTGCACAGTCATTGTGGGGGGGAATGATAATCAAAACATCTCTGATTCGAACACCCTGTGCTTTTCCCTTTTCCAGAAATACTCGTGCAGACTGACACCTGCTATTGTGCTGAGGCTCTTTTTGCTTCAGCAAACTTCTCTGCAGATATTTAATCTACTCTTTTTTTTTTTTTTTTTCAGTTGCACTTACAAAAGGCACTGACTCAAGTCTTTCAGAGTTGTCATTTCAAAAACGGATTCAGAATAACAACAAAAAAAGGGTTTTTTCAGGGAAAGGTGAGAAAATGCAAAAGTACTGAAGTTAAGCCCAACTTTTTACAGGTGCTGGAAGAGGAGATCTGCACTTTTACCATCCCTTCAGAATCCATATTTCAGGATGTTTTAGGCAAGGATAACACCTTGAGGAAAACCAAGCAGTGTTTGGGAAGAGCTGGTGTCAGCAGCATGTGCTGCACTTGAGGCAGAGGAAAGGCACAGAACAGTTCCATCAAAAATGGAATTACAGGGGAGCCGGATGTCAGGGAGGTCCTGGAGGAGAAGCAGTGGGAGCTGGCTGGGTGCTGGCTCTGGAGGGTGCACAGAGTTACCTGTGGGACACTGTGGGACACTGTGGCTGCCAGCCCATCGCAGCATCTGCCAGCTGATCTGCCAGGGAAATGTGATGTGCTGGTTGCCATCTGTAAAGCATTTTGTGACCTACCCCCCCTTCAATCAGACTGCCTTGACAACTGCTGTCTGCAGCACAGCTTTGGCAGCCTGCCCTCGGGGGGAGGCTGCAGCACTGCAAAGCAGATTTGTGAAAACCCGCTTGTAAAAAAGAATGAGGGTTTTTAAAATATGTTTTAAACTATTAACGTCCTTTATTTGCTAAAAAATCCCAGCTGCACATTTCACGTTGTTTTCTAGATTTTAATAAAATCTTCAGAGAGCACTCAGTGACAGCAACAAGTATTTGAAGCCCAGGGAATGGGATCTGTTTGAAGACACAAAGATTGAAGGTCGGCTGCTGGGACAAGGTAAGGTCCCCACGTCACTTGGTTTGTGTCTGATGAAAGATAAATAGACATTTGTTCTCAGAGTGTGACCTGGTACTTTCTGATTTCATGGCTAGAAGGATGGATGAGCTACTGAGTCCTTGGGCAGCTGCACTCGGTCTCTTCTTGAAGCTCCTGATTTTTAATGGGCTGATCCAGCCCATCCCAGTGCAGGGGCAGTAGATGATCATGTGGGTTCCCTGTTCCCTGACATCAGGGACTTGGCTTTACTGGGATGCCCCACAGCACAGTACCTCTAGTGAGAGGTACCTCCTAGTGAGAGGTACTGTTGCTGAGCACAACGAGAGTGTTCAGCCCGGGGAACAAAAGGCTCTGGGGAGACCTTGGAGCCCCTTTCAGTACCTGGAAGGGCTCCAGGAAAGCTGGAGAGGGACTTTGGACAAGGGCCTGGAGGGACAGGGCAAGGAGAAATGGCTTCACACTGAGGGTTGGATGGGATCTTGGGAAGGAATCCTTCCTCTGAGGGTGGGCAGGCCCTGGAACGGGGTGCCCAGAGCAGCTGTGGCTGCCCCTGGATCCCTGGCAGTGCCCAAGGCCAGGCTGGATGGGGCTTGGAGCAGCCTGGGATAGTGGAAGGTGTCCCTACCATGGCAGAAGGAGGTGGAACAAGATGGTCTTGAAGATCCCTTCCAGCTCAAACCTTCTTTGACTCCATGAAATGCAGGGCCCTGACACCTCGTCCAGGTCCATGCCAGCTCCGTGGGTTCCAGGGAGCTCCAGCCACAGAGCTGGTGAAAAAGCAAGGACAGAGTGTGAAGCCCAGTTTGTACCACGTGCAGCAGGAGCAGGGCCCAGCTCAAGCAGAGGGGAGAGAGCTTCAAGCAGGTGGAAGCTGATTGTTGCTACTGGCAACATCCCTGGGATGCCGTGCTTGATGAGACGTGGGAAGGCAGGGAGGAGGTTGGCTCATCCATCCACTGCTCCTGTAGGATGGGAACGTATCTGCCACCCATTTTCAGCTGAGCTCATTATAGAATCTCAACTGGTATTGATCATAAATTCTCTATTTAAACCATTTTGAGAGAAAAGCCCTTTCAGTCCACAGTGAACCTTTCCTGCCATATTTTCAGGTTAATCAACGGTTTTCATCCTTTATGAAGAATCATGAAGCACATGTACTCTCTCTTAGTGCAGTTCTCTCTCACTTGGAAACCTTCTCCATCCCTTCTATTTTCCAAAGCAAAACAATTAAAATCGGAGGCTGTTTTGCATTCCTGTGTAGCTATTTTTAAATGGTAACTCAAAAAATGGCACAGATAATTTTACTTTGGGAGTATTTTAATACACACACAGTTTTTCCCCAAACAGGGTAGGTATTATTTCTGTCTTGCAATGGGTTTGCTGAGCTTCCTATGCTGGGGTGGTGCCACCCTCTGGGTTTGCCCTGAGAGCTGAGCAGTGAGGTCAGCACTTGTCCCAGCCCCTTGCTCTGCCCAGCACATCCTTTCTCCCATCCTGCTTTCCCCTTGCTCGCTGCAGCACCAGCAGCTCATCCCATCTTCCTGCCAAGCACTCCCCAGCCAGAGGAAAGGGGATAATAATGCTGTGCCATGCATGAGGATTAATATTTTAAAGTGGGTTGAGGCTAAAGGGTGTTACATGGATCTGATCTGTGCTGTTGGAGGTCAACAGAAGCTTTAGGATAAGGATGGCATAATAGTACTTTAAAAATAATTATGGTTTATTCTTTTGAAATCCAGTGATTTCCTGGAAGAACAGTGGGCAGTTTTAGGGTAATGGCCATGGAAGTCGATTACAAGACATGCAAACCCTGCAGGGCTCCCAGTGCCTGCACCAGCCCTGATGCCTTCCCTCCTCAGCACACAAAGCTCTTGCTTGCAGAGGAGTTTATAGTAAGCTCTGTGCTGCATAAATATTAAAACATACAATCAGATGATTGCCTACATGTTATATTTTCCTTTGCAGGGATGGTTTTTACTCTCAGCAGTGGCACAGCGTGCCATGCAGCCAACCCCAGCCCACACAGCCCCAGGGGATTTGTCCCTTGTAACTTGTCACATGTTTCTGTGGCTTGGACATCACCTCCTGCGTGGGTACCCCAGTTTGGTTTGCAAATAAATTCCCAGATATGGAAAAAAGCAGCTGCCTCTTTGCTGGTCCTTCAGCCACGATGATGGCCCACCTGCAGGGTGTGCCCCAGGGCTGGGTGGCAGGAATTTAGTGTCCTTTTTCCTTCCTCCCCATTGAGTAAGGATCCAGGTAAGGATCCTGTGTGTAGGATCCAGGTCAAGCTGCAGGTGGGCACTGGATGATACCTGGTTAAAGAGCCAGGGATCACCCACCCCAGCACACCTGAGTGTGCAAACACAACTCCTGTGCAGTGAATCCATCCCTGCTTTTATCCTATGGATGAGCAGGCAGCCCTGGCCCCTCTGTGGCAGTTTGTTGGAGCACACTGCCCATCCCTTCACGGGATGTGCTGCATTATTCATCAGAGAGATGAAAAACTGGAGGAGCTATTGTTGATCCTGATCAAACTCTGCGTTCCTGCAGCATTGAAAGGAGCAGTCATTACCTGTCTCCTCTTTCAGATCCAATTTGCCAGGATGCATATTTCCCAGGAAGCTCTGTAGGGCTCCTCAGGGCCAGGATGATTTATTTATAGGAATGACCTTAGAGCCACTTGGAAGACTGTCTGCTGACATTTGTGCACCATAGAGTATTTGTGGCAAGAAACTCCCTGTGTTTCCAATTCCCCCAATCTGAAAAAGATTTGCAGCCTGTTTTACTGTTGAGTGAACCACTGGATGTCACAGCTGGATTCCTCCACAAGTGGCTCACTCAGACCCCTTGCTTGTTTTCCACACCTGTGTTTTCCTGTTCCCTCTCCAGATCCTGACCAGCTGCACAGAACAGCATTGCTGTGTTTCCTGCAGGCTGCTGTGGGATGCACATTCCCCTCATGCTGAAGCATTTTCACCAGTTAAGCTGGAATGTCGCCAGGGTGACCCAGCATTACCCAAACCTGCTCTGGCTCTGAGCAGGGCAGATTATTAAAGTGCAGGTTCATGATCCATGGGCTTGGCCACACAAAGCTCCAGGCACGTTCAGGAGTCCCTGAGCTTCCTGGGGCAATGTGACTGAACTTTTTGTGTCCTGTTTATCAACAGCCAGGCTGGGCTCACCCAGAAGGGTTTTGTTTGTACCCGCGGTGCACCACGCTGTGCAGAGCTTTAAATAGCTCCTGACAATTATTTTAGGATTTTGAACAGGGAAAGAGCTAGTAAATGTCTTTGGAAAAGGTCTGATTGTTGCAGTGGGAAAGCAGGGACAGGGAGAGGGAGGTGTGGATGCAGAGAGATGCATGGCTGCCTGAGCACGATGGATGTGCAGTGAAATGACCCTTCTGACAACTGCTGTGCATTTGGGGGAGGCAAACTTAGAGCTGAACCTTCTGCTGAAGCTGTTAAAATTCTCCAGTTTGGGATCTCTGTGAACCATTTATCACTTTATGTGACTAAGAGCAGAGAGAAAAACAAATTACCCCTAAAACTCATCACTGAGTCACTGCCAGGGGACAGGGATTAGAATTTGGCATCTGGTGCTCACCTCCTTTTTGGGGATCTCAGAAGTGTTAGGTCCCAGGCATCTCCCTGAGACCCTTCATCAATCCCCTCTGTCACCAAATTCCCAGGCAGCCTGAACAGTCCTTGCACCATGCCTGGCCATCACTGGGCAGACCAGAAATTCAGCCCACTGCTGCTTCAGCAGGGAACCAGAAGAAAACACTAAAATCCCTCATAGAAGGGTGGGGGAGCCAAACAGATCCCATGTTTCAATGCAGAGAAACACCAAGCATGAGGCAGGGGATAGTGGATCCCATTGGTTCCACCTGGGAATAAACACATTCCTGGCACAGCCAACCCCTTAACAGGCTTCAGGCTTCATGCAGGGAAGGCACTGATCTCTGCAAAGCAAAAGCCTTAAAAATGTTCCAGGGAAAAAAATGTGGTTTATTCCTAGGGGGAGAAAATGGGACAGCTGAGGGAGAGTGAAGCAGAAGGGTGGCAGGAAGGCTTTGGGGACCTTTGGGCAGGTGACATGGACACCACACAGAGCAGTGGCAGGGCTGGACACTGGTCTGGAAGCCAGCTGGCCTGTGCTGATGGTGGCAATCATTGCAGCTGCCAGCCAGGGAACGTGGAGCTGCAGCCTCCTCTGGTTTATGGAGTGTTTATTGCCCCCGTGTCCCCACTCTGCTCCTGCAGGACTCTGTTGGTCACCTGAGCTCTTTAATCCTCTATAATCTGCTTTGGAATATGGGGTCTGAGGAATGCTTCATCCCATCCACACATTCCCAGATGATCAAGGACCTGTCTCAGAAAGGTCCCCTTCAATTATTTTCAGGTATTAGATATTCTGCAGCAGAAGCTGAGATGGTCCATGACCTCTGAAACAATTGAGTGAGAAATGATGGTGATGCTCCATTTAGATGAGGCAGATACTCAGCCTGGCTGGAAACTTTCTGAAAATGAGGTGAACTAAACAGCTAACAACTTTTAAAGTGTTATAATTAAACGATTAGTAAATCCTGAAGGTGGGACCAGGTCTTGACCCTTGTCTTGGCTTAATTGTTTTCTGTGAGGACAGTCCAGGACCTGTTGCTTTTCAGAGGGTTGTTCCAAGGGTTTACACTGGAGCAAAGGGAGAAAAACTACAGATCTGCCACTTGGACCAGGGGTGGGAGTTATCTGACAAGCTATAATTTGAAATCCCTGAAGTCTGGGAGAGAGCAGTCCTTTTAAAGTCTCAAACTGGTGGCAGTTCCAAGCTGGGACATCATGTGCTGTTAGGGAATGGAAATGCAGTCATGCAAAACAGCTAAACATAACAACTGCTAAAAGAGAGCCTGCTTTGTGCAAGAAATAGGGAGGCTCAGCCTATAAATTTATTCTCTCATGTCCTGCATGAGGTTTTTGGAAATTCCTGTTTAAACAAAGCAAAGGTTAACCCCTGGTTGGGAGAATCCCTAAAACCCTGCCCTGCTGCAGGTCTTCCCAATGCCTCTGTGTAATTGAGGGTTAAATCCTGAAACCCATTTCTCTGTCAAGTGTCTCAACCACCTCTAAATCAGATAAATTGGACTTGGAACCTGTCTTTAAACCCTCCATCAGAGAACAGCTTCCATCTTACTTCAGAGAACTTCAGAGAACAGAGACTTTTTATTTTACGTGACAAAATATGAAAATTTTTACTACTGAAAATCCAAGAGTACGATTTCCCCTCAGTTTGGCTTACAAAAAATAACAAAGTATTGTGTGGCCTTGACCATACACATAACTGGTGGGGTAAACAAGGGAAGTTTATCTCACATCTGACTTAGCAGGGGTTGTGCTGACCTACCCACAAGGTTTGTTTGAGCATTTTGCTTTTCACATGTTGTAATTTTGTTGGGTTTTTTTTCCTTGCAAAGCTGGATCTATATTTGAGGAAACAAAAGGACAGAGGCATAAATGTGAGGGTACCACAGAACCCCCTCAGCAATTCATGGTTCCCAGCTTCATACAGCACTTTAAATTCTGCTCATTTTCAGCCCTGCATGGGCTTTCCATAGAGTTTCCCACTTATCTACAGAGGAAAGGGGAATTTTCCTCCTTATAACAAATATTTATTATTCTAATTTCTCGTCACCACAAAAATTTATTCAATTTTTTAAAATGCATTTTGAATTTGATTTTTTTTGTGCCAGTCCTCCTTGTTTCTTCCCCTTGCGCTGATTTTTCATGCCTACATATGATTCATTTAATCTTTCCCAAAAGAGTGTAGGAAATTAGATTAACGAGGCAAATTAATAAACCAGCGTAGCTGTGAGACCTCATCCACTTTACTTACCAAGTACAGCACATCATCCTTCACTCAGAGGCCCAGGACAAGTTATTAATGAACAGATTTTGCCATCCTTGGTGCTGTGTGGGTACTGCCGACCTGGAAATGCCACAGGAATTTGGTGGCTGTGCCCTGGATGCTGAGACAGTGGATGGCCACAGGTTTTCTGCCACAGCTGGGGATGGAGGTGTGCTGGCTGCTCTGAATCCCTGCCAGGAAATGCTCTCTAGAGCTGGAGATTTTATCACAGCCCATGTAACCCCACAACAATGAAGCCATTAGAGCTTGGACCCGAGCCCGCAGCGCTTGGAGATGTGACAAACCTCACCTTTATGGGGACCAACAACACAGCTGTGGCTTTATCCATCAGCCCCAAAGTGACTTCATCCATCAGCCCCAAAGTGACTTCATCTCCCACAGCCTCTCTGGGGCGAGTCTGGGGCTCCGCGCCTTTCTCTGAGGTTTGAGGTGTTTTCCATCACCAGGCACGGGGAGATCACAGGGTTGCCATACCTGTTTCCCTGCTGAGGTCAGGGAAGAGCACAGCCAAGCTTTGCAGAGGTCAGTTTAGGAGCAGTAACTCTGTGCTCGGCCGGGGTAAGGTGGGGCATGACCAGCAGGTCCCGCCTCAGGACACAGGGCCCGAGCCCCGCCGGGCCTCGGCACAGCTGTGGGCGGTGCTGCGTGCTCTGCACAAGATCACGCTCCAAAACAGGCCAGGAGCCCACGATCCCGATATCCATCTTTGTTTAATACAATGTATTAAGCAATTTAAACAGCAAGCACCTGGCAGTGCTCCTTGGCAGGCAGCCCACGCTCTGGGGAGCACGGTTTGCTGGCTCTGCTCGGCCTGCCCCACCGGCAGCTCTGGGGAGAGACCAGCAGGGCAGGCAGGCAGCAGGGACCCTCTGGCTGAGCACACCCCAGACAGCTTTCCTCTGAGTAGAGGGAGTGAAAGGCTTCTCTTTTCTCTTTCTAGAGACTGGAAGATTTTTTTTTTTTTTTAATAATATTGCTTTCTCTGGTGTGTTTTTTCCTGTGGGGTGGCTCAGGGATGGGGTGCAGAGGGAACACCAAGGAAGGCCAACTACTCTGACAGGCTGTTTTTGCTGTCCAAGGCAAAGAATGATGAGACAAAAGGAAGTGCACAAATCCAGATGAGATTTGGCTTTTCTTCGTGGCTTTCTTGCAAAGTGCACCTGTGTCTGCCTGGAACAGTTTTAAAAGACGCAGTTCTCGAGCACAGGGAGGTGGGACAGAGCAGGGGCTCCTCTGTGCCCTGTTCCAGGTGGTCTCTGCAAACCTGGAGGCTCCTGACCATGGGAATGATGCTGTCCTGATCCCCTCCGTTCTATGGATGGGGAGAGAGGCTCCTTGGGAACCTGGGGATGGCAATGCACTGACTGCCGTGGAGCACCTGCTGGGAAGTGGTGACCTTGGCTGTGCTTTAGTCAGACCCTAAAGCTTCACCCATCCGGGCTGGAGACAGAAACATTTATCTCATCAGGGAGAGTAATTTCTGTGCATCCTTTAATCTGGGAACCCCACCTTCATCAGGGAGAATGGATCCAAGCACCCAAGAGCATCCTGGAAAGAGAGCAGACTGGATCACTGTCTGGAGCTCTGGCAGCTTTGGGACTGAATGTCTTCCCAAGTTCCTTTATAAGCAGAGTTTTCTGCTTGTTTATGTCAGTTTTGCCCGGTGTAATCTGTTTGGTTTGCCTGAGGAGCAGCAGGACACTAATTAATTAATGATGACAGGAATTACTCACTTTCCTTGTGCCCTCCTCTGGCACCTTCTTTGTCCCAGGAGGAAGCAGGAGCACAGATCCTGTCCCAGGCTGCTCTGTCCTGTCTCCTAGGGAAGGAGGGCAGCAAAATATGAATTTATAGTGATTGGGCAGCATTTGTCACTTGCCCAGTGTCACCACAGAAGAAGCAGCATGGTGTGAGCCTGCTCCATGAACAGCCACTCAGTGTTCCTGAGGGAAGCTGGAAATGTTGGGATTTTAATAGCATTGGGATTAACTGCCTGCTTAAATGAGGAAGGCAATAGCTCTGTAATTCGTGTGACTTCCTGAACAAAAATGGGGAATGCTGCTTGCCCTGCTGCTCAGGGAAGGGGCTCAGCCTGCTCCCAGGGCAGAAAAGCTCCTGCTTTGGGGCTTGTACATCGCCACTGCTTCCTCAAAATGCCAAGGCCTGCAGCGGCTCCAACACTTGCACAAAGGCTGCTGCAATCTCCATGTGGGAATCTGTAAGGGTGGGAAATCTCACCAGGATTAAAATTCTCCCTCCTCCCCACAAACTGTGGTCTAGTGAGAACAGAGAGTTAACATCGTGTTTAGGACAAAATAAAACTAATCCAGATTTGACCACCTGTTCTGGAACAGGAGAGAGAGAGGATGCTGGAGAGGGGGGAGAAGCTGGCAACATCATGTGGAGGGGTCAGTTTTATTTGTGAGTGGGGAAAAAGTTCTTTGTTGTGGGCAGGTCCCTTCCCTGAGGTCATCCTGGCTGTCACCAGACGTGGCTGAGTTCCCTGTTCCCAAACAAGGCTTGGTCATATCCTCTTAGGACAGCTTAGAGTCTGTCATTACTGTTCATTACCAGATTGCCAGAGCAGAGCCTGTCCTTGCTGCCCTGCCTGCAGCTAAAATCATGGATGCAGGAGTCAGGAATCCCTGCTGCCATTAGAAATCCTGTAGGAAAAAAACCTCTGAACCCCAAACTCACAATCCCCCAAGGTCACTGCGTTAAAATAAAACATATATACATATATTTGTATATTTTTTTTAACTGAAGGGAAAGATTTCCATGTTAAAGTATTGAAAAACAGCCTGAGGAGTGACTGATTGAGCCCCTTACAGTTCCCCTGTACATTTCTTTTTCATGCCACACTGTATGAATATGATTGAACATCATACAGCTTCCTTTGGCCCCTGGCCAGGCAGAGGTTGGAAAATAATTCCCTTTTTTACAGATATCTTTATCCATCTAGAATGTATAAGTTTAGACAAGAAGGATGTGAGCACTTCAGAGAAATTGATGTCCAGTAAAAGAAAAGCCCCACTAGGTATTTGCCTATTTTCCTACAGATATTATTGAGAATGTTCAGGTGAGCTGGAACCAGCAATGCACTGAGGTGAAAGCTAAACTGGATGTTTACTTTCCTCCCACTTCCATTTGTGACCTGTAGCTAGGAACTGTCCAGTTCCCTATTTATTTAAGGGGACATGATAGAATATTTCAGGATACAGCAGCCCATGTTCTGCCAATTCATAGGATAAACAGACAAAATGTTTCCTGGGGTTGATTTGTCAGCAACAGCTGTTCTTTAGGACGTTGTAGGTATCTTTCTTCTCAAACTAATTTGATCAGGACTTAGGAAAACCTCCACAAAATAAATACTTCACAGTTCAAGCAGATGCTGCAGTGGGGAAGGCTTAAGCTATGGAAATAGGGAAATTGCTACTCCACAGGAAGATGGGAGCTAAATATTTCCTCTGGCGTGGGAAGAGTTGTCAGAGCTGTGGAGAAAAACAGAGCACCCAAGGGCAATTAGGGACTGGCAGATCGACATAATTTTCCTGTCTAAGCACTTGGTATTAACACTTGAGGACAAACAGGGTCAGGACTCACCTTTAAAATATTTTATATACAAGGAGAGAGATAGAGAATGTGTCTAAATAGCAAAACATCTTCCTTTAACATTGCTTTACCTTTTCTTTCTTCATCTTCTCTTAGCCATCATTGTTGTGGCTGAATGTTTTAGTTTGTCACCAAATACAGGTTTCTCTCCATACCATGTAAACTCCCTTGTATTTTCAGTTTTAAAACTGTACAGTGTTTTTGAGACTATTTATTTAAAAAGAGCTTTTAAAATGAAGGTGGTTCATTGCACAGAACCCCTGAGACAACTGTCAGGAGTGCTGCATAAATTCCAGCCTCTTTACTGACCGTTTAATGCAAGGAAGATGGAAAAAAACCAGCATGCAGATGATGATGAAAGCCAAGAGCATTTTTCAAAACTCAAGGTCTTCAGACTAATAATGAAAAATTCTTTGTCTCTGCTGGGGGTGACCTTGTAAAAAGCAGCTTGCATGTGCATCTCAAAACATCAGGACTAAATTAGGTCTTCATAATGCGAGTGTGGTCTGAACTAGGGTGTTTGTACTCCCCAGAGGGGTCAGTGTGCCTGGGAGGGAACTTGTTTAGCCTAGTTCAGATGCAGTGAAATGCTCTGAGGTGTGTTCAAGTGTGGTGAGCTGCAGGTGTTGCTTTCTCCTTGCATTCAGAAGCCAGGGCAGCTCAGAGCAGCTCACAGGTGAGTGGCTGTTGGAGAGGTGGATGCTGGATGAGAAGAGAAACTTTTCCTTTCAGATGGGAAATGTTGTTGACTGGACAGTTTGCAGAAATGTGGTAAATGCTGGTGTGTTGAAACCAAGCTGGTTTGCACAAGCTCAGGAGTTCCAGCAGGTTTTTGAGCTACACAAAAAGTGCTGCCAGTCTGCCAGGATGACCAGGAGATGACCTGGAGCTGATGGAGTGTGTCTCTGGGGACACTCCCATTTCTGGAGGCATCCCCATCTCTTCAGGGTCTCCCTCAGCCTTGCTGCCTGGCTTGGGCACCAGAGGCTTTAGGAAAGCTTTGGAGAGCAAGTTTCAGAGTTTCTGAATAAATTACAAAAGCTCCAAGTTCTGTGATAATTTTTGTTTCCAATAACATTTTTCTTTTTCTGGCAAGTTTTCATTATGTAGTTTTTTCGTTACTTTCATTACCTCTTTTGTAGAATTAAGTATTTTAGAACTTTGAAAATTGAAGCAGAAAAGAAATAGAGGCTTTTAAGCAGCTCTAGCTATAAACTTGGATGAGAAATATCAATTAAATGATTTTTTTTTCATGGCTCTTCCAGTATTAGGCTGGCGGAAAAAGAAACCAAAACTGTTCTTGGTGTTCTAGGTTAATGGTTTGTGTTTATAATCCATAATCTCTTTTATTTCACACAGTCTCACTACATTTGGGACTTCATGCTCTCTAGGCACATTATCTTTTCAAGGAAAACCAAGTCAATTAAACTTCATTTGGGTTTGAAAAGAGGCAGAGTGTGCATGTTTTGGAGACAATTAGTGCAATCTCAGACTGTTTATCAGGAAAAGAATAACCAGCGTCAGTCAGACCTTGGAACGGGGCTCAGAGAAGCCATCAGTGGGATCTCCATCCTTGGAGGATTCAGACTCAATGGTACAAGGCCCTGATCTGACCAGATTTTGTCCAGACTGTGCTTTGGCCAAGACAAGCTGGACCAGAGGGTCCTTGAGCTCCCTTCCAGCCTGCTCCTTTGTGATTCTGTGGCATTATCTGATACACATCTAACTCCAAACCCCTGTAAATCTGCAGGCAACACCTGTGAGTACAAAAAAAAAATATTGTAGCCAGACCTGTGGCACGGGGACCTCTGGAATGGGCTACAGCAGCCATGAATCCAACTGCAATGCCTGAGGGTACAGAAAGAAAAGGATTATGGAGGTATTCTGTTAGATGAGCAAAATCAGCTAAACAAGGCATATCTACCCAAAATGTCACCCAGAACATAGATGCTAATATTCTTTATTTTTCCTGGAGTGTTGCAGGAAGCCCATGATCAGTATTAGATGTAAGGACTCTGCCTGAGTGAGCTGTTGGTGAGAGCAAATCTACTCATCCCTCTGAACTGAGCTGGGATATTGATCCAGCATTGGCACGAATAGAAATGCCTTCTGTACTCTGGAACAGGCAATCAAAAACTTCAGGAAAAAACTTAACCAGCTGGTTTGTTTTGTTCCAAAACACTGGAATTATATTTTTTAACTAATGAGTTTTAGGAACTGATATCTCTTTTGGTCTTTTCTTTTAATTTCTGAACCCTTTATTTATACTTAGTCATTATTTTATGCTTTTCTGTGCTGCATTGAGGATTAGAAATCTACTTGGAAAATAAAACCTCAGATTCTAACTTAATCACTTGACTCCAGAGGCAGAAGGTCTAGGACGGGAAGCAAACATTCCAAGAAAAACATTAAAATACTGACAGCTGACAGAAGTGTGATGTAACAGTGTGTAACTGAGAAGATCTAACAGGACCATATGCCGAGGCACTCAACAGCTCTGAGGGAAGCCAAAGTCCAAGGGACTTTTCTCCAGGGGTTATCATAAATAAGAAGGAGGTATTTTGATTCTGAGCAACACCAGTGAGGCCTTTTTTGGAATATTCTCTGATGTGAGAGGAAGAGAGCCAAGAAATGAACACGCTCAGCTTTGGAGCCGTGTGCTCTGAGGGAAGCCCAGCTCACTTGGCCTCTTCCCTGAGTGCCGGAGGACACTGTGAAAACTCATGAAGATTAAGCAAATCGAGCATGTACTCGGAATAGATGTGTACTTGGAATCAAAGAGTAAAAACTCAAAGCCAGGATGGCAAGATAAGAGAAAAAGCAACAAAATGAATCGGCAAAACTTCTGTTTCTTCGGCAGAGTGGTTGGAAAACTCTAATCTAAAGAGGTTTGGGCTCCAGTTGAGAAATGAGCTCCCTAATTTGATGCAAGTGATCAGCCCCATTCATCTGAACAGGCTCTGCTTCTGAGATGGGTAGCCTGGACTCTCATCTACACCATATGATGGGGCTTGGAGCAACCTGGTCCAGTGGAAGGTGTCCCTGCCCATGGCAGGGGGTTGGAACAAATGAGCTTTAAAGTCCCTTCCAACTCAAACCATTCTGTGATTCTATGATCAGCTATGTAATCAATATTCCTGATACAACCAGTGTAATGTGATTTTTCTATACCAATGAAATGTGGCTTGTGGGCAATGGGCCAAATCTGGACTTTTTCCTTGGGCCTTGGGTGTTTGCCCAGACCCCTTGACTGTAAAAGTTGACTTGGCAGAGGAAGGAACCATGAGAAGTCTTGGGGAAACTGGGCTATGTGAAAGACATGTCCAGGAAGAAAAGGACATTAATCCTTCCTGGCCAAGGATTTCAAAGATTCCACATCCAGTGAAGAATTGTGACCTTCCTGAGACTGAGCAGTTTCACCAATTTCCCATTATTCCAGCAGCAGCTCAACATTTTGCATAATTTTGTAAAATTGGTTTTATTGATCAAGCTGAATTGCATTGGGCAAAGCTAGGTCAGTGGCTCAGCCTCTCTGCTGCTCTGGTGCTTGGGCAGTAATGAGATGTACAGAGGAATGATTACACATGGAGCTGGCTGGCTTAGGGCAGCAATCGTTTACTCCTCACTTAAATATCCTCCTGAATTCTCTGATCCTCACTCTGACCTCTAAGATCAAAGTCCTTGTAATATTTAAGCAATTTCAGCTGTACACAACCCCAAGAGATGCTCTAAATTGACCTTTGGTGTTAGAGCCCTATAAATTTACAGCTCTCCCTGGACATGGGCAGCTCCAGAGTTGGCTGTCTCAGAGAAGTGGGAGCTTTTGAAGCTTGAACATTTTTCAAAGGGCTTAGGCAAGAGAAACTCAGATACAGCTGAGACATGTGGTTGGAAAACTGAAGCAACACGTTCCTGAAACACAAAATCTGTAATTTCTTGGGGTGGCAAGGATTATTTGGGAGACAGCAAACACACTTTTCATATGAAAGCAGCAATGTGTGCTACAAAAAGCCTGTTTATAACACAGCTTACCTACCAGCCAGCCATGTCAGTGGGAGAGGACTGACAACAAGCTAATGACCTCCTGCTGCTCCATAAATGTCTCAGCTTTGCTCCAGCATCTCTTTGTGCAGTGGGAGGGAGACAGGGATCCCAGGCAATGTTCTGTTGCAATTATTTTATTCTGTTTCTACCCATCTTTTTTAACACAACATACAAGAAAGGAAGGCACAGCAGCTTTTGTGAGGTCTGATACAAGTAAATAATAGTTGCTCAAGCTATAATTACTGAATTATTTTCTTTTAAAGTTAGGAATAAAAGCAATCAAAGAACTGTCCTTCCAGAAAAGGAATCTGTTTTGAAAATGATTTATTTTTCTGTTGCCCTCGTTGTATCTGTAAATAAGGCAAAGCATTATGACGTACCCTGCTAGACAGCTTTCTGCAAGATTAAATTAGGAATAAGATGGAAAACTACTTTTTATGCAGTTGCTGAAACTGCCCATTTGTGGTGAAGAAGGCTAAGAATAGGTATGTATTTTTTACAGAATACACCTCTAAAATATATTAAATCATATTAAAGTGATAAGAATTTATGGATCAGTCTAGGCCTGAATTAAAACAAAAATCTCATCCAGTATTTCACGATGTTTCAGAAAAAATGTATTTTCCCCATTTTAATTCCAGACTTGTGTATTCCTTATCTTCCTCAGTTACCATCCAAGTTCTCCAGTAATGGCTTTAAAGTATCCCTGATATTCTTTCACCGTCCTGCTGAGCCAGTAGTGTGGTAATTGGCACTGCTCTGTTGGAATCTCACTCCTACCTGGTTTGTGTTCTGGTTTAAATTTGAGCCGTCTGTGTTTAATCCTAGATTTGCTCATAAAAAGGATAAGTCTCGATAAATAGGTAAGAGAAAGGCTTCTGAGACACAGAATGAAAATATCCAGAATCCTTAAGCAGTCTATTGGTGGATTACGTCAACTCAAAGATAGATTTTGCTCCCTCTGGCTCATCAAATAATCTGATTAGCTGGTGCTGATTATGCTGGGCATGATGCACTGTGTTCTGCAAACCAGACACAGAATGTCCCTTCTCTGTTGCCTGGTGTGCTCCTGGACAGATAGGTAAGAGAAAGGCTTCTGAGACACAGAATGAAAATATCCAGAATCCTTAAGCAGTCTATTGGTGGATTACGTCAACTCAAAGATAGATTTTGCTCCCTCTGGCTCATCAAATAATCTGATTAGCTGGTGCTGATTATGCTGGGCATGATGCACTGTGTTCTGCAAACCAGACACAGAATGTCCCTTCTCTGTTGCCTGGTGTGCTCCTGGACAGCCTTATTTATAATAAATCCCATTTTCACTTTTGCCAACCACTAACAGCTTTGGCTCGACTTTGGGGCATATTAAAGCCACCTGATAACACTGCCTTGCTGCACAGGAGAAGGGCTGAGCTCTCCTAAAGCAGAAAAATGTCGGAGTTTTTGCCTCTCAGCTCCAAAGGCACTGGGTTCAGCATCTCTGGCTTTTATACAATGTTTGGGGAGGGGTGATGCCATCAGGGGGCTCACAAAAACCAGGAGTCAGAGCAGGGGGTTGCCTAACCCAGCATCAAAACCTGTGGTATTTTCATCTCCTCCAGCCCCAGCTGGCACTGTTGGAGGAGTCAGTGTTATGCTGACCCCACACTTCATTTTCTGCTGCCAGAAGCATTTTGGAGGGGTCCGGGGGTTGGTGGGAGTGAAATGTGTCAGTGGTGATGGCGAGAGAGACGGTGGCCATTGCAGATTTCAGTCCATTTTTAAAATGGATTTTTGTCTCAAGTCCTCACAAGTGTCTTACACGCCCCTGAAGGGACTCAGGCTGCTGCATCCTTTCAGAGTTGCGTTGTGACTTGTCCCTGTCGTCCCTGACGACTTTCAGAGTGCATCCAAAAAGCTCTTTGCATTTCCCTGTTCTGTTTCTCTTTCCCCTTGAACACCCTGTCTCACATTTTCCTCGGCTTCTTCTCTCTTTTCCTGCTCTCTGTCCTCCCCCCTGCATTCCTGTGCTGTGACAGACCCGCTGATGCATGCTCAGAGTGCTGTGTTCACCATCTGGGCCGGGCAGCTCCCGCAGCCTGGTGGTGTCCAGACCCACGCTGAGGGCTGGAACAGCCACCCCAGCTCCTCCCATCTCTCTCCACTGTGCTGCCTCTCTGCTGCCCACACACTCCTGCACCTACACAAGGTCTGCCCGGCTGAGGAAAGCTTCTGAGGTTCCCTGATCACAGGGCTCAAACCCTTCAGCTGGAATGCCTCATCCCGATGGATTTACTCCATCACCTCCTTCCTCTGCTCCCTGTGGAAGCAGAGAGGAAGCAAGAAAAAGATGAGAACGTGGAAGCTTTCAATGCAAGTGCTCCCTACTTTGAACCTTTTTCTTTTTGCTACTGAAATACATTTTAGAGTGCAGACTTTAGAGACATTTCTGCCCAGTTTTTCCAAGCTAGATTTATTTATTCTCTATCTTTCCTGGCTGTTTTGTCCCTGAATCATCACCCCCACACACTATGACTACTTGGAGAGCTGTGAGGGGTCTCTTGCTGGCTCCATGGATGTCCTTTCACATCTCTTCCAACCCAGAGCTTTCTGTGGTTCTGTGATTTAGCCTCCTCTGACTTCATCCTTGCCTGGATAGGGGGGATAGGGATCTTGCTATAGTTGAATACTTGAATACTGTGATTCAAATGAAATTTGAATAGAAGAAGAGGAGCCCAAGGATGGGATTTACTGGGTGTGAAGGCTCAGGCTGACTCAGAGGATGAAAAACTGGTAACAAATCAGCGAACCATTTAAAACATCATGTTCTCAATCCAAAATCTGTGCTTCCTTTGGATTTTGTGTGTTTCTATTCCTCGCCCTTTATCTAAGTGTCGCAAGTCTTCCTTGCTCCTGAAAACACAGGATAAAGCAACGGCAAGAGCAGGATCTGAGGAGCTGGCTGAGTAGTGAGCTGTGCATATCCAAAGTTCAGCTAGTGAGAAATAACCATCTGGTGAGCATGTACATCCCTGCTCCTGGATAAGCTGAGGATGAATCTCCTAATGGGAGCCGGCACCCCGCCTGAGAGCGAGGAGCTACCAGGGTAAAGAGAATTACATAAGAGCAAGATCTGCACTTAGACATCACTAACTAGATGTAATCTTTGCACTCAAGCTGAGGTAATTCTGCTGCAGCACAAAAACACTCCATGCCAGCAGAAAATAATTAGGTTTTTGTCTTTTTTTTTTTGCTTACCTGAAGCAGAGTTTTGTGTCGCTGAGTCCCCCCAGCTACTACACGCAACAAATGTGCTCCTGTGGAATGCTTCAAGGCTTGCTCTCTAATTATAGCTGTGGGTATCATTTGCTCGGGTATAAACAGGGTGAATCAGAACAGAAACGTCAGGGAGGTTGAGGGAAAGGCCTTTTACTAACAGTGAGCATCAGGACAGAAAAAAATCAGGGCATGTTGTAAGGCAAAGAGCTCGTGTTTCATAGGAGACAGCGACAAATTGCAACTCGGAGTTGTGCCGAAAAAATCCTAAATTTATAAATTCTTTGTGGAAAAGGAAGGGAACTTCCCAGCCATCTGCCTCGCTGGCTCACACCTCGCAGGCACAAAGGGTTCCAGGCTGCTGGGGCAGCTCCAGGCTGGCAAGGATGGGAACCAGCAGGGTTCTGAGCTGGATATTCCTGCAGAATCACATCATCTGTGCATGTTGCTGGGGTTTAGCAAATCTGGGAGCTCTGGCAAGGAGATTTACTATCAGCTCTTGTTCTGGAGGAACAGAAGAAAGGAGATTGGAGTTAGGATGGCTAAGGAAGGTGGGAAGTTACAAGAACAGAGATTTAGGATGTTTGAAATGCGAGGAAAAAAGAAAGCTGAAACACATATATGTGCAAATTATATTTTTATCTCCTGGTTCTGCCGTGGGTTTGTTGTGAGGCACAAGGGGCAGTTGTACAACTCTGTGTGAAGGCACACGAGCTGCAAGGCCTGAGCAAATCCAGCTCTGCAAAGGAAGGTTCCCAAAATAACAGCTTCAGCTGTCAAATGAGTATGACTGTTCCAAATTCCTTCCTAGGGAGTTAAAATTTCTCCTTAAACTGGTGAAAGAAAATGAAAATTTTGGGTGGGATATAGAAAATTAGTACTTGCTTACAACTTCTGCTACCTCTACCAAAAATAGAATTATCTTTCTGACATTTAAAAAAAAAAAAGATGATCAAATCCTAAATCTATTGAGGACTGGACGATCAAGTCATGTAGATTTTGACTTGTCTCCAAATTAGAAGTCTGAAAGCTCTTCTTGGATAAATTATATGTGTAAATATCAATGTTCTAAACTGCTGAAAGGTCATTCCTCTTGTATTTATTGTTTAAGTCTAGAACAAATGGCAAACTCCCACAAGGTAAACCTGGAAGGAGACACCAGCAGCTTTTTGAGCTAAAGCCAAAGACATGGCCTTAGCAATAAAGTCACCAACATCAAAAATGTCAGGTAATTGGGAGATGCAGATCAGGATTTGCTTTTGCTCTGGTAAATATTTTCAAATTCAATTTGACCACATGTTCTCCTTCGAATACTATGCAGGGACCTCTTTCACTGCTCAGAATGTTTCTGTTCTGCAGACCAACTGTGCAGAGACTAAAATCTCAGAATCATAGAATTCTTTGGAATTATTTTTTTTTTCAGTTGGTCATGAATTTTTTCCAACTCAAGCCCCTCTACAAGTCTATGGTTCTAACATATTCCTTGCATTTTTATATCTTTTTATGCAGTCTAATCTATAACAATTAGTTCTAGAAATTTCCATTGTTGCACAGTTGGGGCAGCATTTAGAATTTACCCCGACAGCTCTTCCATCATCTTGCCTAGAAGCCAAGAGCAAGGGATACATTTTCATTTTCTGGATGATTTCTAAGCTCAGAGATGGCAAAATTCCTTAAGATAAGGAATATTTATTTTACATGACTTATCCGAGTCTTACAAAAAAAAAAAAAATTGTCCCCCTTTTTTCTCCAGCTGTGTTTTGAGAAATGCACCAACTTGTTCAGTGGAGTCAGAAAGAGAATTTAGTGAATAATTAGTCTGGGAGAGAGAAATCTCATTGCCCTCCCCCTGCAACAGTTCTTGATGTTTATAGGGAACTAATTTAATTGCAAATGAAGACAAATTTCTATTTCAGTCTCCATAAGTAATTACATTTTACTTGTCCTGACTCCAGCCCTGGTTGTTTGCTTGCTGGACAAAGGGATTTTCTCCAGCACTGCTGTGCTGGAACATCTCAGGTGCTTTTCTTTTGTGCTGACTGAGGGAGAAGGGGTGGATCCAGCTGGTCCAGGATGAGTTTCCCAGTGCAACACCAAGCCTGAGGCATTGTCTAACAGAGGCTGGGAACGGGGAATGAAACCATGGAAATAAGAAAGTGCTAAAACAACTGAGAAAGCCTGAAATAAAAAGTAGTAACTGCAGTGGGGGAAAAAAAAATCAAGTATCAAATGATGTAAAACTCATGAGGGAAAAGCAAGGGTGTGGAGAAATACACCTTTTCTGTCAGTGAGCCTACAAGGGCAGCTTAAGGAAGATGCAGTCTTGCAATTTCTGAGTGGAAAGCAAAAAAAAAATATTGCATAGCCAGCACAAGGACTGAACCCAAGGGCTGGCAGAGCTGTTGTTGCTGGTCTTTCATTGTCAGAAGAGAAAAGGGCTTTGCACTGCAGGGCTGCTGCTTAGATGGGTCCTTTTGGGCAGGGTGGCATCCTGAACTCCAATCCCACATTCACTGTCTCAAGTCAGGAATGGCTGGAATCGACAGGTGGAGGAAATGTTTAAAATTTATTTCACAGAATCAATTTAGATTGAAAAAGAGCTCTGGGATCGAGTCCAACCTATGACCCAGCCCCGCCATATCCACCTGACCATGGCACTTGGTGGATTCTGGATTCCCATTCATTCCTTTACTTGTTCCATAGCAAAATATTTCTCGAGCACTGAGAAGAAATAGAGGACAGAATCTCAAGCTGCAGCCAGTGGAGGTTCAGGTTGGACATTAGAAGGCATTTGCCCGTGGAAAGGGTGATTAGACATTGGCAGGGGCTGCCCAGGGAGGTTTGGAGTGCCCATCCCTGGAGGTGTCCAAGGAGGCCTGGATGTGGCACTCAGTGCTCTGGGCTGGGGACAAGGTGGGGATGGGCACAGCCTGGACTCCACGGTCTGAGAGGGCTTTTCCAGCATCAGTGATTCTGTTACCAGCTGCTACAAAGCGCTGTCCTCCACGGCGGCTGCCTGACCGCGTGCTATCACACAAGGAGGTTTTTTGAGGGATTATTCCCACAGGAACCTCCGACAGATCACGGTGTGTGTGGAGCAACGAGGAGGATGCTCTTGTCTCCACTCCATAACGCTCTGCGCGGTACCGCCGGCGAGCCAGGCGCATGTTTGGCTCGGGGAAGGTGGCGGGGTGCCGAGGGGCCCGAGGGGCCGTGCGGGCAGGGCCGGGAAGGGGCAGCGCGGAGCGGCCATCCCGGACCGGCCCCCG
>VWZP01006954.1:211878-275607 GCA_013396995.1 Dicaeum eximium
GCTCCGGACCCCGGGCTGTGGTTCCTTACAGAGTGCCTGGGTGAGATCATGCCTGTGCTGCCTCCCTCCCACTTCTTCCCACCCTCCTGGTTTGATTTCGTTCGTGGTCGGATGTGCCTGTGTGGATCTGCACGCGGTGGTGGAGTAGGTGATGGGAGTGATGGGTTGTGTCTCTGGATTTTGGTATTCCATGATATTGTCTATCCCATCCGTGGAAGTGCCCAAGGCCAGGTTGGACGGGGCTCGGAGCAACCTGGGATAGTGGAAGGTGTCCCTGCCATGGCAGGGGGTTGGAACAAGATGATCTTTAAGGTCTCTTCCAGCCCAAACCACTCCGTGATTCATTCTGTGATCACCTATTGTCGATGCTTTATCAGAAGTAAAGTACAGTGTGAGAAGTATTTCAAAATCGAGCTCGCCTTTGGGAACCGAAGTCCAAACAAAAATTAGGAAAGTTGGATTGAGGAGCGAGGCAGACCTTGGTAATCCTCGCTGCCAGCGCCTCCCTGTCTGCCTTCACGGTCCCAGACTGCAGCAGCTTCCTGGCAGGATAAGATAAACTTGTCTGCGAGGTCATGGATGTGTCTGTGAGTCCTTCGGATGTGTCTGTGAGTCCTTCCTTGGGAGTGACACAACCAGCCTGTCCCCACAGCGGTCACCGCTCCCTTGGGAGCAGCGGGTGGGAGAAATGATGGAGAAGATGGATCCGGGTGTCCTACACGGCTGGCACAGCCCTGCTGCAGAGAACTTTCTGCTGCCACGGTGACTTTCAGCGATGGCAATAATGACAACTTTTTCTGGAATTCTTGGGGGTTGGTGTAGTAAACAAAGGTTGTTTGACGGGCTTTGTGCTGTGCTTGAACAGTCGCTGCTCACCAGCTGCCTGTGGGGTCACAAGTGGGGGAGCTGGCATGTGAGTTTAGTGCTTTGATGCGTTTGTTGGTGCAAAAATTGAAAGGTGAGATGTCTTCTGTGTAGTAACTCCCTCTTCTTAGAGCTCGCTCTGTTGTGAGGAGAACCTTTTAACAGTAGTTCAGGAGAGATCTGGTGTAATTAGTTTTGGTTTTCCATCTGCCTATCGGTCTAACAGAAGAGACTTGTGAAGCTTATTTTGTTTTTTCCCCGCTTTTTCAGTAGTTACTCAGAGAGGGGGAGACAGGTGAGCAGCAGTAGGTGTTCTGGAGCTCTTTTGCTGGCCTCCTTCCAGAGGCCAAGCTGAGTTGGTGTCTCAGCATGTGGAGGCTGGCATGTCATATGTGAAAGATCACCTCTGCTCTAAGTCTGTCGCAGCATTCAAAGAGAATAAAGCCTTTGGATGCGTTGCATTTCGTGGGATTTGTGAAACTCTAATTATGTGGTGTAGTTCTCTTGAAGGAAAAAGAAATTGCTACCTTTACTTTCCTTCAGCTGCTTAAGCAAGGGCAGGCAGGTGGGGGTGACACTGGAGAGGCTGTGATCTGTTCTTGTGGAGTTGTGTCTATTAGCATTCTCTCAGAAGTATAATTACAAATATTAATGTAATTGGAATGCTGAGTGGCACAAAAGCGTCAACGGGGTTCATCACAGAAGCGTGACTTTAATTGGAGACTTAATTCCAGCTCCGAATGGGTCAAGGGGACGTTTTTAGCTCTGCATGTGGCCGTTCTCATTGTGTGTTGTTTGACCTGTAAATTCCTCGGGGACTGGAATTCCCACCCATCTTTGGTGCCCTTTGCAAGAAGGATCTGTAAATAAGTCAGAAGTGTAAGTAGGAAATATTTTACTGGTTGAATGGGAGGTTATTTTTAATACAGTCAATCAAATAATCAAATGTTCTCTCAGGCACTTTAAAGTGAGATTTACTGGCTCCTTCATGTGGTATTAACTCGGGTGTTAATGTTTCTCTTTCCAGCTTCTCTTTCCATATCAGGTGTAGCACAACTTCAGATCAATACATTCTTTGTCGTGATGTGCTCTCCGCTAATCACAGCAAAGCATTTAAACTGCTACTGCCAGTTCTCTTAATAATCTCATGCCCTTTACTCCCCCCAAAATTTGCAGACTGGGTTATTTTGGGCTGTTCAAAATTGATGTCAACAAGTAATCCTCAGTTTAACTAGATGAATTATGATCCATGGTCTCCTCCTGGTACTAAAATGGAACTAAACTTTAGTTTGGCAGATGAAAATGGCTGGCTTAGCTGTAACAGAGTTCTTAATTTTTTATTTTTTTAAAATAGTATTATGTATGAGGAGGGAAACAAGGCAAAGTTGAAAAGAGATTTTTTTTTCCAGCACACCTGATGAAGAGTTTGCCATTTCCCTTGTCAGATGGCATAGCTTGGTAAAATCTGTTTAGTAACACAGATAATTGTAACTTTGTCAGGTCAGTCGAATGGAATTTGTTACACCTTAAAACGTCTGTCTTCAAATTAAGATTTCAAACATTTGGGATCCAGACACTTTGCTGGTACTTTTCATAGCATTTCTTGTGTAGCTGTCATTGCTTCAGCTTGCACAGGATTGTGACTGTGCTCGTTTTTGCATCATTGGTGGCTGAAGCACAGCTGCTCTATGTACTTAATTCTTTGGGAACTTTCTTGATGTGCAAGATTAATAATTACCTCTTTGGGGTCTACCAGTTAACGTGCTTTAAAAGAAGAACTGCCATACTTCAACAACAGTTCTGAGAGTGTTAATCTATAATAATATTTATGATTTTGTGTTTCTTCTTTTTGTGGCATAGGCAGGTGTTCAGGAGCTCTGTACTCAAACTGGAGTTGTGTGCACCTGGCATTTTTCAAAACAACTTTTTTTCCTGTGCTGATGTCCCATTTATGCAGAAACTCACTTTGGTGGAGACCAGGGGGAGGAGAGGTGTGGAGGGGTTGGAGCAGAGAATGAGGGCAGTGATGTGTGAAGGGGGAACTGTCTTCAAGAGGGGGCTGATATGGAGTCCCTGGTTCAAGAAAGCAGAAGGAATAGTGGATTTTTTACAAGGAGCATGGGGAGGTGATACAGTGGAAAGATTGGTAGTGACTGGTATGTGCAGAGCATCTTGCCTAGGAAGCAGCCAAATTTGCAGTCCTTTTGCATTTTCTATTGTACAGGAGATATAATTAAGTTGGCATTTTTCCCTTTGGTTATTTGGGTTTGTCTTGATATAATCTGTTCTGCTTGTTCTTAAGATAAGGATACTACTGTGTGCTTTGTTTTTTCTTTGTTTATTTTTTATTATGGTCTACTAAGTTGGATTTTTTTTTTGGCTGAGATTGGCTTGCAAGTTTTAAATTAAGGACAGTTATTCTAAGAAAACTGCTGGAGAAGACACAGGATTTAAGATTGTCTTTAAGTTGAGAACTGAGCTGGAAATACCTGAAATACTGAGAACTAGGTACAAAGTGAAAAGCAGGCATGTAACCTGCTGTCCATGGAATGGGGGCTGGAAGGATGGATTTGTGTCTGCTTTGGCACGTGGAAATGGAACTGTGTAAGTGGGACTTGTGTCTGCAACTGTGACCTGTGAGCAAGGAGGCTGCAGTCTTCTCCTCTTCCCCTCTCTCCCACTGTGCCAGAAGCCAGGACTTGGTGCTGTTTTATTTGGGTTATGTTTGCCATTACTTCTGTAATCAAATGGTAAGGTTTCAAAATCTTCCATGTGGTTCTTTGGCTTCAATTTGATTTAGCATCTGTTCCTGAGCAGCTGTTTCTAATAAAACGGAGAATGTTGGTGTTACTGAGGAGTTTGTGGGCATTAAGAAACTTTGGTAAGGTACATTGGCTTTTTTGGTAACTTCTAGATATTCAGGAGTTGGGGTTCCTGGGCTAAAGAAAACTGTCATAACCATGATTTCTGTGACTCTGGTAGGAAAAATAAACTTGAGTGATCCATTTTTTGTTTGTTTAGGGTTGTTTTTTTGTTTTGGTTTGGTTTTTTTCAGTATATTAGAACTATTTTGATCAGTAATCTTAGTGACTTCGAATTTACACACGCTTTTATAGGTCCACTCATTAAAAGACTCTGGTTCTTGGTGCAGTCACTTGATTATCTGGGAAGAAAAAACATCTGTCATAAATCTCATAAATGTGTAGAATTCCAGCAAAAAATAGACAGTTTGCTTTATGATTGTTGGTTTATGAGAGAATCTTGTTTTTTGTGGTTGCTGGGACCATAAGTGCACTGTGAGAGCTTGGCTTGTGCTTGTCTCAGGCTAATGGGCTTGAAAGCACTTCTTGAGTCTCCAGTCATGTTCCCAGTATCTAAGCAAGGATCTGTAGAGACAGCTGGCATATTTATTCCTTGCTGTTTTTTCAGTACTCCCCTGGAACAGCCTCAATTTACAGATCCTGGGTTCAGTAAGTGTTGATGATCTACTTTTGGTTTTACTGGTTCTCACTGCCCTGATAGGTCAGGGGTGTTCTGTCCTGGACTTCTGCTTGTCACTGGCACCCTCTGACAGATGGGCCAGTGGGTTTAGGTTTTAGCTGTGAAGGCTTTCCCTTACTGGGTGCCTGCTGAGAAACTCATTTTTGTCTTGCTGAAGGGCTGAGATGGGCTGCTGGACTATTTACTTGTTATTCTTGACCTCTCCATTACTGTTTAGCTTGGCAGGGACAAAGAGAAGTGTTGCCTCATGGCTTTTAAAGGGTTTATTTAAAGAAGGTTGTTCAGTGTTGCCTTTAGTAGAAACTTACTCCCACCCCCAGAACCTGTTATTACTGTTTTAGAGCTGTTCCTCTGAAACTTTCCAGGAGTGCAGAGTACCCTGCAGTGATTAACTCAGAGATATGGATTATGACCAAAATACAGATTACTAATATATGGTTAAAAAATAAGTGATTAAAAAAAAAAAAAGAACTGGTATCACTCTGTCTCTAGAAGGAGTTTGGATTTGTTTTCCCTGCAATATTTGACACTAGTTCTTTGCACTGTGTTAAGCAGCAGCATCCATACTGGTGGACTTTGTGTGCTGTGATAATAGCACTTTTGCTACTATTTTTTCTTTTTCCCTCTTTTTGATACTTTGCTGCCTTGCCAGCATCTTAGGAAGACCTGGATGAAATGAGTGTAGTTTGTTTGGCTCACTTGAACTGGGACTTGCCTTAAGTATATTCCAATTGCAAATGCTTGTACCAAAGACAGTCCTTGGCTGTATCTGAGTGTGGCTTGTCATTAATTAGGAGCAAACTGCCCGGCAGTGGATGCTGAGTGTGTGTTTCCGTGTTTCCTTTGGAAGCAGGTGGTTTTCCTCCTCAAATAGTGACTGTGTGTGTAGCCCTGCTCTAATTTATGGTCAGCCAGTATTGAGGTCCAGGGGATAATTACAAGAAAATGTACAAGTCTTGGTGTAATGTTCCTGCTGTTGGACAGGTTTGAGTGTTTCAGAGTTTTGATGTCTGACTCCACAGTGTGTTTTCAGTCAGAGCATGACATCTGGTTTCCCTCCTTGTGTGTGAGAGGATGGCTGAGAGCTAAACAAAAGTGGGCCTGGTGTTTGAGGCACAGTCTAAACACAGATAAACTGTTTTGTGTTTGACCTCACTTTTTATAAAAAACATCTTGTTCAACTTCTGTACTTTGTCCAAGGCTAATGTCTTTTTTAAAATGAAGTTTTAACAGTTCTGTTGTTTTATTGTGTATGCTTGTTACTGTAGATCTTAAGTCAGTATTCATCTGTTGCTGTTCATGGTCAAATTTATTAAACGCTGCTGGCTGTATTTATGCAAATGTTCTATCATAGCTCATTATTTAAGGTCATTTTGCTTGGGTTTTGATTAGTATTGTGTGGGAGATGTGCATTATGTAACTGTTAAACTGCTTACCCTGTTTGCCCAAATGCTGTTGGTTTCTAAGCAGTCGATCGTATTTAGTCCATCCTAATGGGTAGTAACATCTCATCTGGACACTCATTCACTTTTAATTGAGCTTAAAACAACATATAAAAGCAGCCCTGACAAAGAAAGAGAACTGAGCTGCAAGCTGCTGCTGCTGGGTTTTTATAGGCTGTTTTCAGCAGTTAAGATTTTCCTAGCTTTTAGTCACAAATTTCATAGAGCTAGATGGAGTTTGACCCATTTGAGATGAGTAATGAATAAAATGCAAACTTGCACCACACGAGTTACACAAGATAGTGGCTAAGAGCACAGAAATGCTTTAAGAGATAAACATTAAAATAAAAAAAAATCCAGCAGAAAGAGAAAATGTTTACTATTCTCAAGTATCTGTTAATTCTGTAATGAGTTTCCAGCTTTTGCAGAAGTGGCCATTTACATTAAGTTGTAGACCTAATCATAGAGTTCATTGTCAGTCTTGTATTTCAGATGTCTCTAAAGATCAGAAACTTCCCAGATGTTTTCCTCCTTAGTGTGTGGAGCATTAGCAGAATTGGACATCCTCTTGCATTAAAGCTGCATATAAATTCTTTTGCTTATGAAAAGTCAGCAGTTGGGTTGGAAGTGTGAATAGAATATTGAAAAGAAAGCTGGAGCAAAATCAGCGTAATTTTTCTGAATACCATAAATACCTAATAAAGTAGATTTAAGACACTTTGAAATGAGATACGAATACATAAAGCAGAATGAAAACAATTTTTTTATTAATTTTATGTAAATGAAACCCATGAATCCACCCAATAAACAGACTTCTGAATGCATTCAGAAGTTAATTCTTACTTCCTTGCTTTTTTTGGTTAAGAGAACTGTGTTTCTTGCACTGTTTTTCTTCGTGAGAGCTGAAGTCTCTTGGATTTTAACTCATTCTCCACTGAGAAGATGAAAAGTTTTATGTAGTGAGACAGGTCATACCTAAAATTCTGCAGTAAGGAGTATTTTTGGTGAGCTGGACTATCAAACCTGAAGAAAATGTTATAAGTCACTTAACATGCTAGATTGAAAATATTTTAGTTGGAACTGAGTAACTATTTTCAGCTATTTTTTCTCATGCACTTTAGTGCTGTAGTTTATAGATTGTGTTGTGATGTGCATGGGAGTGATTGGGTCTTCAATGGAATTCGGATTTGTGCCAGTCTTAACTGGGTGATGCTTCTTAGGAAACAGCAGCCTCGTCCCTGCTGCCGGTGTTGGGGGGAGCAGAGGAGCAGCTGCCCTGCTCAGGAGAGCCCGAGGTGATCCGTGTGTGTTCTTGCTGCCCTGAGGGTGGGAGGATGATGCAGTTTGACAGGAGCCTCCCAATCCTGCCTGTATCTGTTGGTGAGAGGGGTTTCTGCACTCTGTAGCTGCTGCAGTCCAGGTCCAGTTCCTGCTGTCGGCACTGCAAACAGGCAGCTGGTGTTCTTTAGGGAAATCAACATTTCCCAAGTAAAACCCCCACCTCATGGAGCAGCTTGTGGAAAATTATTCCAGTGCTCTTTTGCTGAGATGACAGAGTGTTTTCTCCTTTTTGCTGCTCTGTTTGGGACTGAATCGTTGCCTTTTTAAAGAGCTGTCCTGACAACCAAAGCAAACTCTGCTTGTTATTAAATTTCTTGCTTCGGTGTGTTCAGGCTAATGCAGAAAATGGTTCTGTGTTTGTGGCTTCACAATAATCTTTCCATTCTTTATTATAATACATAGATACTACTGCATAGCTTCCAGATTCAGTGCTGATCTGATCTGTTTGTTCCATTGACAAGGTCAGGGTTCTTAATTTTATTAAAATTAATTTGCAGAGATAATAATGGAGCTTATTGTTAGTTCCCATCAAACTACAGAAGCCCAAGTTGAAGCTTTCTGCTTTTAATATACTGATGTGTGGAGGCTTATCCTGAATTAATGAGAAAGAAGAGCAAATAGCTGAAGGTGGAGTAAGTTTGGTAAAGTCAGAGAAGAAAGTCAGTAAATGTCCACCTTAGGCTAAGGCTAGGATTTGTGAAAGATTTTACTTCCATACTCCTGAAGTGCTGAATTAATAGATTCTGCATTTGGTTATGGAGATCTCTTTCTTTCAGAAAAAGGTACTTCTGCTTATTGTGGTCATCTGAAAAGTTGCTTTAGTGTTTTTAAAACAAAGAAACCAGCCTGCCTTTCTTTTTGGAGCAGCCTGTGAGAGGCAGCTGCATGGGGGGAAGGAGGGTGGTTCTTGATTTGCCTTGCAAGTCTTGCTGAAGGTTGAAGCTGGCACCTTGAGCTCCCTTTTTCCCTGTAAACACAGAAGGAGTTTGATTTGAAAATCCGTAAACATGAACAAAATGAATTCGAGGTGGGAACGCTGATTTGGTCGGTGCAATTACGTAAGGTTTCAGCCAGCACAGATGCCAGCACCACCCCAGTAAAAAATCCGTGGGGTAGACTGGTCTAAATCAGCATCTGGCCTGTTTACAGGGAGGGCTTGATGGTTTAATGAAGTGGAGCTCCATTTTGTTCCCTGTTTGAGCCAAAGGAAAAACAACTTCTGGACACAGCGAATAATTAAATTGAGGGGAGTGTAATATATCCTGTCATAAAAGTGGTATTTGAGAACTTCGTTGTTTCTTCCCAATTTCTGTGAGCTGTTTTTTGTTTTCCTGTGCACCTAAAAAGGAGAATATTCTTAAAAATTAAAGCAAAGCAAAAAACAAATTTCTGGTTATTCTAGGTCACCTTTTACAACTGACTTTATGTAGTAAAAGGGTGATCTCATGAGTTTTTTTTTTTAATTCCTTATTTATCAGAACTTAATATATTTTTCTCTTGAGTGTATTGAGTTACTCTACAAGTGTGTCCAGAAGATACTCAGCATGCTGTCTACACTGATCAACTGGAATTTGTTTGAAGTTTTGTGGGTTTTAATTTCTTGTCTGCTCATGCTTTTGGGACATAAAGGCATGCACCTGCACTTCACAGTCACTGTGTTGCTATTTCTCTGTCAGAGGAGGCGCTCCATGATTCAGCTTCTCCTCTGTGAGGAATCTAAAATAACAAGTTGACTTGAAAACAGAGTCAAAGAAGTAATTGGGAAAAAATGTAATAAGCTTCAAACTGCTGTGGCAGGATGGTGATGCTGTATCACCAGTAAATCACAGAATCACAGAATGGTCTGAGTTAGAAGGGACCTTAAAGCTCATCTTGTTCCAGTCCCTTGCCATGGGCAGGGGCACCTTTCACTATCCCAGGTTGCTCCAAGCCTCATGGCCACTTCCAGGGACCCAGGGGCAGCCACAGCTTCTCTGGGCAATCTGTGCCTGGGCCTCCCCACCCTCACAGGGAACAGTTTCTTCCTAATACCTACTCTGAACCTACTCCCTTTCAATGTGAAGCCATTTCCCCGTGTCCTGTCACTGCAGTTCCTGATTAAACAAAATTGGATGGGTCTTGTGTCTCTGACCTCCAGCTCTGCTCCCATCAGACCCATTCTTGGGTAGCTACCATGGTGGGTAGAATTGGAGGTCAGATCAAGTAAAAAACGGTAAAACAGTAAAAAAAACCCCAGTGCTGAATTTCCTTACTGTACTTGGTGTTGGCAGAGCTGTCAGGAAGAGAAATTGCGTTGCCCTATTGAGCCTTTTTATATTCTTTACTTCATAATAACCGGAGGCCTTGTGTTCAGAGGTGGTGAGCTCATATCTCAGAGGCTTTCAAAGCTGCAGATACTCAGCCTCTCTAAGAATTATGTCTGAGAGCATCTGCTTTTTAAGGGGCACGGAAGATAATTGCAGCTAAAAAGCTGATCTTGTGATTTGTATGAAAGCTTTCCTTTAACGTGAGATGTCCTGAGCTATTTTGTTTCCTAAGTACTATCTCAGTGCTTGTTTAGATTGGTTTTGCAGCCAGCTGCTTTCCAACTTGAGCTGAAATCTCCTTTCCCAGTCTTATTATCACTAAAACAGATGATGTCCTGTTTTCATGCCCCATCCCATCCCAAATGTGGGTTGGGATTTGTCTGCAGTGGGAACTGCTTTGTTTAAAGCCTTACAAACTAGGGCAGGGAAGAAACCATTTAAGTTACAGATACCCATCACACTCTGTTTATGGATTTGATGGGAAGCATCACCTCCACACATACCAACTTCTGCTGCAGTAGGAATTATTCTCAAGCATTGGAGCATTGGGACAGCCACTTTTGGTGGTCCTTGGTGGCACAATCTGTTGGTGGCAGTGGGCAGTGTGCTCCTGCCTTCTCTGTTCTGAAAACCCTGTTCAACTCTCCTGTGTTTCCAACTACGAAACATTAATTCCTAAAAAAACTCTGTTTCTAGAGAGAAGAAGCTTATTAAGAAAGTAATTAAAAACCTTATTTTGGGAATTGGGGGGAACAGCTTTGACCAAATGGAATAGATGGTGTCTAGTGTACTCATACAGGAGGTGCTTTGGCAAAGTAGAGAAACCTTTTTTTCCTTAAAATTCCCAAAAAGTCTTCCTTGCAAACACCTTTAGTAAAATCAAATTAATGTTAGATTCTCCTGTATATATGTATACATTTTTCACTTGCTTTGTCACAGATATGGGGCACTTGGTATGATCCAGATCCTTTTTTCCCCATTTTAAATGGACATGGACATCTGTCAGGAATGGTGGAGGGGAAGCAGCAGAAAATCTGATTGCCTTTTCAGCACATTCCTCAGTCTGACAGTTTTATAACGTAGAGCTGGGAATGAAGTGCTCTGCAGGCTGTTCAAACCAGTACTAGAGAACCCAGGCTTCATGAGAGAGCTTTCTGTGCTCCTGATTGCTCCTGTGCTTTCATGCAGCATAAATATGGATTGCTATGGAAGAGGATAGTGCTGCCCTCTCCTCTGGCCCGGCCATGCGATAGCCCCTCATTCATGCAGCCACCTGATCTGGTGAATAGATCACTTGAGCTCCTGGAAAAAAACTGTGTTCTGTGCTGGAGTCCTCAGGAGGAGATAGTAGGAACAAGGCTGACAAATTTAAGTAGAAGTTTCAGCTATGCCTTGATAGAGCAAGGTGTGTGTGAAGGTATTTCAGTGAAGAATGTACTAACTCATAAAGCACTGGCTACTTGGGGAACAGGTATTAACTAATTTTTGGTTTGATGTGTCTAGTTTTGGATTGAATCCTGTTGTGCAGCTTGTGAGTTTTAGTTTCCTAGGCTCTGGGTGGTTTTGTTAGTTGAGAGAGTTGCAATATGATGAATAAGAAGTGTTGGTCAAGTGATGTAACAAGTTTGTATTTAATCAGTTTTGCATTCTTAAAACCAGCACTTGGTTGAGTTTTACACTCTGGGTAACTATTCTGGGGTAAGGGAGGAAGTGCTGTGTACATTTGTCTATTTGCCCTTTATCTACCTGCCTCACCCTTTCCCTCTGTTATGCTTTCTGCCTTTTTCTGCCTTCCCCATACAGAGTTTCAGATTGCAGTAAGTGTGTTCATGGATGTTTTGGTGTGAACTTGTTGCTTGGATCTACTTCTTTTACTTCAGCAGATTAACCACTTGTGTGACCACTGTTTTTTTATAAATATTGGTTTATTTTAACCAGTCTCTCGTGGCCTCAGCAGGTCATGACTGGGTTTAACCAAGTAAATGGGGATTAGAATAGGTGTGGCATTTAATGATTAACTTTCTGGTTACTCAGGTCCAGTAGGAAACCTATAATGAGTCTGTTTTCAATTTGTTTACAGGAATAGTTATCTGCTTAGTCTCATCCTTCATATTCAGCAATCTGAAGAAAAGGTCTGAGCCAGCATGAAGACAGAATTCCCTCTTCATTAGAGAAAAAGTGAGTTGAAATTGGGTTGAAATATGAGTTTGTAGCATGAAAATACAGTCTTAGCCTGCCAATACATACAGCAGCTTGTGCTTGCTTTCTTTGAAGTGACATTTTCACTTTGTAAGACTACTGATGCAGGTGATGTCCAGTCAAGACCTAGTCTTGGTTAAGCACATTTCTAAAATTTTCAAATTGTAAGTATTTTATGTGAATTCCAACACCCTCCTTTTCTGAAAGAACTGCTTACTCACTGTGTAACTGCCCACCTGATACACTCCTTCCTTCCAAATCCTGCAAGGTCTGCTACAGGATCTAGACTTTGTGTTCCTTTTCTTGTACTGCTGTATTCATATTGAGTTTTATTTTAATAATTTAATATTTATAACCTGTTTCCGTAGCTATATTGGTAATTTCTCCAGTATATTCTCAGTGCTTAATGCGTATTTTGAATTTGTTTGGAAGTCTCAGTGCAAATTTGAAGAGTTTCAGAAATGCAGGACTGAGGTTTTTTCCTCATTTTTGCGCTAGTAAATCTTGATTTCTGCATGTAAAATGCTGGTAGGTAAAGTCTTACCCTTTTTCATAGTGATTTTACTCCCCTTAGATGTTGTAATAATATCAAATAAAAAAGACTGCTCATTAGCCCAGCCTGATTTTTCTATGCACTGGGTTAAATCTCCCTCATCTGTTGTTTTGAGCAGCTCCTTTGCTGGCGCTGTGTACTGACGGTGTGTTCTGACCCCTCAGCTTTCTGCCCGCCGCAGTTCATTTCAAGGAGTGCACGATGACAGAGCGTGGAATTAAATGGGCCTGTGAGTATTGTACATATGAGAATTGGCCTTCTGCAATCAAGTGCACCATGTGTCGTGCCCAGAGACCCAGCGGAACAATTATCACAGAAGATCCTTTCAAAAGCGGTTCTAGCGATATCGGGAGGGACTGGGATCCTACGAGCACTGAAGGAGGGAGCAGTCCTTTGATATGCCCGGATTCCAGTGCAAGACCAAGGGTTAAATCATCCTACAGTATGGAAAGTGCAAATAAATGGTCGTGCCACATGTGCACGTACTTGAACTGGCCGAGAGCTATAAGGTGTACCCAGTGCTTGTCTCAGCGCAGGACCAGGAGTCCCACGGAGTCTCCTCAGTCCTCAGGCTCCGGGTCCAGAGCGGTCCCTTTCTCCGTGGATCCGTGCAAGGAGTACAATGACAGAAATAAACTGAACACAAGGGCTCAGCACTGGACTTGTTCTGTTTGTACATACGAAAACTGGGCCAAGGCCAGGAAATGTGTTGTATGTGACCACCCCAGACCCAACAACATCGAAGCAATAGAACTGGCAGACTCAGAAGAGGCTTCTTCCATCATAAATGAGCAAGACAGGGCTCGGTGGAGAGGCAGCTGTAGTAGTGGTAATAGCCAAAGAAGATCTCCACCAACAACCAAACGTGAATCTGATGTGAAAATGGACTTCCAAAGAATTGAATTGGCTGGAGCTGTTGGCAGCAAGGAGGAGCTTGAAGTTGACTTCAAAAAACTAAAGCAAATAAAAAATAGAATGAAAAAGACTGACTGGCTGTTCCTAAATGCTTGTGTGGGTAAGTTGTTTACTGCTACCTTCTGCTCTTGTGCTGGTGGTTAAATATTTTGGGAGAATGAAGAATTAAAACAGAAAGTTGGCATTTGGTTTCAAACCAGCTCTTTTTATCTCTGCATTTCCATTTTAAAAAGTAAGCCAAATGTAGAGGTTCCTAAAATAGCACCTGCTAAGTGAGGCTGTGAAGTTCATCCATAATCTGAACGGGGTTAGAAGTGTCTCTCAAGTGTACTTGGACTTTTTTGACCTTTCGTAGAAATGGATATTCCTGTAACCAAATCCTGTTGTTCCATATAATTGTCAAAAGGTGGAAAAATTACAAAGCCAATCTACAGAACATGAGTGCATATAGTACTGTAAAAAATGCCATTACTGGATAATTAAAATTACTCTTCTTTTTGCTATGGCAAGACATGCTCTGTAGAGTCAGCAGCTGCAGCTTGGGAGTATTTGTAAACAGTGTAGAGCTTGCAACAGTACAAGATGCTCTGTCAGATGTTAAAAATAACACCAAAATATGTAGCTCCAAGAAACTGCATGTGTAATACTGACCTTGAAAGTAATAATGTTGTATTAATACACATACTGTGTTGTAAATGTTTACAGGCTTTCTGAAAGTATTTTTGTAGTCAGCTGCTTCAAAAAACGTTCAAATACCAATTTTGTTTTGTATTTTAGTGCTTTCCTAAGGAAATACTGGATAATTCTCGCGGTGCTGTTAAAGAACAGAGCCATGTGAGAGCAGGGTTTTCTTCACTTATTGACCTTGTGAGTTAATTCTGTGCTGTAGCTTCCCAGAAGCAGATATCGCGTGCCCCGGCATACGAGCAGGTTCAACACTTGAAATATGCAACTATTTTTAGAGTAAAACACTTCATTTGAAACTCTGGCTCTACTAGTATGTCTCATGCTGTTCCTTAATGTTTCACAAAGTCATTTCATGGTTGTTGTAATCAAAAAGCTAATTAGTAGAGCTGCTTTGTTTAACATATTTGATCAGGTGTAAATGTTTTTGTGGGTATGCTGTGTTTGGTTTTTCTGAGCTAATAAATATTCTGGTTTATTTTTGTTCTTGTGTGAATAGTTAGACGTGCACAATTCCTTTTGGAAAGAGAAGCCTCAGTATTTCTTGATACCTCCAGTTCCTTACAACCTTTTTTCCTTCTGAAATGAAGCAGCTGAAATTGTGTGGTAGTTTTTAAGTTATTGAATACCAAGGGTCAGTTGTTGGAGGTTGTTCCCATGCCTTACAAGGGTATTTATATTGCATTCTGATAACAATTGTATTAAATATTAGGACATTTTTTCCCTTTGGTTTTTCAAAAGTGATTTTTTTTGCTATTCTAATGTTACTTAAAATATTTCATACTTTCTGATTTAACCTGTGTGGGAAGGATTGTATTTATATTTAAGAATGTAGGTTTGCAAGTATTTAATGTTGCTTGTGATTATATAGTTGTACATAAACCCCAAAATCACGTTCATAGAAGTTTTGTAATGCAATAATGATTTGGTCTGGAGGGATCTTGGTGAGAAAAACAGAATGCAGGTGGAGTTGTGTGCTGATTGTTACTGCTGCCTGCTGAAAGCTTTCATGGATTTCTTTCTCTAACTTAAACACCTGCTGTACTTCTGGGGGAGAGGGATGATGGGGGGACAGGAGCAAACAAAGCTGTTAATTATCTATCCATCATCTCAGAATTTCATTTTGCATATTACAGATAGTATTTTTTTTCCCAAATACTCCTTTTAATAGGAGTTACCGTAGGAAGATTAATGGAGGTTGCATGGATTCTCTTGTGCTTGTTTCTGGATGTTGTGTAGTGAGTATCTATGCTGGAAAAGTAATCATTAAAGCAACAAGCTAAATTTCTGCTGGTGGTCTTAGTGTGACATACTTAAAGCAGTTTAACTGGCAATTGAATCATTTTGCCCAAAGCATCTGTTTCTACCATTGAAATCAAGTGGGTCACTGTGACTTACTGAGTTCTGTTTGTTTGCCAGCTGGAGCTCTTGGGAAGTTTTAGCTGAGCTGAACACTTGTCAGTCCTTAGCCAAGCAGAACTATAAAGTAGGACAGGTTCATGTTAAATGCCAAGTAAATTTGTGAACATTGATGGACCAGGAGTTTGTGTGTTACCCTGCTCCACCTGAGAGATGGTGCCTTGTTAGGATTTGGGAACTTCAGACTGAAGCCTCCAAGTTTAAGCTCAGTCAGTTGTGGAGGGTCCATTTGCTTTGAATCCATCTTTTGTAGGAGAGATGTTAAAAAAGTTAACTTTTAAAGTTAACCCTGGAGTTAAAGATGAAAGGAGCAGGAGTAGAAAGAGTTCTTGGCAAAGAGGTTATTTTCTTTTCTATTAGAAGATACTATCTGTCAGAAGGTACCAAGGAAAATCTGATACTTTAGGGCAGCTGTTTGGTTGAATTCCCTCTTCACATCTCAACTACAGTACAAAATTATTTTTACTAGATTTTAAATTTAATGTCAAGTTTCATTAAAAAACATGTATCAGACTGCTCTTTTCCACATCTGTTCTTTATAGCTGAAACATGAAGGGAGATGTGTGTGAAGTACATTTAAGAAGGTGCGTGTGTGTGTTTATATTTTTGTGTGGTTTTTTTTTTGTTCTCTTGGAGGCATCTGTTAATGTTTTTCCCACCTCATTGAGTAAACATGCCATCAAGGCTTCTATTCCTTACAAATCCAGGTTGGACTAAATATGACGAGTGCACCTCTTGCCTTTCAGCATTAATAGTTTCCTTGATAGAGGGTATTCCTTCCAAATCAGAAAGATTAGTGGTATTTCCCCATTCAAACTCTGCCAGGAAATGTACTTGAATGTTGCTTTTTTTATTGACTTGCTTTTTTCAGAGTGAGTGTATCTGTTGGGTGATTTGTTCTCAGAAAAATGAGATTTTAAACTGATTTATGTGGTTAAATAGAAACTGGAGTAAGTGTGGCTTGATAACCTGGCCTCCTCCAAATGCCAGTTTAAATTACAAAGAGGAATTACAAATGGTTTCTACAGTGACATCAATGTTTTGTACCATAGTGGCCTAGAACAAGATTAATGTTGAGTCCAAGGTGACTCATTTCTTAAGGGAGGGCACTGATGTATACTTAAATTAAACTTTATTACCTTTCTATAACTTATGGTACCCATGGCAGAGACTGTCAGGCAGTCCTGGTGGCCTGTGGGACTTAGGGAATGTGATGTGCAAAATCAAGAGTTGCTGTGGGGCCTGGTGGAGCTGGTTCCAGCTGGCTGTGGCTTTAAAGAGTACAAATGGATGAGGATGGCTGTGCCTATAAAACTCTCTGGCATCCAGAATTTGCTTGGGTTACCCTGGAGCTTCCCTTCTCCGGGCCCTTCAGGGCTGGATTTGACAGTGATGCTGGCAGTGTGTGTTTGCTGCAGGGCACTGCTGGGGATTCTTGAGTTGTGAGTGCAACTCCTGAGCTTGAACTGCTAGATTAAAAGTAAACTGCATTTCTTCTCCTTTTTTTTTCTCCTCCACCTGTTTATCACCTGCTGCAAGAGTGTGTTCTTCTCTTGGTTCAGGTCAGTAAGGTGGGTATTGCTGTCATGGGCCAGAGCTCCCTGTGGGGATGGTGCCTCCCAAATCAAGTAAGCACACATTCTTCTTAGCTCTATGAAAGAAACCACTAAGAGTGTGTTTCTTAAACAAATCCAAAATACTTAGAGCAGTCTGTGATTAATCTTGTTTTGCAGTACATCCTTACAAGGACTCTTAGTTGATTCCTAGTATTCCTACGTATGTCTGCTTAGTTTTTCCTTTGTCAACTGCTTTATCTCTCCTACAGGGATTTTTTTTTGTGCCATTAGTTGTTTGAATTAGTGCCAGATGTGTTACCCAGACCTTCAGAAACCCTGAGGGCAAGGAGAGTCTACCTGTCCAGACCTTGGTGTGGAGTTGGGTGGGCTGTCCCACACTGCCCTGCAGCTCCAGGAGACACAGAGGCACCTCCTGCTCTGTGTCCTGCAGAGCCTCTGGCTCTTGTCTGAGTATTCACAGAGGCAGCCTGAAGGAGCTGACATGAGCAGGGTGCTTTCAGCTGGCACTGCCACCCAGAGTCACCTCAGGTGCCCCTTTTTGTCCTCCTGGCTGTTTGACAATGAAGCTGGATTTTGGGATATTTTTGTGGGGGGTGTGGGTGTTTTGTTTGTTTTTGCTGATGTAGTAAGTTCAGACTGGCTTACTCATCACATCCAGGGTACAGCTGAACCTTGATGGTTGTGTCTGTGCTGTGCTGGGGGAATGGGAGGTGTATGGGTGGGGACAAGCTGCTGGAGGCCAGGAGAGGTTGTGCACCTCTCCTTGCTGGTGTCAGTCTAGGCTGGAGCTGTTCAGGGAAGTGCAGCATCGATTGCTCCCTGCCAGGTGATGCCCTGCCATGCTGGCTGTGGCTGGCATGGCAGATGGTGCCTGTGGGGATGGTTGGGGTGGGAAGAGTCCCTGGTGTGAGCTGGACAGCCCAGCCTCCTTCCCTGTTCCCCTGGACAGTGGGAAGTGTGACTTGGCTGCTGTGCCAGGTAGCAATGATGGAAGATCACAACTCTCAGCTGGCTGGGAGGGCTCTGTGTATTGTCATCTGTGCCTTGTACATCTGTCCTGTCATAAATGCTTTACATTTGTGTGTCTATGTCTTTGAGACTGAGGAAAACTCTGCCTGCCTTACTCCTTGGCAGAAAATTGAAACTCCTGAAATCCCCTTTTACTTTGGTCTCTTGACTACTTTTCTTAAACACTGTGATATTTTATGCTAAAAAAATAATTGAATAAATGATCGCGTTTCCCTTAGGAGCACTGATGGTTAACTTTAATAATTAACTTTAATGATTTACCAGAGTCCAGCCTCCCTTTAGGGTACAACCCTGCAAGCAACAAGGGGTGTGGATACCTCTGACAGATTGGATAAGGGATAAGGACATCTTTAAACAGTTGTTATTACATCTGTGCTGCTTTGTCTTGTAATGATACATTCAAAACATACTACATGGATTGTATGTAGGGAGAAGAGCTGTTTGCATGGAACAAAGAATAACCAATAATCATCCTCTCATGCATTGGATGGCTTCAGGTTTAAGGTACATGTCTTCTTGGAAGTATTTACTTCCTTTTTTCAGCTG
This sequence comes from Dicaeum eximium, assembly GCA_013396995.1. Classification (NCBI taxonomy): domain Eukaryota; kingdom Metazoa; phylum Chordata; class Aves; order Passeriformes; family Dicaeidae; genus Dicaeum; species Dicaeum eximium. Next base: position 230,255 of record VWZP01006954.1, read on the forward strand.
ATGCAAGTTGCTGAGCTTGAAGAATCAAAAAAACCTTAATATACAGAAGTTTCTGTCTCAGTGTTGTTATCTGGAGAGTGACCTACTGTTGATTGTGCTAATACTGACAAGGGAGGTCCTGGAAATCAAAAAAGAGAAGGAACAGAAGGGGGTGTTAGAGGCCCATAAAGGTTTTTCAGACAACCCCTCTCTTTTATCAATTGATGTGTCATACTTGCTTGCAAAGCAATCCTTCCTTCAGGGGAAATTCTTCCCTGGCTGAAATTGTGAGTCGCTTATTATCAATAAAACTTCATTTATGGCCACCTGATGTGGCCCTGGTAAAGAGCTGGAAGAGGCTGAGGGCTGACTCAGCTCCAGAGGATGCCACAGCTCCTCAGCAGTCTGTGTTAAAGGAGCAGAGATTCTTAACAGGTGTCAGAATTAGGTTTTAGTGGGTCAGTTGATCAGCCTCTCACTTGCTAGCACTTAAACCAATCTTAGGATTAGTCCTTAGATGAGTAAATAAGAGCATATATATGACAGACCACTTGCAGTTGTTTCTCTGGCAGAAGAGAAGCAGCACAGGGCTCTGTGATCTGTTTTATGTTACAGCAGCATCTGTCTCAACTTCTGACTTCTAAAATGTGTAACTTGGTTGTTTGAGAAATTTGCCTTCTCTTGCCAAGCAGTTCAAGGCATTGTCCCACACAGGAGGCACAATGACCTTCTTAAGATGAATTGTTTCCTTTTGTAGTCTGCTCAGGTGGGAGAAGATGGTTATTGGAGGCATTGCTGCCTCCTTGAATCCCAGAAATCCCTGATCCCCAGGTTGTTCTTTGGATAGTCACAACTGCAGCAGTCTGCTTGAAAGAATTTGCTTACTTCATTTGCAGCTTGTGCCAGCCAGTGCTCCACAACTATCAGAAAGATGCTGAAGTAAATAAAGGCTGTGCTGTAGCATTTTCTTTGGGAACTTTTCTGTCTGGCTGTTCTGAAGCCACTGGAACTGTGCAGTAAGGGAAAATGGGACTTAGGCTTACAAGCGTTTCTAGAAAACCATCTTGCATATTTTCCAAGTTGATATAACTGCACTAAACCCTGTAAATATTTACATGTTCTAAAGAATAAACTTAATTTAAGCTGAAATAGTTTGGTTTTAGCAGCTAATTCTGACTTATTTAATATGAGGGTAATATTGACATCTAATAAATAAGGAAGTTGTAAAAGTTGTAGTAGGATCAAGATAGTAAAAGTTGTAATTGGGTGATTTAATTTTTTTTTATTTACTCTTTTAAAATACCCTTCTTAATTTCAATCATCTAATATATACTAAGATTACAAATGTCTGATGTGTGCTGTTTCTAAGAGGCAGGGCTTTACTAGAAGAAGAAAAAAACCTTGGCTCCTGGTGCTGTGAAATTCTTCCAATGAGAGGAGATGCCTGAATTGCAAAATGGGGGCACAGTTGAACCTGTAAATGCAGAATTCCGACTTGCAGTTGCATTTTTCTTGGGTGCAGCACTTGGCATTCTGTCTTCTCCCTTAGGATGTCAGGCTATAGTCAGAGATTTTATATAAGGCCAAGCAGAATTTCTAGGGGCACACAAAGACTGATGTATTCAGGGGCAGAGCAAAGGGACATTTCTGGAGTCCACTGGAAAGGAAAGCTGTGGTTGTGTGGATCAGAAGCAGGGCTGAGTCACTGGGATGTGTTTGCATTTGTGCTGCTCTTGAAGCTGATCAGGGCTGTGCCCTCACACGGGTTTGAGCTCCTGGAGGCTCCTGGGTGTTCTGGGAACTATCTCAAGGCAAATGCCACTCTTCCTTTTGACATTTTACCAGTCTGGGGAATGCAGTGGGTGTCAGTGGGGAATAATCCAGCTGGCACAGTGCTGGATCAGGACACCATTCAGAGTCTGCTTGTGTAAGTAATGAGGCACTTCTGTGTTGTGAAATGCAGGGAATTATAACTTCAGTAAATACTTCTGTAATATTTCTCATAAACAGTGGGGGTTTTAAGTTCTATTTAAATAGACTTAATGAATTGGAGGCTCGGGCTCGTCCCACAGAAATCAAAGCCTTTGTAGGAATGTGCCTCCTATTGTCAACACAAACATATTCAGGTCTCAGTTTAGTATGGTGATACTAATTTCAGTATTTCAGAATTGCAGGCATGGTGCATGTAGGCAAATTCACCTCGTAGTTTTGGGGCAAGATTTGTGTTTTCTGGTACATATTTCTGACAGTCTGCCTGTTAGGACTATATTTTGTGTTCACTGCTGCCGTGGATTGTGTGGACTGGCACTGTAAGCAGGGTGGCACGTGATGGGCTGTCAGGAATTTTCCCTGTTCTTCTGAAGTGCCTACAGTGGAGTTGATATTTGGTAGAACAGGTAAAGAGACATGTTAACTTTTCTTGCTGTGGCTCAGAGGGGCCAAAGAGGCTTGTAATGCCCACAGAGTACCAGCCCTGCAGTGGTGAGTTGGACTAGACAAACAAAAATTTCCTGATGCTTCTCCCTGCTATAAAGAGTAATTTTTACCAGATTTGATTAAAGAGTACAGGATGACCAGATAGTATCCATGCACACACATTGCCATCTCTCCATGAGCTGTAGCTGTGCTGGTTTGTGTCATGTAGCACACCAACCCTATACCTAAAACACCACTAAAAATTTTTTTTTTTTTTTTTTTTTTAAATAAGGCATAGAAAACATACTCAGTTTGCCTGGTTTGGATGTATTAATTGATCTTTAGCTTAAACTTCATCAGCAAAGTTAAAAATATACTTTTTAACTGACAGCTTATATAACAATTTTAGTAATTCTAAGACATGGGGCTTTTAGGAATGTCAAGTATTGCAAGACGTGGGAATAAACTTCCAGAACTGGCAGTGCTGCAAAGAGTACATGTCACTGGTTTGGATCCTTAGTGCAGCTTGTAGTAGTCAGTGCTTGGAACAGGCATTGCCAAACCTCACGTGACCACCTCAGCATCAGCCTTAGATCTCAGTTGTTGCTGAGGTTTGGTGAAGAGTGGGATGATAAGAAGTAGCTCAGGGTGGGGGACTGGAAGAACAATTAAAATTATGAATTTCCCAGTAGTAGGCTGTAGTAAAATGTGCTGCTTGACAGGCTGGCTGGCTGGAATGTGATTTGGGTCTGATCATCTGCCACCAAAAGATAATTTCAAGGATATTTGTTTGAATTTTGAAATCAGTTGTGGATATTTGGATTCTCAGAGTGGCCACCTACCAGTCTTGGGTGGTCTTAGGTGTGTTTGTCTTGGGGGATGTGGTGGAAGGTGCAGATGTGGTAACAGGAGTCTCTCCCATGTCAGTAGGAGTGGTTAAAATACAAAAAGGGGTGATGTGCCTTTTAGTCTTTAAGAAGATGCTTCTCCTAAATTAATGTAATAATAAAAAAAAATAAGGATATAATAAGATAGCAGAGAACTTGCTCTTCTATCAGATTTCTTCTTCCCCCAGATTCTTGAGTTTGCCAGAGCTGTGGTGTAACTTCTTTTAAGAGGGCAGGTCATGAGAAATTTGATTTATTATCTGTGTACACATACAAATCTACACACGCACACAAAATGTCAATTTGGAGTATTTGGTTGGAATGATCATTGCAACAGCCATGAGGAATTGCCTTATCAGTGGCAAAAATGTTGCTTGCATGGAAATAAAGTTCTACACTTGGCACTTCTGACTCCTACAGAGGAAGAACTAAAATTGGATAGATGGAACTCAGTGGGGAGAATACACGGGCAGGCACTGAATGAGACAGTAGTGGTGGAGAGGAACAGGAATGTCTTCCTTACAGGAGACAGACACATGCAGCAGAAATCTCAAAAATGCTGTCCTGTATGGTTTTCCTTCTTCCCTGGACTGTTAGGACTTTGGAATGAGTGTGTAGATACTGTATGACTAAAATTTGCAGCTGAATTGTTGTTTTGGAACTTCTCTGCTTCAGACCACTGTTGGATAATCAAACTGTTACTGTGGAAGCTTACAGAGCACAGCTGATAACTTTGTAGAGAAATGTCTTGCACTGATAATCCATTTTCCTCCGTGCTTTTCTTGTGAAAGCTTTATAATCTCAGCATTCAAAATGATACTTTTTGGCTGAGCTAAGAATGCTTTTCTAAATCCTGGATTAACCAGCAAGCCAGTGTTTAGTGTGCTTCCCTGCTAGCAGCCACTCCAATTTATTGTGTTGGAGTTTTTTTAATTTTGGTAGGGGATTTTTGCTCGTTTGGGATGAGGGGTTGGGAAGTGTTGTGGTTTTCCCTTTTTTATTTTATTTTAAGTCCTGAGTGGGAGTGATTGTCCTGTTTGGGTCTGATGACCTTTCCTGTTCATCAGCTTTTGAGTCTTGGTGAGCAAATGAAGTGAAGGAGTTGGGTCACAATCTCCAGCCTCCACTCAGCTGCTGACTCTCAGGAGCTGGGGAGGAGGTTTAGCTGCAGAAAATAGGGACTCATTTCTCATTTGTCATCTGTGCTCTTCTCTGCTTGAGCTGCTGCAACAAGGGCTGCTTCTCAGGAGTGAAGTTCTTACTTCTCCAGTAAAATGGCTTTAGGGACACTATTCTTTTTCCTCAGTTCAGCACTGCACTGTTCTCTTGTGGACCACATACCTAAAATAGAATATATTTGAAGGAATTTCTAAATTTAGGAGGCCTTATATTGGAACAGATCCTGTTAGCAGCTCCCCATCTTGCTGATAGTGAATTCCGATAATTGCAGCTAAGGAATACATTCAGCATGATTGGTCTTGATATGAAGCATGGTACAGAAAGCAAAGATTGCCAGGGACTCTAGAAGACATTGGGGTCATTCATTGTTGCTCCCATCTTGCTTTAGAAGGTACACACAATGTATTTAATTTCTCTTTAATTCAGTTTTAATAGAGTATCCTGAGTGAAACTCTCAGGCTGCATTAGTAGCAGAGATGGTGAGCTGAAGAGAAAAATTTATGCTTTGTACCATTTGTACTGTTTGGAAAAAAGAAAACTTTTAGTCCAAAAACTTTTTAATAGATTCTATTTCTATGATCTAGTAGTTTGCTTTTTGAGATAAAAGGGAAGGTAAAATAATCAAACTAATCTCTGTACTGTGAAGAAATTACTTTCTCTCTGGTCAAATGAAATGCGTGTGTGTGTATATGTTACTGCTGGTGTTTCATCATGGGTCCACTTCTGAGCTGACTTTTGATCTCTTACAATTTCCAGCTAGTGTGGGTAATAGAAATGGTCTGAGAGATGAGGTAAGTGTAAATATTTTGTAGTCTTCTGCTTAAAATAATGAAAAATTGGCAAGGTTTTTGCTATGTAGTTGATCATTGTCAGTTTGGCCTGTACCAGAACAGCTACAGGTGAGCTGTTAAATGAGGTTCCAGAACATCTCCCTTGCTGTCTAAAATGAGCTGTGTGTTTTTCTCTGCCCTCAGGAGTTGTTGAAGGTGATTTAGCTGCTGTGGAAGCCTACAAGTCATCCGGAGGGGACATCGCCCGGCAGCTGACGGCCGACGAGGTGCGGCTGCTGAACCGCCCGTCTGCCTTCGACGTGGGCTACACCCTGGTGCACCTGGCCATCCGCTTCCAGAGGCAAGACATGCTGGCCATCCTCCTCACTGAGGTGAGCTCCCCTGGCCCTTGCAGGGATGGAACAGCACTTCATGTAACTGCACCACTGCGTGCAGCCAGGGGCACGCAGCTCTGGTTTGTGCTGCTGTTAGAATATACGTGAGTCGCTGCCTCGTGCCTTGGATTTCTCCTCAGGAAGTGGGTTTGCTTTAAGAGACTCTCTTGTGATGGTCCTGAGGATGTTCAGTTTTCTCATTAATGAACAGTCTTGGCACATGTTGTGACCTTACTGGCAGTGGAAGTGAGCTATTGTGAGGCTTCCTGTGCTCTGGGTGGGGGAGAGGAAATGCTCTCAAAGCAAAGCACTGACATCAATGACAGTGTAGTTTGTTCTGAGTTTGTTAATGAGTAGCTTTACCTGGGCTGGCTTTCCTGGCTTTTGTGGGAGCTTCTCTTCAGAGAGAGGCAAATTTCTTGCTTTGCGAAATTGCTGCCTTTTTTTCCTATTCCTTGTACATTTTACAGACTGACTGGTTCCTCTGTTTTGCTCTTCCACGTTCCATTGTGTCACCTCACTTCTGGTGACCTCTGCTGTTCTCCATCTTTGCCCTGTAAAAAATTCTGTTACCTTTTTTTGTCTGTTTTCTTCAACTCAGACTTTTGGTTCCTCAGCTGATCAGGGCCAGGTTTTATTCTGCCTCCTTCCCTGATGTTTAGTGCAATTCTGAAAGCTGCTGTTTGCCTGCAAAGCACATAAAGATGATGGAGTGCTCATTGTTGAATAATTAAAAAGAGTAGATGAAACAAGACAAATGCGGCTAAAGCCTTGAGTATATATTTATATATGACTAATATCAGTAGCTTTGTGCTGCTTACATAACTCTTGTGTGGATGGAGTTTCATGTTTAAAAACAAGTTAATTTACTGAAATACTGTCTTAGGTATTTTTGTGTTTGGTTTTGTTTCAGTGCCTAGGAATACTGACTCATCTTGTCATTTCTGGAAATGCTTAGTAGTGTTTGAGTCCCAGTGATTATTGCCTTTTCTAGGATATGCATGAGTGAAAATGTGGGTCTTAAAGGTGCATCTGGTGTCATTCCTCTGCCACTTGTCCTTCATCACTGAATACCCATTCAGTGCCAGTGATGACTAGAACTGGAGAAGTTTAACTATTTTAGCTTAATAGTTTGATTGTAGGAAACAGTCTTGTGCTGTGGTAATAAAATTTTGTTAAATCTAGACTTGACTCACACATGAGATTTGAGATTGCTGTTGTTATGAGCTCTTATCTATTTTTTCCCTCTTTTTCAGCTGGGAGTGGTCACCTGTTAATTCACATCTTCAATTTAAAGATGTTGTTTAACCAGATTTATGTTGCCAGTTTTACAACAAATGAGACATTTCATTAAGAGTTACTAAACTTGTGATCTTTCAGGTTGCCAGTGTTTATATTCTCTTTCATTCCTTGCTAACCAAATACTCTCTGCTGGTGGTCATCCCTCCCAAATCTTTATATTTAACGGGACAATCCTGAGTGCAGTAACTGTGGTGTTTTCCAGGTGTCCCAACATGCAGCCAAGTGCATTCCTGCCATGGTGTGTCCAGAGGTGACGGAACAAATCCGCCGTGAAATTGCTGCCTCTCTTCATCAGCGAAAGGGAGATTTTGCTTGCTATTTTCTGACTGACCTTGTGACGTTTACGTTGCCTGCAGGTAGCTACAAAACCCTTCTTCCTGATGGAAGGTTTTATTGCTTGGTCACTAGTTGAAAATTACGTATTTTGACTTCCTGGTGGTGATGTGTGTGTAGGTTTTATTCGTTAAGAGCCTTATTAATTAATTTTTTAAGAGTTTTATTTATTAAGACCTATTTTATTAGGTCAGGTTTAGTAGTTGAGTTTGATTACTCAGTATTTGCACACTTCAATCCATACATTGTTCCTGTGAACTGAGCATCTGTTGTCCTACTTAGACATGAAGAAGAGCAAGAAGAATGGTGTGTTCTAAGGAAAGGCTGTATTTAAAGTGAAGATTGGAGCCCAGACATCTTTGGTCTATGATGTGACTTTTCACATGGCTATTTTAGCATTCAGTCCTTCTGTTGAGGCCCAGAGCTGTTCTTTTTACCTATTTGTAGCAGTAGCACTTTTTGAATACTTTTGAGGTGTTCTGAGATCAAGGGAATGTTTATCTATTAACAAGGAGCTATTAGAAGACTTCTAATCTTCAAAAGCTGTTTCTTTTAATAGAAATGTTACCACTAGTAAGAAAATGGTGCAGCTGCAAACTGTGCCAATCAGCAGATCTGTTTGTCTTTTTTATAAAACATTGCAAGAATTCTTGCAATGAATTCTTGCAAGAATTTGGAACTCCTTTGGTTGAGTGTTACCCCATCTCTTCTTCAAAAAGTCTGGATGACATTTACCACTTGTGTACCTGACTGAGGTGCTGTATTCAGTTGTACTCTGTGGGTCATGTATGAGAGGCACGTGGGGTGGGTGAATGGCGTGTCTGGGAGACTAAAACTTCATTGCTTTTTAGGGGAGAGAAGGGAAAGGGGCAACAGAAGGATTTCATAACATGTGAGAAATGTTCTCTCCAGAGCTTAAGAATTTGTTCAGTATTTTCAAGAGAGACATCTTAAAGTGCTGTGCAGCTTTTTGATGCATGCAATAGCTGTGAAGTAATTAAAAAATAAAACTGTTCAAAAGCTTTTGTGCATCAAGACTTTCCACTTTCCTCACATTTTGCCAAGTGCACATCTTTTGCAGTTTGGCTCCAGAGAGCATTTCCATGCATAGAAGTATAAATCACTCATTCCTGGTCAGATATTACCTAAAGAATGTAGTTTAGGAACCAGTTTCCACTCAACTTTTCAAATAAACAGATTGGATCCTCCTGAAAGGCCAGTGCTTGAATGTTAGAGAGTAAAGCTTTTACATTGATTGCTGGTCACTGTGAGCAGTTTTAGCTTAAAAAGCCCCAATCAATCATACAAAAAAACCCCAAAAAACACCCCACATCACCCTGCCTGCACCAGGCATTAATGTGCTTCAGTAGCAGCTCATGTGCCTAAATGTGGACTTAAAAGCCCTGGGGTATCAGACATCGGAGCAGGACTGGCAGCTACCACTCTGCAATTAAGAGAGATCTTTGTGTCCTTGAAATACCACTTAGGCCCCAGCCCTTATCCCTTAAAGTGTCTGAAAGGGTGCTGGATGTTCCTGTTTTATTTACTGCCTTAACTTTCACATGTTTAAGTTCCATGGTTGTGCTGAAACCAGCAAAGTTTGCCTGGCAACCCTTTACTGCTTATCCTCTGTTGGAATGCAGGCCAGGAGCAAATATTTACTGTGTGGCACATGCTGAGTTTTAGAATGTGTGACAGTGTTTGTTGTTTTAAATGATACAGCAATCACAAAAGAGTTCTGCCCATTATACAGATTTCTACCTTTTTTTTCCTCCTTCTTTTTTATGAGGTAGTTGGAAATTCTGTCTGTAATGCTCTTGGATGCCAGTTGTCAGTACTGGCATTTTCCGTGGCATAGCTCAATAGTTTTTCCATTTCTTGTTTTTTTAACTTGCTGCAAACCATTGGAGTTTCCAGAACTATTTCATTGAAGCCTGAATGAGATGACAAAGGAAGGGCATGTTCTGGAGAAGAACACATCCCTTGGCAAACTGTACCTGTCCATTGGGATAGACTGCAGAGCAGAAGCCATTCCAGATGGGTGGAAAACCATTGCTAAGGATTGAAGCTGTGCTAAAATGTAATAGAGTTGAAAGTAAAAGTACTCCTCTTCTAAATTTCTCACCTCAAAGTGATTCTCCACTTTCTCCTTCAGAGAAATTCAGTCTTAGCCTGTGCATGCTGTGATGATCCTTTCTGCATCAAAGGTGTGACAGTGAGGCTGAGATGCCTCAGCAGCTCTGCAAAGCCTTGGGTCACACATGACAGCAGCTTTGCAGAGGAGGTGTTGGGGCTGATAGGGAAAAAGCTGTTCTGTGAGTTCTCCTGAGCAGCAGCTGGTGATGTCTCTTCTACAGTAACATTAGGTGACTCTTGTATTTGCTTTGTTTTTCCAGATATTGAAGATTTGCCGCCCACAGTCCAGGAAAAATTATTCGATGAAGTACTTGACAGAGATGTTCAGAAAGGTAAATGCACTGAGAACAGCTGGGATCACTCCTGGCTTTTCATTAGAGAATGTGTCTCTTACTAAAAATAACCTACATCTGTCTGTATATACGTGGCTCTGTCCATGAATATGTTTTAAGTAGAGATTGGATGCTTTCAACATGATCTTCACCCTGGAATTCATAAAGTCACAGAATAGTTTGGGCTGGAAAGGACCTTGAAGACCTTCTAGACCAGATTGCTCCAAACCATCAACTTCCAGAATGAGGCAGCCACAGCTTCTCTGGGCAGCCTGTGCCAGGACTCACCACTCTCACAGGGAAGAATTTCTTCCCAACATGGCATCTAACCCTGCTCTGTGGCAGTGAGATGCCATCCCCCCCTTGTCCTGTCACTGCATGCCCATGTAAAATTATTTTTATTTTAACATTTCCAGTCTATTTATGAGGCAGAGGGAGAAAGGAGTCTGTAGAAATCATGTTTGTAGAGCTTTTAAAAATCTTTAAAAATCAGTTTTGAGTCACAAGCTTTTTAAAGAAAACTGAAAAAAATATTTTCATTTCAGTAACAATCCTCAAACAAGTGATGTGGTGCTTTGGTTTATTTTATTGACAGTAGAAGAAGCTTCCTCAGCTAGTGTAGTTGACCTGTTCATTGAAGTACAAAGGAAAGCAGAGTTTTATTCATGCAAAAGGGTAGATCATTGAGACTGTGCCATTACTTTGCTGTCTGAATTCTCTGAGATAAATAATTGGTGTGTTTAAGAGCTGGCTGTGCCGTTGCAGAGCTGGAAGAGGAGTCTCCCATCATTAACTGGTCCCTGGAGCTGGGGACACGCCTGGACAGCAGGCTGTACGCACTTTGGAACCGCACAGCCGGGGACTGCCTGCTGGACTCCGTGCTCCAGGCCACCTGGGGCATCTACGACAAGGACTCCGTGCTGCGCAAGGCTCTGCACGACAGTTTACACGACTGCTCCCACTGGTGAGTCAGGGCAGCTTCTCCCATGGGCTGGAGCAGCAAAACCCCACAGCCACCCCTCCCCAGTTCCCTGTTGTCGTGGTTTGAAAAGACAGGTGTCTGCTAAGGAAGGCTGGAGCCTCCCTTGAAAGGGAAAATGTAAACCCTCTCCTGTGGAGTCTTAACTTCTTTTTGCCAGGGTCGGTATTAAATGCTCAAGATGGGATTTCTTGTTTGGACTCAGGTGTTTATTAGTTCTTACCTATGTTACAGTCTCACAAACCCTGAGGTCTACAGCACTTCATGCTAACAAATTGAAAATTGAGCTCTGTCTCTCTCTCTACAAGGCCTTTTAAGGATAAACTGTCCAATTAGGAAATGACACCTAAATTATTTTTACTTTTAACCCAATAACCAACCACCCGTGGTCTGCAGTGTGGACTTTTCTATCCTATTACACAACAGCACCCAAACCCGTGAAGAAGGAGCAGCCTCCGCCCTAAAACTTCCATCTTGCTTTATATATATTACCATATTCTAAAACCTTAACCTCTAAGTTTTCCACCCTGTGATAACACTCACTTCTATTCAAACTCCACACACATAATCCCAGTGCTATCATTCAATTTTGGAAGCCTTCTCCATGGCCTCAGGTCAAATGCAGTGTTCTCTTGGGGGTCAGTGCCTGGCAGCACAGAAAGTCTAAAGTTCTCAGTAATCACGGTTCCAACACCCTCCCTCCAAATTATTCTAATTTTGAAATTAAGGGGCTCTCAGGGAAAGATGTGGGAATAGGAATAACAGTTATTTACTAGGAAAATTAAAAATTCAAATGCAACAGTACAAAAAAAAGCCCAAAAAAAACCTGACGGAGTCAGAATAGGGCCTGACACCCTGTGGGTCAGGGTGTTGACAGCAGTCCCATTAAATGGTGGCTGTTCCTCCTGCGGTGACAGATGTGATTCTGTTGGAGCAGTGATCCTGTAGAAGGGTGGAGTTTTCCTCTGAAAGTTCAGTGGTGGTGTAGATGGGCCTGGTCTTCCTCTGGGAATGCAGTGGGAAAAGGCTGCCTGTGCTGTTCCAATCCTCAGATTTTATCCAGGTAGGAATGCTTGGCTCCTCCCCCTGGGCAGGGCATCTCTCCTTGGGATGATGGAATTGTGCAGTGAAAATCAATGGCCCATTAACAGCAGATAATTAATAATTAATGGCCCATGAACAGAAGATATCTCCTGGAGGGAGGGTTGGTTGTGGAAGAGATAAAGAAAAGTGCCCAGAGAACAGAAGCTAACTGCCCCAGCTCTGACAGATGGGAATAGACCACACACCCCCTGCCACATCTTGCATTGCAACCTAAGACACCTGTGGATTGTGCTCCTCAAAGCTGTTGAGTCACCATGGTCCCAGCTGGGATCCTCATCTCATGTTTTAAATACAAGCACTGGAAACTTGGACACTGAACTCAGGGATGGCGTGTGATGCTCAGCAAATGGCATTTCAAACACTAAAATGCTTTATACTTGTCAAGCATGCACTAACCACAGTTAGTGCAGCTGGAATTTGTGTCCTTGCAGTGCACATGCCATGCCTTGCTGCTTGGTGGGAGCTGTGCAGAAGATTGTTAGTAGAAGATAGCCTTTTATTCCTTATAAACTTTCCAGTATTTTCATTCCATCTGCTTAGTTACGGCTTTACTCAGGATTGCTCTTTTATCCCTGTTCTGTCTGCTAAAATAATGGCAGTAAAGCAGAGGGTTGACATTTAACTGGTTCTGTCATTTGGCCATAAAATTGATTTATCATTCTGTAAAACAACTTTGGTTGCTTTGCACTGACAACCTTCTTTAGTTGGATACTGTGGTTTCCTTCTGCTAGAGGGACAATCTTAGCTGGACCCCCAGTGGTGCCCAACAGCTCTCCAGGGTGTCCTGGACTAAGGGATGAGCTGATAAAGACTGATAATCCAGGACACAGATGATCATTTCTTTGATGTCCTTGTAGTCAAGGACAGGAGAAGCACTGTCAGCACATACTGCAGAAAGAGGCTGTGCCTGTCCTCTTGCTGTACAGTAGGTCAACAGCAAAGATTAATTTAGGGGTACCTGCAAGTAAACTTTGTGCTGTTGGGGGAGAGGTCCCCAGGTTAGTATCCAGAGCTGGATTCCAGAAAGTGGTGCTTCAGTAGCAATTCTCCCAAGAACCAGTGTCTGAGAGGATCTGTCAGTGCTTTCGAGTTGTTCAGCATGGAGTGTGCACCTCAACCCTGCAGGAATGTCCTTGGCATCACAGGCAGCTCCCATGAGGCCAGGACAGAAATTTAGGATAGGTCAAGGTTTGTTCTTTACGGTGACAAAACCAAACACGGTATCCAAAACCATGCTGCAAACTACTGAGCTTTGCACCAAATCACCCAAAATGTTGGTGTTAATTGTGGCTGACTTACTGCTATATCTTAACATAACTCTCATTTAGAGGCTGTTCAATCTTGTTAAGCTTTCTAGTTTATGTTCTAGGCACAATTTTCATTTATTCTGAATTTGCATAATGTTTATCCTTATTAGAAGCATAATTTTTAACTGATTGATGTGTTCCTTCAAGGGAACAAGTCTCAAGGAGCAAGTCACATTCCTTGTTAGCAGCAAGCCTTTAGAGTAAGTCTTTTAGCCAGATCTTGTTGTAAATGGATGATTCTGTACATCCTATAGGTGCTGTATGGATTCAATTTGGGAAGATATATTTAATTTTGTGGGCTAGGACATGTGGCTGATAGGAAGTGATGTCGTCACTGGAACAGGCTCTTAAATGCAATCCCTGCTTAAACTTTTATCTAGTGGAATTATTCTTCAAAGCCTCCACAAAGACACTTAAAAATGGGTATTTTTATAGTCAGACAGAAAACATTCATGTAACTCATTTGACCTTGTTTTGTTATGTTTGTTTAGATACTGAACAAAGAAAAATCTATTTACCAGAGACAGTTTTGTGTCTGGTACTCAGAAAAAGCTCCATAGTGAGGTTCCCAGAGGCTCTGGCCTGTGGAGTATTTTCTACTCACCTTTCAATAACTCCACTTTTTTGGTTTACAGAAAAGTGTGTTCTGAAGTGTCCCTTTTTGTATTCCACCATTAGCTTTTGTTGGAGAATGGGCACATGCCCTAAGTTGACTTTCAGAATTTTATTCTTTAATGGATGCATTCAGTTCTCTTGTGTTTACCTGAAAAGTTTGCTTTAAATGAGATCAAAATCTTGTCTATGGCTGACTAACTCAGGGAAGAAATTTCTTTAAGAGAACACTTGCACAGTCCAGCTTTTAGGGAGTAGTTTGGCATTTTTCTTTTTTTTTTTCTTTTTTCTCTTGAATTTTCTGAGATTTCTCTCTCACTCTGGTGATGTGGGAGTTTTTGTTGTTGTTTTGCTTTATTTTTTCTTCTCTTTCTCCCAGAATCTGATTAAATTTCTTTCAGGAGCCCCAGGAATTAATTCATTTAGCACAAAGTGCTGTTAGAGATTCATGAGAGAAAACAGACAAAATATTTATCAGCTACAAAGGTGGAAGTGTTGGTGTTTGGATAAAAACTATAACTATAACGTAGATCCAGAAGATTCCATGTAAATATTACTGTCAATTAGCACAGACCTATCCAAATATCTCAATAATAGGAAAGCCATGCAAAGGTTTTAGCTGGACTCAGGAAACCCAGCCTGGCTGGTGGCTGCTGTCCTACACAGCAAGATTTTAGGGTAATTCCAGCTTCACTGAAAGCACAGAAAAGATCTTATCCACACACACTCACTGCCCGCTAATATTCTCAGGTTTTAATTAAATGAGTTCATTTCAGTGACTTTTTTAATAAGCTGAAACTTCAGAATGGTTTCTTTGTCTTCACAGTAAAGGCCATTGTTTAAAAGTTGGCTTAGCACTGTTCCCTAAATCCTGGTTCCTCATATGAAGTTGTGGCTTTTCCATAGTGTGGTGATTGGACAGAGTTTAAAATTTTAAAAAGCAAATATCTTCCTTTTAATGTGTCATTTTTATTGGTAAATGGTTAAATAAAATATAATGACTAAACCAAATCCCACTTGGATATTTGATTCTTATCCACGCTGCTTTACAACTCCATATAATGTGGAATTACCTCCCCTTTGCTCCAAAATCTGGTATAAAACAGATTCTGCCTCTTAACCATGGGCTGTTGGAAATTGATATGCTAGTACTTTGAAGTTAATTGACTCATGATGTGGTTAAAAATAGAAAATACCTATTCTTTTTTGTGAGACAAGAATGAGCAACTCTTTCTGTATGAAATGGAGTGTCTTACTTACGTTCCCTGTATATCAACACTTAAACAAGCCTAAATAAGACTTAAAAAAAATACCCTAGTGAAAGAAGTATCAAACTAGGCAGGAGCCTGGTAGGAACTTGGATCATGTTTGCTGTAGGCATTGCTTCTTTTCTTTTTTTTTTAAAAAGTGGTTCTTAAATAAAGATTAATAAATGGAGTCTCCTGAAGATAAAAAACAAAACCAAACCCAGTTTTCCTGCTACTTACTCTCTTTTCTTCCCCCTTCTTGGGATGAAGGCTTACAAGGATTAATTACTGCTGTCAGGATTATGGTGGCTGAGTAAATATTTTTGCCTTTCCCACTTTCTCTGTCTCTCTCTAACATTTTAGGTTCTACACACGCTGGAAAGAGTGGGAATCGTGGTATTCCCAAAGCTTCGGTTTACATTTCTCCTTGCGAGAGGAACAGTGGCAAGAAGATTGGGCATTCATTCTCTCTCTTGCAAGCCAGGTAAAAAAAACTCCTTTGTCAGAGGGCTTTTGGAAAAGATAATTTTTGGAAAGAAGTTTCAGAACTAGAAGAGTTTTTTGGGAATAAGAATATTCCTGTATGAAGGAAGAAGCTTCCTCTTAAGCCAATGATCTTAAAATTTTACTGTGTGAACTCTTCTGCCGATAGAGAAAGGTTCATTTGAAATTACAATTTTTGAGCTTCCTATTAAGCAGTGCAACACAAAAAAAGAATTGTGGTATTTAGAGTGAAGTCTGTAGAACAAACTAATAAACAATCATATGTTTAATATCCAGCTGCTGCAGCACTTCTACCTCCCAAAACACCTCCAAATCTGTCAGCTAACACTGCTCAAACTCCAGCAAGCTGAGATTTTATAACTCCCCTCCAAAATAGATTTATATTCCCATAAGCTTCCAGCTATGGGAATATTTTTAGCTCTTCTTTTAAAGTATGAACATGATTTTGGTGCTATTTTTTTTTTTGAGATTTGTTTTAGATGTGCCCTTTTCCTATCATCAAAAGGTATTTGCCTTAAAGTGCCCTCAGATGAGGGAATTATTTTTAGACCTAACATTATGTAGAGTTTCACTTCTAAGTGGGGAATGAAATCCATTACATTGAATCTGGGCAATAGGACAGAGTATTATTACTGACAGCTGACAAGCTGAAATGTTTTTCCTTATTTCCAATAATTTTCCAGTCTTTGTTTTTCCTGTCAAAGCTTTATCACTCTTAAAAGCATTTTCTCTCTCAATATGAAGACTGTTTTTCAGTAGAGGATGGTAAGTTCTGTTTCAAGTGATGTCTTTCTTTGTGTTTGGTTCAGCCTGGAGCGAGTTTGGAGCAGACACACATTTTTGTACTTGCACATATTCTTAGAAGACCAATTATAGTTTATGGAGTAAAATATTACAAGAGTTTTCGGGGAGAAACATTAGGATATACCCGCTTCCAAGGTAAGCCTTTCATTTTTTAAATTCCCTTTTAAACAAGGTTGAGCTGTAAATCAGTAGTGACATGAAGTGACTGTCTGGAAAAGGTTGAAATACTGTTGCTGGTAGATTTTCATTTGCTATTAAAAAAACCAAAATAATCCTCTCCAAACTTGCAGTTTTTCATTTTATAGTGGGCATGGTGCCCGTAAAAGTGAATTCCATGATACTTTAAATGGCAGTTTTTAGATTTTATCTGTTTCAGTGATTCACACTTTACAGAAGTGTGGTGTGAATACTGACTTATTTCTCATTAGTACTACAATTTTGCATAGCTTGATCAGATTCTTTCTGACTTTCTCCTTCTTGTCTTCAGGACAGCCTGACTGTCCTTAAGATCAATATGAAGATGACTCAGTCCAGTTTTGCTTAGACTTAACATCTGTAGATTTCTAAAGATGCATTTGCTGTTTTGCAAGCCAAATCTGTGCTTGGGCAACTTTCCCCTCTGTGTCATGCCAATACTTTATTATTCAAATAATAAAACATGAGAGGGGACTGGGGGAATCTGCACAAACTGAGCTGTGAACAGAACCCATGAGAAAGGAACTATTTGTGTTCCAGGGGGTTGGGACATTTGTTTTGCCCACAGTTCATATTCCTGGCCTCAAGTACATCTGCTTGATGATGACCCACTCTTTATTTATAGCTTAGCTGAGGACTTGCCAAAACATCTTTGTGATTTGAAAAAAATATGGTGTCTTTGGAAGGAGGCAAGCCCATGATAGAAAACCCAAAGCTGTGCAGTTAATGTTAATTTATAACTATTTAGAGTCTTGGCTTCTAAGTTTGGGGCAGTAACAAAACTTCATGTAGAGAAATTAATCACCTTTTTGCAGAGTCTTTAAGTTTAGTAGTCGTTGAAGTTAGATGTTAACTTTTCTATTGGTCATGGAAGGCTGGGAAGGAACAGTTACTGGTGTCACTTAAATCTGGCACTCCAGCTTTGTGTTGCTTTTAACTGCAAGGCTTAGTAATTTGCAAATGGTTTTATTTCCTAGACTGGGCATCGAGGCAGACAAGTGTTACATGGCCTAAACGTGCTGAAATTTTCTTGCTCTGTGAACCAGAAGGAAACTGGGTGCCTGGAACACCCTTCTACAGCACACAGGTTTCCAGGAATTTAGGCAGCTAAATAAAATAGTTACGGCTTGAGATTTGCTTGCCACAAGCCAAATCCATCCATACATGGAAGCAGCACTGGGAACAGGTGAACTTGGAGTCCTGTGTCACAGTACCTGGAATTGCTCCTCTCCCTGCCCAGCCACATTTTTGTGGTTAATGTGTGCTAATCAAATGCCTTGGCACAGCTGAAACCCAGCTGAGTGGGCTGGGAGTGGGCTGGGCTGCCAGGAGGAGTCTCCAGCTCTGGGCTGTGTGTGGGCTGTGCTCAGCACCTGGAGCTTTGGGGGGTGCTGGGGTGTCCCTGCCTCTGTTTAGCATCACATCCACCAGAAAAGCACCTGAAGTGTCCAAGGCCAGGCTGGACAGGGCTTGGAACAGCCTGGGAAGGTGGAAGATTGGGCAAGGGGTGGAACTGGATGGGCTTTAAGGTCCTTCCAACCCAAACCACTCTATAATTGCAGGTTACGATAGAAATGGGGAATTGAATCAACATCATGGTTCAGTTTGTGGCACCCTCATAGCCACTGCTAAAATATTCTCCCCAACAGGAATTTTATTTTTCCAGGGATTCCTGGTTCCAGCTGGGCATCCTTGCTGTAGCTGCTGTGAATCCCCTTATTGCCAGCCTCCTTGTTTGCCAGATTCCAGCTGATTGTTAATTCTTTAAATACTAAAGCTTCAGTGGTGGAGGATGTGTTTGCTCAAGGCCTAACTATGACCCTGGTCAGACTGTCCTGGTCTGGCTTCATGTATTTAGTGACACAAATATACAGCTTTTAAAATTGAACAGGAAAAAAGATGCCTGACTGAAGTGATCATCAGGTCAGGCTGGAGAAACTAAATCCTGTGTAGGTGGCTTCAGGATAGGTGTTAGCCCATACTCTTTTATTTTCTGTGGCTTGTGTTCACGTCAACTGTTGTTACACGACCTTCTGGCTTTATATCAGAGTGACTTTTATAACTCTTAAGAGCACTAGATATTCTCCCTGGCAATGCTTGAAATTCTTTTCTTGTGGAGCTCATCACAGTGTTGAGAAATGGAAAGTGTAGCACAGCCTTGTGTCCTGGGGAAATGATTAGTGTGAAATTTTCACCAGGATAAAACAGTGCTGAAAAAAGATTTCCAAAAACTTGCTGGATTTCAGTGTAGAGATGGAGGCAAACAGATGAGTTTCAGTCCTGACAGGTCTCATAGCTGTGCTCCCAGGAACTGAGGGACTGTCTTCCTTGCATTTACACATCTTCAGTGTAAATTTGAATTTTCACTGGATGTTTGGTTCT
Organism: Dicaeum eximium; assembly: GCA_013396995.1. Taxonomy (NCBI): domain Eukaryota; kingdom Metazoa; phylum Chordata; class Aves; order Passeriformes; family Dicaeidae; genus Dicaeum; species Dicaeum eximium. The sequence continues at coordinate 249,117 of VWZP01006954.1, forward strand.
GTCGCTTAATGCAAAGGTTTGAAACTTTCTGGTGAACACTTAGCCTGTGTTCTTCACCTTTTGTATTTAACATTGCTTTAGAGTGAGACTTAATGGGACAGGAGCAAAGGAGGGCTAAGAAGGTATTGAGAGGATCTGTCTTTAAATCAAAGTGTTGTAAAAACTTGAGTGAATCTTAATTTTAAACCAATGTCAAGACTTGTAGGTAGCTCTTGATTGCCAATTCAAAAACAAGGTGGGGGGGGCAGGGGGAAAGGCATAATTATTTACTGGTAGCCCCACTAATTTTTACTGCAGTACAAAAAGATGAGCTCAAAACTTAAGCAGAACCTCCAAAGCCACCCCCTGCCTCAGATTCCCATTTTAGCCTTTCCCTTCCCTTTCCACGGCTGTTGGAGGAGCGCTGTGTTTGCAGCAGCAGCTGTGCTAGGAGGGGTTGCTATGCTACATGTGCACTTGAGTTTATGTGGGGCTATTTTTAACCTGTCACAAGGTGAGCTGTGCTTTTGCTTAAGTTGTCTTGTAGCAGTACACACCAAGAATTATTTATGTTCCTGGAAGAAAGGAGTTCCAGTTTTATTTTGAGACCTCTAGCAAATTGCTGTCTTTCCTGCTAAAAACAGTGGGGAGAAAAAGTGCAGTTCTTCCTAGAATCTGTGACATCAGGTGTTGTAGCTGAGCAAAGTAGTATCAGCTTTTTGGTGCTTTTCTTCTTCTTTTTTTTAAAAAAATTGATATGAATAATTGATGTGTGTTAATTTAATCTGTGAGTACTGTATGTGAGCAGTCCCGTTCTCTGGGATGGGTTACATCAGTGCTGAGTAACATTTTGTGCAGTAAGTTCTTTTAGTGATAAGTTTTGTGAGCAGATGGTGGAATTTTTGCTCTGGTAAAAATAGGCATCTGACTGTAGCCTTTATTTCTGTCATGCAGAATCCAATTTTTTTTTTCCTTCAGTTTTAAGGAGAGTTACCAAACATAAAAAGCTGCTTTTCTAACCTTGTTTTTTGTTCATCACTGCACTATAGACCATAAATTTTAAGGCTGTGGTAATGTATCGGTTGTGACTGTAATCTTTTGTGTCTAAACTTGTACAGTTGCAAAGCTACTTGACTTGTGTTAATTAACAGCAATTAGCTCTACTGAAAAGTGCCAGTGTAGACCAAACCATGTATGTTTTAAATGTGACGTGTTGGCCCAAACCACAAGGTTTGTATCAAAATCCTTCCTTGTTTACAGCAGTTCTGAGCCTTATCCTGTGCTTTCATTCCCCACAGGTGTGTATTTGCCTTTGTTATGGGAACAGAGTTTTTGTTGGAAAAGTCCCATAGCTCTGGGCTACACGAGGGGCCATTTCTCCGCCCTGGTTGCCATGGAGAATGATGGCTATGGCAATCGAGGCGCTGGTGCTAATTTGAACACTGACGATGATGTTACTGTTACTTTTCTACCCTTGGTGGACAGCGAGAGGAAATTATTGCACATTCACTTCCTTTCTGCTCAAGAGGTAAGAAAGAAACACCTGGTGTGTGGTGGTGACTTTGTCATAGCTGCTCAGCAATCGTTGTAGCCCCCTGAGTTTTTGGTCCAAAGAATACAGAGAGTGTGCTGTTCTGGTTAATTAATACTGCTCCCTTCCCCAGCATTCCAGGGGATTCTGAAAGGTGTTTTCTCACAAATTTGATGCTTATTTACAGCTCTGTAAATGGAATGTAACTTCACTGTCCATGTAAATAATAGAAACAGAGTAATAGAATAGAATCACAGGATGTCCTGAACTGGAAGGGACCCACAAGGATCATCCAATCCAACTCCTGGTCCTGCACAGCACACCCCATCCCACCCTGTGTCTGAGAACACTGAATATCAGCATACCTAGAAAAGGACACAGAAATAAGGGTTTTGTCACTGAGGCAAGACAGAAATCTGCCCTTTGGGGTTTTTTTTGGGTTTTTTTTTTTTTAAAAGCTGAAGCACAAATATTGGCCCATAGTTGCAGCATTTCCCACTTTCTATTCTAATCAAATTCAACTCATTTTTGCTTTAATAACTACGATAAAGACGTAGAACTACTTCACTAAAGGGTGTGCATGGATGAAGGGAGGGCTGGAAAATTGTAATTGCAGAAAGAAGGCATTCTGTGAATAAAAGGAGAAAAATATGAGCTTCATGTCTAGAAAGGGATGTTTCTTCAGCAAGCCACAATATTTGTTATATTTTACAAGAGAAAATATTTCATGTCGAGAACTTAGGCAGCTAAAAATGTGTTTGTAAAGCCAGAAAGCTCTTTTAGGACTTACCTCTTTATATATATGGTGCCTACTGTAGATAAATAGTTACTTAAAAATAGCTGAAGGCTATATTGGAAATATACACGTGAAAAATTGGGGAGAAGGCTTCCAGAGCCTTCAGCCTTTGGTTGAAAATGCAGTGGGCATTTCCCTGTTTCCCTTTTCGGGGTGGGATGCCTTGGAGTGGCTGCCTAGAACAGAGGCTAGGCAAGATGAGGAGAATCCAATGCGATGCGCTCGGAGCAGGAACGGCTGTTTGGGAAGGCTCACTGCTGGTGTTCTCTGTGCCCCAAAGATAGGCAACGAGGAGCAGCAGGAGAAGCTGCTGCGGGAGTGGCTGGACTGCTGCGTGACCGAGGGAGGGGTTCTGGTGGCCATGCAGAAGAGCTCCCGCCGGCGCAACCACCCGCTGGTCACCCAGATGGTGGAGAAGTGGCTGGACCGCTACCGGCAGATCCGGCCCTGCACGTCCCTGTCCGACGGTGAGGAGGACGAGGATGACGACGATGAGTGAGGGGAATAAAGTGCAAATGAGCAGCGCAGAGTGTGTGACCCCGAGTGAGCGTTGTGCTGTGGCAGTTGGGTGTGGAACGACCCAGGTCTAGGGGATACGTGCTGGGAAGGATTCTCCGACAGCACGGGGAGAGGATGGACGCTCATCCCGCTGCCTGGAGAGAGCCGAGTGGGCTGGACTACAGTTTGTATAAAAACACGAAAAAGAAACAAAAAACGGCTAATTTTATTATCAAGATGGAAAAGAAAAAGAAACCAAACCAACCCCGTTTTTCTTTCTGACTGTAAATCTGTCTATAAATGTACCGCATGTGGTTGTGTAAGAGGTTGTGTAATAGGAAACGTATACCAGCATCTTAATTATTGCAGAGAAATTTTTCAACTAAGGGCACTTCCGAAAGCACATGTGAGCTGGATGGATATCTCCTCCCTCTGAGATTCTTTTACAGTAGAACCTGGTCTTCTCCATCACCTTTTAGATACTCTGACACATTTCCCTGAAAGGCCCTTTCCTGTGAAATCTCTCTAGTGCCCAGGTCAGATTGTGAGAGGTTTTTTTTTGTTTGCACAGATATCCACAGCAAGTCATAAACAAAAATACGGTCATTATTTTACTGATACTTTAGTTATTGCTGTGCCCACATAATAAAGCCTAAACTCTACAGAACAAACTGGAAGAGAAGCTAAATTTTCATTGAGTGAAATGATTTGTTTCCTGAAAAAGCTTTTTGGGTTTCTTTTTGCCTTTTTTTTTCCTTCTAATAGTTAATAGTTTCCTTTCGGTATGCATAAGGATATTTATTCAGAGAAGTGACCTAAAAAATAGGGATTTTATTCCTGTGAGCATACACTAAACAAAATTGTGTGAAATCTGAGAACTTGAACACAATTGAGAATTGAATCTTGTCAAAACTCCTTCTTGCTGTGTTACAAATGATATAATTTTATCATTTATTCTTTGATCACTCAAACTTTGCTGCAAATGAAAAAACACCTTTTTAAAGGTTACTCCTTGGTCACTAAATCTAGTGAGAATCCACTTGGCAGTTCTAATTAAAAAGAAGAATCTATGCTGAAGTTGTTTAAAAGCACTGTTATATATTTCTCAGTATGTAAACCTGGGAATTTCTTGCATGTTGATTGATGTGGCCATACTTAAACTTATGTAAGTTCCTAAGACTGTAAGTTCAGAGTATATTCTCCAGTAGAAATTTTATTATATTTGATAACTTTAGCCATGTAACCTGTAATGGATAAAGTTTATCTAAAAATCTCACTGAAACACTAAAGGTTAATGCCAGTTTTTACATATACAGTGCAATTCAGGTTGTCTTGAAAAGCACTTTTGATGGTGTGGTGGTTGAATAAGAAATTTTGCAGTAGATGAAATTGTTTTAATTAGAATTTGGAAAGAAGCCCCATAGCACCTATTTTTATGTAGTTCAGAGCTATGGAAACCTGAGGAACTTGCTGCTTTTTCTTCCAAATGCTGCTTTAGATGGTGTTGAAAAGTGCACAACTCCTACAGAAACTTGGTGATGACACCGAAAGTAAAGAAATAATGAAGTACTGTATTAATTTTGCAATTTTCCCGTCCTAGATTCCACTGAGGTTTATTATGTCTTCACCTTTTTTGGCCATTAGATTCCCTCTGCTTGGTGCATACCCAGATTTCCAGGTGAAGGATGAATGCTGCTCTGCCATGTGTGTGACTCAAATTCACCACCCAACCCCAGATACTACGGGGGTTCTTCATGAGCACACGGTCCTGGTTCAAGTTCCCTTTCTGAATTGGGTTGGTTTTTTTTTTGTCCTTACCTTGCAGTGAAATCCCTTTATACCTTGTCTAGCTGAGGATGTGAAGCTTTTCTGTCAGGGGAACTGAATGCAGGGTAAGCTGGGATGAGGATTTCCATGCCCTGAGCTGGAGTGGTTCATGTGTTGTGCTGTGACCACGGGGGTCCTCACTCAGCCAGCTTGAGGAGCTCTCAGTAACTTCAGACCCCAGCCTGCCCCTGACCAGCTGCCCTGTGGACAGAAGGATAAGCCCCTGATTGCATGGGCTGCTCTGAGGATGCTGTGGAGTTTCCAGCTCCCACCCCATTTCTTTTGGCAGTGCTGTTGGTTCAGGAAGCGAAGAAGCGAACTCTTCCTTGTGCCAAGGGGAGAATTACCAATGTGAAAGTCTGTATTGAGCCAAAGTGGCCCTCCTGCCCTCCTCTCCTGCTGTCCATGGGCAGCCTGCATTGTGCCCTTGTCCCCCAGCCCTCCTCCAAGCAGTGCAGTCCCCGTGGTCAGTTCAGCTGTTCTCAGACGCTTCACCGATGAATTTCTCACTCTGCTCCGACAGGACAGTATTGGTACTTTGGATCACTTGGCTTCCTTGATCATTGTTTTGTTCTGATGTGCTGTACAATGGTCTGTTCAGGTTCACACGCTTCACAGACCCTTTGGGAACTGGTGAAGTGTCTTTTCCAGAATCAGAGTAATCCAAACCTTCTGTACCTGTAGATTAAAAAGCTGCAACCCCCGGCTTCGTGCTCGCACTGCAGTCAGTGTATGTCAGTGGCTCCTCAGTCACACACCTGAAAGTTTACAGACACTGAGATTAATCTGCACACACTCCCCTGCAGCTTGTCAGCAAGTTCTGCACTTTCAGCCATGAAAATATATATAAAAAATTGGGTTTCTCAATGTTATTTTCCTCATATATTGCTCGCAGCAGTACACGCTTTCCTAGCACAGAACTTAGCTTTTCATTGCTACCTCCTTTACAGCTGGTCAGGATTTTTTTTGGTTTTATTTATGACTTCCTCAGTGAAAATCCCTGTATTTCTTTCAGTTTTAATATATTAAAATTCAGTAATTCTGGATTCTTCCAAAGTTCTGCTGCATGGCTTATGGCAAATACTCCCGGAGTTGCATTTCCTCCATTACCCAGGTTGGTCTGTGTGTGTGGAGACTTTAATTGCTGCTTTTCCTTTTCCCCCCTTTTGTTCAGCAACTTCCCCTAAATACTCTTTTTAAAAGGTTTTATTTAGTGTTTTGTCACCTTGAAGCTGCTTGTTTTGACAGCTGCTTTGACATCTCTGGAGTTCTCCCTGGAGAAAGAGATGATTATCCCAGGAGAGCTTTCCTGTCTGCCTTCCCTGAGAGGGAGAACAGCAGCATGGCTCTGTCAGCTACAAACCTTCAGCAGCAACTGTTCATTTCCCATTTCTTTGCTCAGTAATTTTCCATTTGAGAGCTGCAGCTCCTGTTGCTTCTGCATCTCCCAGCTGTGATGATATTCTTCCCTTTCGCTTCCATGGCTCCAGTCTTTGCATGTTTTGCTGATGTTCTCCCTGCGGGCATTTGTAACCTTTGGGATGGCTTAACCTCTGGTCCTGTTGAGCTTGTGGCACTTCTGTCCTTGGTTTTGGCTGAAAGGGTGGGTGTTGGTGTTGGATGGAAGCTCCAGCATTCTCTGAGCTCAGAGTCACTGCTGGCACACGGATTCTGCGGCGCAGGGAGGTACCGGATTATTGGGCAACAAAGTACCAGGGCTCGTTTATTTTTAAAACAACTCTAAGCCTTCACATCAATTATATGTTTTCCTCTTGGTTTTGATGGTAATTTTGGTATCTCCCAAATACTACCCCTGTATCTGACCTGTTTTATCCCAGTTTCTCACAGAGGTCACAGATAATTCACTGCTGGGCTGTGCTGAGCACTGACAAGGAGCAATCACTCTGTAATAGGTGACCTCTTTTTTTGGATGTTTGAAGCTGGTAACCAAGTTTTCAGTTTAATTTAAAGCAAACAAAATGCAGACTTTTGTAACTTGGGACACTTTGGTTTCAGCTTTTTTAAATCCCCATCTAACTCCATGTGTGTGGCACTTGGACACAGTGGGAAAGAAGGGTGGAAACAAGAATAGGCCTTTTGCCCAGTGAGGCTCAAAGCCACCAGCACCTCTTGAGCACATTTTTGGTTTTGTTTTCCAGTGGTTTGATAATGCTTTAGCTCTTGAGAATGTACAGAAAATGTTGTTTGAGTTGTAGCTGCCTTAGTGGAAACCCACAGTGATCTCTTCATCACAGAATGGTCTGAGTTGGAAGGGACCTTCCCCTCCCACTGGACTGTAAATATTCACCAAGTGTGACCAAAATTATGTTTCTGTACCTTATGGTTACCTCTCAGTGTCTCCAAGCCCCAGATTGCAGCGAGAGGTCTTGCCTTTCAGAAATTATAGAAATTTTATCACTTTTTATTGAAAACTGCACTGAACGCTAAATGTCCACCTTTACAATAAACAAATACAGTAACGGTAACACACTAAACCAAAACATACTGATAGCCATTGGTTTCTTTTTTGTCTGTTTGGGACAGCTCAAGATTTCTTTTTTTTTTTTTTTTGTCACAGAAACAGGAATGTACCCATACAAAGGCTCAAAACAGGCCATCTTTAAAAACAAAAAGGCGATGATTCACAAAAGACTATGAATATAACATGTAACTAGTTGATACAAATCTAATAGGATTTGTTAAAATCAGTCACATCTAATAACACATCTTGAAGTGTTCTTGTATAAAATATCACGTGAAGAAAAGAAGACTTTTATCAATGTCTAAAAAAGTGGATTTTGTTCATAGACAGTCTGACAAGTTACCATAAAAAGTGTTTCCTGAGACATAAGGAAATGCAACATTATTCTTGAACCCTTTCCAGCTCAAGACTTTTTCCACTTGATAAAATAGCTGCAGATTTAAAACTGAGAAAATATATTTGAGTACAAATAGTGTGTGAAACTTAATACTTTCTTCTTTTTTTTTCCTTTTTTTTTTTTCCTTTTTTTCTTTTAATTTTTCTTGCATCATTGCAGGGCGTAGGTGGATGCACAGCTACTTTATTCAGTGTATTGGGCAGAGAAGAGACTGGCAGTTTGGTTTTCCTTAGCCTGGGAGGGCAGTGGTGAGTGCCAGGAGCCCTTTCTGCCCTCCCCATCCCACAGATCCTGGCTGGAATGGCTGGAACTTAGACCTGGCAGGAGAACTTCTGTTACACGGCACTGGCCCTGTGAGACTGCAAAAAGGAGGAGGAGGAGTATTTTCTTTTTTTTTTTTCTTCCACTTCTAAGCCAGGACTGCTACCCCCCATTAGGAGAGGTCACCAGATGCAAGAGAAAGGAAAGGGCTGAAGCCACACAATGGTTTCCTGTTAACTCTGTAAAGATGGCTTAATTCAGTGGCCTGGACACAGTGCAGGAGCCCTGTCCTTCCCAAGGAATTGAGGGGGGAAAAGAAACTCATTTTTATTCATGTGAGTGATGCACAGATGAAGGAAACTCAACACACAATAACAGAAGTTGCTCATTAATGTATCACATCCTAGTTTGCAGCACTGCAGGGAGCAGGTGACTTCTCCAGGGCTTCTCCCCAGTCTTGGCTGCTGTCGCTTTGTCGGGAACACTGGAACATCAATGATGCGTCTGTCCAAAATCAACATTACAAATTTCATATCAAATTCTTCTCTTTCAGTTCATGTATAACTTCTTTTCCAATGTCTCTTGGTCCTAAGTTTATTGAATGGTTTTTAAATTATCTGCTATTGCTCGTTGGGATGTTCCCTGTTGTCCCCGTGTTTTGTGGGCTGGTTGGGCGATGGAGCTTGGGAAGGATGTGCCACTGTGGGAAGGTTGTGAGTAACAGGGATGCCTCCGGGAATGATGCCCTCCATAGCTGCTGGGATTCCTCCTGGTGCCACACTGACCATCCCAGGGGGATACCTGGCAGAGGGGACACACAGAGGCAGGTTTGTCACAGCAGAGCTCATCACAGACCCACCACCCCACCACCACTGTGGGGCAAACACAGCAAAGAGATCCCACTTCCCTCCTGGAGCCAGGTTTGTTTTCCTTTCACGTTACAAGGGAGAGCTCAGAGTTAACAGTAACTGCTGTGCCTTGGGTAAGTGTCCTCTGCTACACCAGCAGGAGTGCAGCTTGTTCTGTGCCTTCTCACAGCCTCCTGAACCATGGGGAAGCCCCTCTCCTTTGGAAATCGGGTAAGGAACCATTGGAATGCTCTCTGAAACCCCAAATGCTGGCGTGCTGGACCCATCATTCCTGTGTGTTAATACCTTCAACACCTACACCTGGTTTGTAAATTTTCCCTGTGTGGAAGGTGAGCTGCATCTTCCTCATGGAGCAGCACAGCTCAAAGATGGGATCAGATCTAATCTAGCTTTTCCAAGAGCAGGAGGAATTATACACAAGAAACAACAGGGAGTTTAAAAAAGGAGAATAATAATAATTTCTTCATCTGTGATGTGGGGGCAAGGAGGATAAGAGCTCTGTGGCCATGTGAGGCTTGAGGCCTCCCATTTCCCTGCAGCTCCAGTGCCTTGAGGCAAGGTGGTTTGGGAAGCTGGGAGGGAAAGGGAATTTTACCTGCCCATGAAGGTGGTGAGCTGAGCCAGCTTAGAGGGGCTCCAAGGCTGCAGCTCCAGGGAGCTCAGCCAGGACAAAGCTCCCTGCAGAGACAGGTTAAGCTGGGAAGCCAGGGCTTGTCCTCAGGTGCTGGCACTGCCCACATGTTTGGGAACAAGAGTGGGAACAGAGGGAGGCCTTTTCCAGGTTTGGACGTTCTGCTGGTCAGAGGGAGCCTTCACTGCCTGGGGCCTTGGGGCTCTGCTGCTGGGTAACTCTGGCCTGGCTCTGCCTGACATGTCCTGATGTGCCCTGCAGGGTATTTTGTAGCTCAGAGTATTTTTGGCAGTGGTGATACCCTGAATGAGCCCATGCTCTAGCTCCTTGAGCTTAATGTCTCCTACCAGCACACTTGGAGCCATCTAAACAGAGCAGTAAGTAACCCTTAATCTTGGATTTAGGTGGAAATTGGGTCACCTGACTACAGCCCTATATTTGGAGCTTTTCCCCGGCTCATTAACCTACGAGCTGGGCCTGGCTCACAGAGGTTGGTCACAGGCAGGAGCACAGAGCTGCTGCTGCAGCTCAGAAATCACATCCAGCTTGTGGAGGGGTCTGGGGGGGGTCCTGCCTCTTCCAGAGACGCTGCCCAGTGACTCCCAGCCCGCAGGGGCGCAGGCTCTGGAGAGGGAGGCTTTACCCACCGGGGCTGGCTCCAGCAGCATCAGTAACCCCCGTGCTGCGAGTGCTGGTGGCAGGGAGGGGGTGACAGCAGCCGGGTGCCACCCTCGCTGTGCAGCAGGGTGCCAGCCCTGCCGTGCCCGGGTGCTCCCGCTGTCCCGGTGCTCCCGTTCTCCCGCTCACCTGTACGTGGCACCATTGAGCTCGGGATGAATCGCCTGCTGGTCTATTACTGACCACGGAGCCGTCGTGACAAAGAATTCCTTATTCACGCAGTTCCTTAGGCTCTCTGGGATGCGTCCTGGAGTTGGTGAGAAAAGTGAGTCTGTGTCAGGCAGGGCCCAGCTTTAGCACCCTCTAATGAGCTGCAATGCTTTAAGTTTCACTGCGTCTGTCAGTGTAAAGGATGGGAGGAAAAAAAAATCCCACATTCCTCGTTTCAGGAGGATGTTTTGGCTGTCTCGGGGTGCAGGGCTGGAGACCAGTTTCCCACTCTCACTCCCAACACTTGGCTTTCAGAGGAGCTGTTCCCTTGAGAGTGACTTTTAGGACAAGAGAAGTACTCCTCTGCTGGAGTATTGTGCCCACCACCTTGGGATTTGGTTTTGGAATGCAGTGGCTGTGTCTGCACCACTGTGTGAATTAGCACCAGTAACAGGAGCAGCAATTACTGCTTCCCTGTCCTGTTCTTCCCAGTCACAGACACCAGTACTTGCCCATTCATTAAAAAAACAAAACCAACACAAAACTTGTCACCCAGTCATGACAAAACAGGGAGCTTTGGGTTCTCAGCTCTTTTACTGGGAAGCAAACTGGGGTTAAATCCCTTTCCCAGTATCCTGCTGGGACATGGGCAGGGTGAATCCCTGTCTCTGCTCCTCCTGGCTCCTGTTCCAGGCACACAGAGAGCCAAGGCCAGCGTCCCCAGGGGCCGGGTACCTGTGATCGCACGTCGGATTTCGGTGGCAGCAGCTTCTCTCATCTCTAGGGACGCCTGCTCGCTGTACCAGGCTGTGTGTGGGGTGCAGATCAGGTTGGGAGCATCTTTCAATGGGCCTTGAGCAAAACTGGGAGCAGGGGAAAAACAACCAGATTAATCAATGTTTAAACAGAGAATAAAAGTTTAACAGCAAAAGGCTTGTGGCCTGCCTTCTGCATATGCAACACTCCTGCCAAGGCCAGGCTGGATAGGGCTTGGATGAACCTGCTCCAGTGGAAGATGTCCCTGCCTATGGCAAAGAATTGGAACTAGATGACCTTGGTGCCTTCCAGTCCAAATCATTCCATGATTCCCTGGCCTGACAGTCCTGCCAGCCCAAAATGGCCATAGAAGTGCTGGGGAAGAAGCACAGTTTCTGTGCAGGGCTCAGAAACTGCAGGCTTCTGAAAATGCACCAGAAAAGAGCTGAAACATCAACCCATGGGGTGGTTGGGCTTAGTGCTCCCATGGGAATGAAGTCTGGGGGTGTCTGCAGCAGTGTGAGGATAATGGACAGGCTGTGGGTCATCCCAGGATGGGAGGGGTGGACACTGGGGTTCCCCTTGTGTGGGAGCAAACTTTTTGTTCTTTAAATATTTCTGTGGTGAGAGAAGCTGCACTCCCAGTTACAACCCAGCCCTTCCCAGGCTGCAGGCAAAAATGCCCAGCACTGAGTGCAGTGAATTTGTCCTCATGAGCAAGTGAATGTTTGGGGTTTTATTCTAGACACAGGCTGGGTTCCTGTTCTAAGCTCTCAGTGTCCCTTTGAGCACACACAACCCCAGTGCTGGACTACAACCGATGGCTGCTGCAGGGTGATAACAGCAGGACTGTCCCCAGAGCTGGGCTGTGTGACAAGGGGCAGTGACACTCAGTGGGTGCAGGGTACCCCGGCCGTGCTTTACCTGAACGGTTCCGACTCGTGCACGTCGAGCGCGGCCCCTCGTATCCGCCCCTCCTTCAGCGCTTGGGTTAAGGCCTTCTCGTCCACCAGCCCCCCGCGGGCCGTGTTCACCAGGAACGCTCCCTGCCTCATCTGAGAGGGATCACCATCAGCTGGGGGCACTGACCCCATCCCATCCTCACCCCCACCCTGGGATGCTGCCTCCAGCTGCCACAGCATCCTGCTTTTTGTGCTCCAGCCCCAGAGCAACCCCTATGCCCCCATGGGATCTCCACCTCTGGCTGGTGCTGGCAAACAAAACCCACTGTTGCCATCACCTCTGCACCACAGGGATGGGGATCATTTACCTGGGAAGCCACTGCTTCCCCTAAACACCGTGGGCAGACACACCTGGTGCAACCAGCTGTTCTGGAGCTGCTGGCTCACTGGGGAAGCTGAGGGATCTGTGGCCAGCTCCTGCAGTCAGGCCCTGCCCACCAAAGCTCTCGTCGGCCATGAGGCACGTGAGGTGAGTTAATTACCTGCTTAATCGTGAAGTCGTTGATCAGGTGGTGGTTGTGTTCGTTGAGGTTGCAGTGCAGGGACACGCAGTCGCTCTGGTAGAGCAGGTCCTGCAGGGTGTAGACCCGCTGGACGCCCAGGGAGCGCTCGATGCCGTCCTGCAGGTACGGGTCATAGAAGATCACGTTGAAGCCAAAGGCCTTGGCTCGGACCGCGACCGCCTGCGCAGTGCGACCTGTGCCGAAGGGAAGGGACAGCGGGAGTTAACTGAGCCCAGCCTCCCTGTGCCCATGAGGCTGAGCTCCCTGCAGGACCTGAGGACTGTCCCTGGGCTCTGCTGGGCTTCCCAGACATTCCCTTGCCTCGCCTCAGTCTACCCATTTAAATACGCTCATATGAGCGTTTGCCATTAATTAGCTGATCCCACCTCTAACGCTGAAACTCTCTACAGCTGTGGCTGAACTGAAGCTTTGTTTTACAGAGCCCTGTCACTGTGCAGGCCCCAGTGGCTCAGGAAGGCTGGGTTGGTGTAGCTGTGGCTCAGGGATGGGGATTTTTGGGAGAGGACAGCAGCACTACCTCTAGAGTTGTGGTTCCCCCTAAAACACCCCTGTGTTCCACCAGTGCTCCTCCAAGGACTCAATCACAGCTCAAAACCAGCTCCTTCCCCAAAAAGCCACGTGAGATGTTCTCCCCATTCCGCACCGATCCACCGTGGTGGTTCTGGATTTGGAAATGCTCATTCTGGGTCCTTCCCAGGGCAGCGAAGAGCCGCTGAGGAGCTGCCCGCCCCGGCCCCACGCACCGAAGCCGATGAGGCCGAGCGTCTCTCCGCGGATGCGGGCGGCCCCCGAGGCCACCTCGCGGATCTGCTCCACGCTCTGCACCCGCGTGCCCTCGCGCAGCGCCTGGTACAGCCACGTGTTCCGCCGGTACAGGTTCAGCACGTGGCACACCGTGGAGTCGGCCGTCTCCTCCACGGCCGCCGAGGGGATGTTGCAGACGGCGATTCCTGCGGAGGCCACACACAAATCACAGCCCTGGCCAGTGCCAGCCCCTGTCCCCTGTCCAAGGGACACTTTTATGGAATGGGATGAGTCCCAGCTGCCCTTCCCACAAGCTGCTTACACTGGTATTTACTCTGTGCCCCTAAACACCCACAGATGATGGCTCAACCCCATCATCCCATTCTGGGGGTGCCTTTTAATGGGTCCAAAGTGGGGCCCAGCCCAGCCCAGCCAGTGGGTGGCCCTGGCACTGCTGTTTAGGCAGCGGTCATTGATTGACTGCATGGTTTAAAAACCACCTTATGGAAAGCAAAACCAATTAAACTTTACGCTACATTTGTGGGGAGTCATTACATTTTCTACTCGAAACCACATCATTTGGCCACCCAATTTGCCAAGTAAAAAAAAAGAAGGATTATGCTGTAGTATCGCATTACTTTATTCGTTATATCTTTTCCTTTCCTGATGTTCAAAGCCTCAGAACATTGTTATAACGGATAATAACAATAAGAGTTAAAAACATGAAGAAACCATTACACTGAGGAGACACTGTTCTCCTCTTGGAAAAAGAAAACAATTCACTATATTGAGAATTGGTTTTTTTAGGAATGACTATTTGAGACTCTCTTATCACAATTATCTCTGTAAAACGGCTCAGGTGGAATGGCTGTTATTCCTCACTTCCCCAGAGATAACCTTTAATACAACATATCCCAAACACCACTGCAGGGCTGCTCCACAGTCTGAATCTTGGGATCAGATGAGTAAAGCCTGTTGTAACTCAGCTGCTAAAACCAGGGATACAATTAAGCTCCTGGAGCTGGGGGTGTGCAGCCAGAAGTCTCTTTGACCACCCAAAGCAGTTTGGAAACTGGGTGGCCCCAGCACTGTCTTACAACATGACCCTCCTTATTTTTGGCAATCCACACTAAAAGCCCTTCTCAAGTTCCTGAGGCATCTTTGATGAGATGGCAAAGGAGGTGGCAACAACCCAACATACAATTCCTGCTCCACCATCCAACACAGTGCCTTCCCAGCAGAGCAGGAATGACTCAGAGAACCAGCTCAGATCAAGAGACTGATCTTGCTTAACAAAATATAATAAAACACCCTTCCTCCAATTTTTCTAAAGCTGTATCAACCCTCCTGTGCCAGAAATAGAACAGCATACAAGTATCCAGCAGTATGAGGGGGCACCTGGAACTGGGAACAGTGCAGGAATGAGGGATTCAGACAGGGCAATTTTAACACAATATGAACCCAAAAGCTGCCTTCTGAAACTGCACGGTTTTGTTCACTTCACTGTCAAGTCTTCTTGACATAATATTCTGCGTGTGCAAAAAATTGTAAACTACACCTATGATTTTAGGGGTTGAATGGAGGTCCTGCCTGGAATGGCAGCATGGTCCCATGGAAGCAGCAGCTCCTTGTGCTGATTTTAAAGGACTGGAAGGACAGGGGCAGGAGTCAGGGTGCAGAGCTGGGACCTACCGAGCTCCCCGGCGGCTTTGATGTCGATGTTGTCGTAGCCGCTGCCTATTCGGACGATGACCCGCAAGGCCTTGAACTTCTCCAGGTCCTCCCTGGTCAGGGTGATGGTGTGGTACATCATGGCCCCCACAGCTTCATTCAACACCTGCAACCAACACAGCAGTCAGGTCAGGGTGATGGTGTGGTACATCATGGCCCCCACGGCTTCGTTCAGCATCTGCAACACCACACAGGAGTCAGGAGCCACTGGCACCCCTGGGGGGACACCTGCAGCTCAGGAATCAGGAATGTGGCACAGTGAGTTGGGACATTTTCACTGCTGACCTGCTGTCTGAGCCAGGTGCCACCAAACCCTGCAGGGGTGTAACCCACCAACACCTTTGGGAATGGATTTGGTGAATATCTGAAAATTATGATGTTACATCTGAGCAGACCAGGCAGATGAAAACCACATTTGTCTCTCACCTGGGCCCTTTTCCAGGTGGTTATCTGCAAATCCCTCTGCTTCCAAGCAGCAGTAATTCTGCTTTTAGAAAGGAATTAGGTGTTGCAGCAGTGTCTGTGGGGTTTGAACAGGACTGTGTGACACCCCTAACACCTTGATCTCCTTGTGCATGTCCAAACCCCGGGCACACCACTCACAGCTTTCCTGGTTCTTCTCCAGGGGACCTGAGAAGCTCTGCAGAGGCTGCACAGTCACACAGTGCTGGGCTTTGTCCCCTTCAGTGAAGATCCAGACCTTCACTGATCCCCACCACAAGCTACCTCAGTGCTCTGAAAACCCAAAGCCCATCCAAACCCCCAAGCCTGGCTCATCTATTAATGTCTCACAAAAAACTCCCATTCTCCTTCTCCAAAATTTAATATCTGCAAAGACCAGCACTGATGCTATTTGTGTTCCTCTTTCCCAGATCTTCGAAGTGATTTCTGATCACTTCAAACCTCATTTGAGGTATCTAAAAGAATACTTTTAAGAGAAGTATGTAGTTGAGTTTCCAACAGAAACACTCATCCACACTGCATGGATCTGCCTGAATGGTTCCCAAACCTCCTCCACTTCCCCTGGAGAGGGAGGAGCTGCTGGAGGTGCACCAAGCACCTGTGAAGACCCACCAGCTGCAGCTGGGGTGGTGTCAGCAAAGCCACAGCAGCAGCACCATAGACTTCAAAAAACATGAGAAACGTTAATAACACTGATGTGAAAAACCTGATGCAAAGAGATAAAGTGACTTTTTTTTTCCCAAAATAACATCTGGCTTCTAAAAGAGCCTGAATGAATTTTAATCTGCAGAGGCTTCTGTTGATGTTATCTGCTGATTGACTCAAAGTGCAGCTTTGTGCACTTCCTGCTCAAAAATCAAACAATCACAGACTGGTTAGGATTGGAAGGGAACTAATTTTTGCCCTATGGGTAGGGACACCTTCCACCATCCCAGACTGCTTCAAGCCCCATCTAACCTGGCTTGGACACTTCCAGGGACAGCCACAGCTTCTCTGGGCACCCTGTGCCAGGGCCTCCCCACCCTCCCAGGGAACAATTCCTTCCCAATATCGCAATATCTGGCAGTGGAAGCCATCCCCTGTGTCCTGTACCTCCACACCTTGTCCCAAGCCCCTCTCCAGCTCTCCTGGAGCCCCTTCAGGCACTGAAGATGCTTTAAAGACGTGGAAGAGCAAGGCCAGATCCCAAGGCTGCCCCAGCCCTCCCCACCTCTCCCGGTACCTTCTCGTGGATCTCCTGAGTTGATTGTGCGTCACAGAAGGCCACCGTGGCCAGGTCCTTCAGGATGGGCATCTCCACGGTGCAGTCCCTGCCGTCCAGCAGTGCCACCAGGGGCCGGGGGTGCATGGGGCCGTTCATGATCTGCGGGCGGATACCTGCGGGGACAGCGGGGTCACCCTCAGTGGGTCCTGCCAGGGCAGGGGCAGCAGCCCCATGTGACATCCTGCACAGTGGGGTCACCCTCAGGGGGAACCTGCCAGGGCAGGGGCAGCAGCAGCCCCTGGTGACATCTGCACAGCAGGGTGACCCTCAGGGGGAACCTGCCAGGGCAGGGGCAGCAGCCCCCCGTGACATCCTGCACAGCAGGGTCAGGGGTGACAGCAGCACGAGCTGAACTCTGGCCCAGGGACTGGAATGCTCCCTGGGAACACAGCTGTGGTTCTGCACCTGTTTTGTTAGGGAATGGCTTTACCCTTCTGACCACCTCAGAAAAACAAGTCCAGACAGAAAATCACTCAAAAAGTAGGATTACTGGAAAAGCATGGGAAGAGCAGGACACTGAGGACCTCTTTAGCACACAAGGTTATACTCTGATGTATTACCAGCTACCAAAGGTTTCATGGGAACAGCAAAGCTCATCTTTGTAAACCCAGCGTTCTCCTCTGAGGTGAGGAAGGAACTGATCACCACCAAGGGCCACAGAAGGCTGAATTTTATATCCTATTTATTGCTCTGTAGGGGATTAACTGGTTCATTCTGGGACAAGTCACTTAGAAATTTCTACACCTCCCTTTCAGTAAAGGTGTTTATTGTATTAGGACCCCATGAAATATCTCAGGTATCTTTCTCAGCTGCCTAGGCAGTTTCCTTTATTTCTGCTGCTGCACCATGAGATGGCTGGAGCTGGAGGGTCTGGGTTTGACTCTCCAAACCCTGACACAAGCAGCCCCAGCAAAGCCTCTCCTTACCAAACCCCACTTCTGCACAAGAACCTGCCAGGGCTACCAGCCAACATCTGTCTGGCCTTTAAATGCAGGGGTTGTGCTGGTTAGGGGGACAAGCCCAGGGCTTGGCTGAGGGAACTCCACAGGGATGTTTTGGGGTATTTGGAGGGGGGATCCCCCCAGCTGATGTAGGTCTTACAGACATGGGCACTGCTGGCCACAGTGATGAACCCCAGACCTGTGGGCACCAAGAGCATGGTCCCAGTGAGGGGCCCTGCACTGCTGCTGCCCTCACACAGCTACACTCATTTTACATGGCAAAAAATAACTGCATGGAAACAGGCAGGTCTAATGGAGAGGGTGCAGTGGCTTCCCATTCCTTTTCTACTGAATCTGCTAAAAGAAATGAAGAACCAACCAAGCCAGCAGACGTGACTGGAGGTTTTCAGCATTACAGGTGGGTGCTTTAGGAACTGGTCCTTCCCTCCCCCTTCCCCACTGAGGTCTCCATTACTGGAAGTGATCCATTATGTTTGCATGAATTTCATCCAGATGGGAGTGCAAGTGTGTCAGTAGGCAGGGTAGAGAGCCGAGACGATCTGGATAAGGGAAAGAAGCTTGTGATAAGCAGATAAGCAAGAATAAAAACATGCCCAAATCTCCGAATGCTTACACAATCCCTCTGGGCAGCACTGCACCCCAGCTAGATTATTTTCTCAGGTTAACAAGTGAGTGAATTATAACACTGACTTAAATGCTTACTAATGTGTATGATCTCCAAGGCTTAGAGCATCACCTGCCAGCCTCACACCACAACTGCCAACAAAAAGGAATCTGATGCAGGGCCAAGGTGGCCATGGTGGTGCCAGTCCTGGTGGCCACCAGCCCTGTCCCCAGTCTTGGAGCCCAGTGCCCACCAGGGACCAGGACCATCCTCAAGGCACAGCAGTGGGCACACAGAGGCTGGAGTGGCTTCCTGTGAGCGTGGCAGGTGGAAGATGAAACCACAGGTTATCTGAAACTCTGACATTTAATCCAAGCCCCAAAGTAACGGGTTTATTATGCTGCCCTTACATAAGCTTCTTTGAAAGTCGAACGAAACATAGCTTTTTTTTTTCCCTATTTTTTTTTTTTTTTTTAGAAAGCATATCTGTGTCTTTGCTTGGGATTAGAGATGTAATTGTGCATGATGACACAGGCTTCTTAGGCACGTCACCCTTGCCCACACACTCAAGTGCAGTCACTGAGGATGAATGTGGCTGGAACCCATGAGGTACTCGCAGGAACTACTCTTGTTTCTCCTACTTCAAGGAGGGAATTTATTTCAGCTCGACAAGGAAAGTTCTGAAGCAAATCAATACAGGATGAAGTGCATAATGTATGGAAATTACGTTTTAATAAAAACCACTGGCAGGTTTGTAGCTTAAACCGTGGTCTGTTTTCCTCACCTGCCTCTCCCACTGCCTTTCCACCACCCTGCATCCATTCCTCACCGTCCTGGTTCCTACCTCTGCACAAACACATCCAAACCAACACATTTGGGCTGACAAAAACAAGCCACCCCGGCTCATACAGCACGTTCCTTCTGCAGGCGACTGCTTCATTAAGAACGAGGTATGCCACGGATCAGAAAGTAATTAAACAGCAGCCACGCCTCCCGAAATTGCGATAAAACATCGCAGCCATTAACCCTTTCCCTCTGCCAAACCGAGGGTACAACGCTGTGTAAAGCACGAGCATCACCAGCTCTCCTCGGGGCTGGGGTGGGATGAGCTCTGCCTCCCAATTTTGGTGCCTCCCAATTTCGGTGCCTCCCACGCCATCTGAAGCTGATTTTTGCTAAGAACCCCCCCAGCTGTTCCTGCAAAGTTGGGGCAAGTATTGTTCAATACATATTTTTTTTTTTTAGGCGTTTTCAGCCGCCTGCGGAGCCTGGCCAGCAGTGTGAGGAGAGCTTGCTAAGAAAGAGGGAGAGGAGGAAGGGTATATAGGGGAGGGGGAAAAAAAAAGGGCAAAAAAAGCAAGGTTTTGCAGGCACAGAAAACTCCAACTCCACCCCAGCTCACAGGCAGCGCCGCTTGTTGCACGCAGCCCCGCGTATAAAGTGCTTTTGTTTCATTTTTAATACACAAAGCCTGCTTGTCCTTTCCTGCCGCTCCTCCCCTTTGCCACCCACTTGTATCCGATCCCAATGGCACCCCTGCCAAGAATTAGGGAGTGCTCCCTGCTAAATGGCAGCCTTTGTGTGACCGCAAGACGGCTGGTACTATCTCACCGAAACAAAAGCAGAAGCCATTTGCCTAATTCTTATTAATCTCAGTTGCCTGCGCCACGCAGCATTAAAATACAAAAAAAAAAAAAAAAAAAAAAAAAAGGGAAAAAAGAAAAAAAAAAGGCTTTAAACATGTTGTCCTGCAGTATATAAAAGTGCATCAAGAAGCGATCCTGACACTCGCCTGAATTACCCGCTCACAACCAAGTAGCTACAGTTTTACACTCAACTACACACTTTATTAAACAAACAGAAAAGAAACAGGAAATTTCCCCTTGCCTGGAAAATGTTGCCTCCACATTCTTCTTCTTATTAAAAACCACACATGGCAGTGGAGGAGTAGGGAGGGAGGAGGAAGGGGGGAACCCACACACGATAAAATACTACCACTTCTCAGAGCGTTGCCTCTCCTTTCGTCTACGAGGGGGTATCTTCAAACAAGCGATCCTGCGGCCCACAGCTGCAACATCTCAAGACAAATGTCTCTTTGAACACGGAGGGAAAAGAAAAGGCTTTTGTCCTGAGCCCCAGAAGAATGGTCTGAAATTGTGAGAGGAGTTACAGTCACCTCTGCGCGGCTCCCAACTCTTCAGAGCACTCCCTCCAGACTTTGCCGAAGCTTTTAACTAATCGTAGTTCTTTCCCAGCCCTTGAATAAAATCATGTGAGTGCCAGCCAAAAAATCTTATGCTATGCACACTAAAGGGTTTGTGTATGTCACAGTTGCTTTTTCCCCTTCCACTCCCCTCCTCCTATTGACTTGCACATATGACGGGGGTTTTTTTTCGAGTTGTCTCAAATGGATTTAATCTGTGCCACACTGCGTTTTATGTTTGTTTGGGTTTTTTTGTGTGCGTGGCTTTTTTTTTTTTTTTTTCCAACTTAAAAATAAAACATGCCTTTCTTTCCATGCAGAGCGTGGCTCTAGAAAAAGGCTGATAGCCTTGAGCAGCAGCACCTCGAAAACAAACACAAAGCACCAGGAAAAGCAAGGCTGTGCTGATCTCTGCTGCACCCAGAAACTAAGGGCCAAATTCTTTCTTGATGTCTGAATCCACTGATTTTCAGCATCAGAAATGACAATCACTGGCAGGATTTACATCTTCTTGGACACGTCCATCTCCTAGTCCTGCCCAGTTTGTCCCAAATAGGTAAAAGCAGCCCCACGTCATTGTTTGAGGGAATGGCTGGAGCGTTGTCAGGGAGGTTTGGTTGGATTTCAGGGAAAGGTTCTTCCCCCAGAGGTGCTGGCACTGCCCAGGCTCTCCAGGGAATGGGCACGGGCCCCCAGGCTGCCAGAGCCCAAGGAGTTTGGGCAACACTCCCAGGGATGCTCTGGTGGGATTGTTGGGGTGGCTGTGCCGGGCCAGGGGTTGCACTCGGTGATCCCTGTGGGTCTCTGCAACTCAGGATATTTTATGACTTTATAATTGCCATCCCAATCCCCCACTCAGTCAGGAGTATGTAGGACACTGCTGCTGTGTACGAGGAGAATGAGGGCAGGCTGTCCCTGTGCAGTGCCCCATCTCCAGAGCACGGCTTGGAGCAGTTGTTGGAGCAGTTGTTTTTCCCTCTTTCCAGTTGCCATTGTCACTGCCAGCAGCACCAACAGCTACAGACAATCCCCATCCAAGAAATAAGAAAAAGATCTGCCCCTCAGTCCTGTTCAACACCATCAGCACTGCCTCCCCAGAGTGTTACTGTGCCCCACTTTATCACCATCCTGCTGCTTCCAACAGCATCAGCCAACTGCAGACAGGGTCCTGCTCACCCTGCAGGGAGCTTCGGGATGCCCAGGGCAGTCCTGGAACTGGAGGATGGGGCAGGAATAAGGAGAACAAAGGTTTATTACCTGGAGGTGGTACTGACTTCTAACACTGACATCAAAAGACCTGTCAGTCTCCCTAAAATCCAGTCTCTGACTACAGGACGAGGGGATTTAGGCACGTTTTTCTCTTGAACATAAACCATAAACCCACAGATCTTCTGTCCCAGCCATCACCTCTGCATGACAAGCTGGAGAGCCAAGGTGCCTTTCCAGGGCTCCCCACTCCCTGCAGGCAGAAAGGTGAGTGGCAAAGGTGTCATCCAGTGATTCTGTGAGGATGGGGATGTTTTGGCAAAGCACTGTGATGCTGCAGGACCCACAGGACCAACCTCCTCCACCACAACGTGCTCACCACTGATATTTTTCTTTCACTCAATTTTTCCTGTTAAAAATTGCTTCTCATAATGAATGCACATGCAAAAATGAAATAGGACTAGAGTCTTATCTCTTAGAAAGAGGGGGGGAAAACCCAAACAGATATTTACTGTTTTTTCTAACTACAAATACTCTGGAGGCACTTGGTACTGTGCAGACAGAAGCCACACAAGCACAGAGCATGTTCAGAAAGTGACATCAAATATATATTTTATAAATAATCATAGACTGTTTTGCATTTTAAAAGCAAAGCATCTTTCAGGCTGCCAGGATCCTACCAGGGAAAGAGTGCAGAATCCTGTCCTTCAGTGGAGACCCAGGTGTTTGAACTGATGCTGGAGCTCCAGGCTCACAGCCAGGGCTGCTGTGGGGAGAGGGATGATGGCAAAGGGGAGGCAACTTCCAGCCCACTGGAAAAACCCAGGGGCTCATGAGAGTCCCCTCTGGTGAGGGAAATCCTGTTTCAGAGAAACTCCTGAGCTCCAGAGAGATGGGCAGAGACAACAAGGCCCATCCTGCCCTGCTGGAAAGGTAAAAGCTCATACCTGCTGTTGGGAAGAGCCTGTGCAAAGCCCTGACCTTTCCAGCATGTTTCCTCCAGCCAGCACACAAGAGCTGGACTTTGGCCAGTTCCCTTTCCAGATAACTTTCCAGGGCTTCCTTGAAGAAAGGATTTTTAAAAATCATGTTCCCATATAAAACAATATCCTTACTGGCTGATGCAAGCACCGTGGGTACAGTCCCCAGCTGAACTACAGACATGGCAGCCACAGAGAAATGCTCAGTTAAAATATAAATATACATGGTATTTTCTTATTCTTATTTGAATTCCTGCAGGTACACACACCAGCAACACCTCCTTTTGTGTCCCCCCCATTAAAGCACTGGGATACCCTGCTGATGCCAGGGGGCACGGAAGCCAAACACAAGCTTTGCAAAACTCTGGAGTATCTGAAATGATCTTTGGGCTGAACGAAATCTCCCTCAGAGCACTGCACTAAATCTCCCCCAGGAGCACTGCACATACAGCTGCAAGGACATGAACTGGTGTTATGCAATAAAAGAGTAATAGAAGAGTAATGCATGGCTCTGCTGCATATCCAAATGTGGGTGTTTGGGTTATTCTCACATTTCCAGGTTGGTAAATCTGTGTCTGTGAACACCAAACACCAAGGAGTGACTCCAAGAGGAGCTAAACAAGGTCTAACATGGAACTCCTAATGGTCACACAAGGTGATGGGACACAGGGGTGCCCGAGGGATGTGCTGGCCCCAGGGCCATGCAGGCACCCTGAGAAGGGGAGAGCAGAGCAGGGATGGATGGATGGGATGGCAAAAGCAGGGAGGCAGTGGGAGCTGCCAGGGCACGGGAGAGGCAGAGCAGATGGGAGAGGCCATATGGGGTGGTGAGGGAGGGATGCTACCAAGAAAGCTAAAAGAAGCACCTGGGAGAGAAACTGCTTGCTCAGAGCAGCTCAGATTTCTGTATTCTTTTTTGTTTTGTTTTGTTTGTTTGTTTTTTATAAGAGAGGGATGGGAGAAAGAGGAGAAAAGCTCAGTTGGGGTTTCTTTGGTGGTTATGATTCCGACACTGTACGGCCCTCAAACTGTCCCACTGCCCAGGGCTAAGCTTTGCAGCTCATATTAACAAAAAAGCACAGAGAAAGTAGCAAAAAACCCCAATAAATTCTCTTTGAGCATGCTCCATTACTACGCCCCGTGTGGGGAACAAACTGTATTGCTGGTGCTCAGTGGGCAGCTTTCCTGATATTATCCAGCACTCTCTCCTGTGCTGCATTTCAGCTGCAGGATATATTCTTATTTTTCATGGGTGGGACATTGACCTCTGAGCCCCACATTCCAGCCATACAGCATCATGCACCAGGGACAACATCCCATGCCAGCTCTCCTTTGGGTCCCTCCCTGTCCTCTTTATCCATTTATCTTTTTCCCTTCCATCCAAATAGAAACAAACTACAGCAGTAAAAAACAAATTAGCTGCTCCAGGAAATGGGCAGCTTTCATTGTTTTGGTTTTTGGTTGGTTTTTTAGTTTTTTGATTGAAAAGATAAAATAAATAAAGCCAAGGAGAAGGATGCTGCTGCCAGGGGAGAGCTGCTGATATCGGCCATCTGGGCAGGAGGCTGCTCAAACTTCAAATTGCCCCGAGGGATTCAGAGGCTGTAAAGACATTTTGGAATATGAGATATTGAAATCAAGGCTAAAGATGAGCCTGGAGACTTGCAGTGACAGCCCTGGCATGGGGACAGCCTGGAATTCTGCTGCCTGAGACCCCCACCAGAGCAAGCAGGGCTGTCCACAACACACCAACACTGAGGGGTGCAAACCTGGCTTCAGCACAGACACACCACTGCCCCATGGTTTACACTAGAAATTCCCTCATATTTAAAAAATACCAGCATCTCCTTTGGAACTTGTATTTGCACATTGATAATAAGAGATTCTGAGTGGAAAACAAAGAAAAGGCCACGTTGGGAGCTAGTTGTAGGAATTAAATGATGCTGCTGACCACTGACATTACTCCTTCCCACTATGCTGGACAGAAAGTGCTCTCGATCTTTTAAGCAACAGGGCTTCCTCTGAGCATCTCTGCTTTGCTGCTGGCATTCCTGAGATCTGCTGGAGGTTTAGATCACAGAAGAGGCTTGAGACAGCATTGGAGGAGTTTCTGTCTCTGGAGAGACAGGACTGCTTTGCTGGGGTGGGAGCCTGGAGAGCCTTTTGGAAGATAAATCCTCATTTCCATGTCCACCTGTAGCTGTTGTGATCTCAAGTCACTCATTTACAGCCAGAAGGGACAACAACCCCCCAAGGGTCCAGCCCAGGCTTTACCTCACACTTTTTCCATAAGGGCAATGTGGGAGCCTTTGGTGAGAGCCCAGCTGGACTTTGGGAGCCTCCCCAAAGCAATTTCTGGCCAAGCACAGAGTGCCAAGAACTGGCAGCTGCCTCAGCTCCTCCTGCACAGGCTGAGGATGGGCCAGGGAGCAGCCAAGGCCTGGCCTGGGGCAAGGCATGATCCAACCCTTTAAACCCACCTGGACACCTCCAGCACCTTCATTCAAAGGGTTAAAAGGCCACGAGCAGTGAGTGCTGTGCCAGCCAGCCAGGGGCACATGGGCTGTCCCTGGGCTGTCCCTGAGCCCTGTGTGCTGCCAGGGTCTCCTCCTCCTGCACCATGATGCCTGCTGGCCCTTGCAGGGACAGCCCAGAGCTCACTGCAATCCCACAGGTCCTGCCAAGGCCTCGTCCCTTCTAAGACCTCCCAAAATAGCTCCTGGGCGCTGGCCAGGCGCACAAGGCCAGCTGGAACCTCCTGCTCAGTGACCCCGCTGCAAGGTCACCCCTCCTGAGCCCTGCAGCCACCGCTCAGCCCCGGGGGAACCTCTCAGCTCCGGCCACGGGACCCTTGGCAGCTTTCTCCTCTCTCACATCCCCACCCCTCTGCCACGGCAAAGATCCAGGGAGGGAACCCTCAGCACGGTCAGGAAGCCCAAGGAGTGCCATGTTCACACTGCTCCTGCTTTTTCGTGTCCTTGCTTCACTTTTTTCCCATTTCTTTCCCCATCCCAGTCTGTGCCTGCAGCTCCTCTGGGCTCTCCCAACTCCTCTAAGTGCAGAAGGGATGGTGATGTGAGCAGGGGAACAACCCTGGAAGGTCCTGGGAGGTGCTGAATGCCTGCAAATCCCGCTCATTTCCCTGAGATAAACACCCTCACTTCCCTGTAGCACCGGATTATAACTGAGTGAGAAAAAACCCCTAAATACCAACATTCAAAAGCACTTAACTACAACCTACTTGCTATTAAAGTTGATTTACTTTAACAACAAAAGCTTTACAGGTCTATCACAGGATTTTATCATGGCTGCACTTTAAAAAAAAATAAACAGGGCACACTTTACATTCTTGTTGACACTTAAAGCAGCCCAGAACCATAAAAACAGAGCAAACAAAGCTCTGGCTTGGCAATGACCACCAAACCCCAGCTCTGTCCTTTGTATCCTTCAAGGAACAGTTTAAGGAGGAGGCTGATCACCTTGGGGGGCTCAGAGCCACCTGGCCTGGCTGAGGTGTCCCTGCTCATGGCAGGGGATTGGACTAAACACCCTTTAGAGGTCCTTTCTAACCCAAACCATTCAATGATTCCATGAGCTCAAATATCTTCTGGTGTAACTAATACTGAAAAACACTGGCTGCACCTCAGGCAGGATTTCCCAGGCATGACTGCATTAAGAAGACAGAGCTCTATGTGTGATATCCTAGAAAAAATACTGAAGAGAAAATCACTCCTGCTTCAACCCATGTTCCCTAACTAATATATTTGATTATTTTGGATATTGCTGTAAAGCTGTCTCCTGAGATACATCAGGAGAATGACGAAGGATCCCACACTGTGCTTGCAGCCACCTTCCCAGAGGAGCATTTTCTGCTGGAAAGTTTAACAGGAATGGGGTGACCCAGGGTCCAGCAGCATCTCCTGGCCTGACATCTCCTCTCTGAGCCACCTGCAAGGCTGCTCACTCAGCTGGGGAAAAAAACCCAACCCAAACC
>VWZP01006954.1:275642-385226 GCA_013396995.1 Dicaeum eximium
CCCCCACCAAAGAAACCTCCATTTCTTTATCCAACTTCTCAGAAAAAAGATTTTAGAGATGCCACACAATACAGCCCTTTTTAGCTATCTGTGCCCTGGAGCCATGCATTAATACAGCTGAGACTAAGCTGGATTGAGAGAATTTTAAATTGGCATGCTGGATGATGCTAGAAGGCCGTCAAAAATTTAAAAAAAAAAAAAACAACACTCAAAAATGAAAAAAAGGAAAGAACACAAAACTGAATTATAGGCTGGAGATTTCATGAGGTCAGGGTGAGCAAGCAAAACCTCTCACTGGAAAGCTTATTAATAATAATGTCTTATCTCCTGGAACAGAGAAATTACCTTGATTAATAACAATACACCGATTATTTACAAACTCATGCATCTTAGAATATCATCATTTAATCAGTTTTTTAGACTGAGGATGAATAAGTGGTATTCAGTGCAGAGAACTCTGTGTATTAAACTGACCCTTCCTCACCCTTCTCTGCAGAGCCTCCCTCACCAGTAACTCCTGTGTGCTCTGGGCACCCCGAGGGGGCAAAGGGCCTTGGGGTATTTCAGGAAGAAATGAGAACATTACCATAGGTAAGGAGATTTTGCACAAAATGAGGCTAATGTAGAAATTTTGACTTCATAGAATCACAGAGCCATTTAGGTTGGAAGAGACCTTGAAAATCAGAGTCCAACCATTCCCAGCACTGCCAAGGGCAGCACTAACCCATGTCCCCAAGTGCCACATGCACATGGCTCTTAAACCCCTCCAGGGGTGGGGACTCTATCACTGCCCTGGGCAGCCCTTTGGTACACAGATGTCATGTTCCTGTGAGTAAATGTCAAGCCAGAAAAGAAGTCTTTTGTAATTCAGGGCTATTAAATCTTTCTTGAAATGTTCAAATCAAATTAAACCAAATGAGATTTTTTTTTTTTGTAAGTTGCTTTTAAATTCAGTTCTTTCAAATATCCTCTGAACCTTTTGAAAATTAAATTTATTTTTATTTTTAGTGCAATGTGCAGTTGTGGAGATCTGAGGAAAAGCATGTGGTCCCAGAAGCACGTGGGGTTTTTCCTAACAAGTTGCTCTAATAAAGGATATTATCTCCCCCTGCAAACCCTGTCTGGCTTCAGTTTTCCAAGCTGAATAAAGATAACAAAAAGTTCAATGATTAACTTTCCCATTCTCTACTTTCCCTCTTTATCAGCCTTTTCCTGGCCACTAACATTCCTGCCTGGCTGCAAAACATGGGCTGCAGGTCTGGACAAGAGCCTGTGGACCCAAACAGGGCTGGAACCAGCCAAAACTCTCCCAAAAATTCTCAAATTACATTTGTGATGTGATTTCTCTTGGTACAGTGGACAGACCCAGGAGGAAGCTGAGGTGCTTCTGGCCACTGCACCTCACCTCCTCAGTCTTCCCAAAGCTTTGGAGGCTGAAGCAAACCCCTCCAGATCTGTCCAGCTGGGCTGCTCCTGGATGCACAGCATGCACTAGGAATGCCTGAGAACATACCCAACATTTTTCCTTATCCCTGACCCTAAAACGTTCTGTGGATTAGTGATAATCCCCAGCCACACATTCAACATCTTAAATTAAAGCAGGGGACGGGGCAATGCTGACTGAAAACCGTCACCAGCGTTGTGACACCGGAGTGCCCCTTCACCCTGTGACCTCCCATGTGTCAGCACAAGTGATGCTCACCCCACCAAGGGTTTCCACATGGGGTTTTCCTCTGCACCAGGGTGGGCTGGAGTCACAGCAAGGTTAAACTCCCATCATTTTGTAAATCCTACCATGAAACTGCTTCCTCTCCTCCTCTCCCAGCCCAGCCAGAGGGCCCTCAGCCCAGTCAGCTGCACCCCAGTGCCTTCTGGTTTATGGAGAGCCAGGTTCAATGTCCAAATATTGCACAGATCCCTGAATAATAGAGCTTATAACCTCCCTGATTTATCATCAGTGTTTAAAATAGTATCACTAATAAGTAATTGTAGTTGAAACATTTATCTTAAACCAGAGCTATTTAAACGACGACAATCTAGAAAAATCTTTGCTAATCTGCTCTGTCTTTGAGCAAAAGAAACACACACTCCATGGCTTTCCTACTAAAACAAAAATGAGCATTGGCAGAGCAAGCAAAATCATCTACAAATACAAATCAACCTTTTCTCCTTGTGAGCCAAAGTAGCCCAAGGGATAACAGCACGATCACGCTCCTGATGGATTTATACAGCACATTTCATCTTCATTAATCCAGATAACACACTGCCATATTCTTATTTTTCAATTCCAGGAATGATGAGCTATTCCTGTGCTATAGCAGTTCAACACCCACGTGCCCCCAAGGGTCTGACCACCACCCTGGAGCTCCAGGGCTGTCTCCTGCCCTCCCACTCCCTTGGGAAGGGGCTGTAGCTCTGCAGCCCCAGCTTGTCCCAGGTCCAGGCTGTGGCCCAGGAGCCCTCAAAGTCCACCACACTCCTCTGGCCACCGTGAGGGGCTTTAAGGACCTCCTGAAGCAGCCCTGCCCTTGCCCCCACGGCTTTCCTCATGGGGGTAACCTCAGCAATGTAACAAGAGCTAAAGGAGACAGATCAGGATGCTCAACAAAGAATTCCTGCACAGATTTGTGTTTTCTCTCTGTTTGTCATGAGCTGGTGTTTTGGCCAACAACCTTCATATTTAAGGTGTCATTTTCTTGTGCATGCCAGGGATTGCAGAGTGCAGCTCCCACAGCTGCTAGGAGGCATTTCCTGCAGGCATCCTCAGCACACTGAGAGACAAATAAAATCCAAACTGTAGAGAAACTGACTGCTCCTGAAACCATGTTAACTCTAATGGGCTGAAAATGTCTTCATTTTTATGTCTCTTCACTATCACAGTGCTGATGTAGGTAAGCACAGGATATAGGTTTATCTAATAATGTATACCCAAGACAGTGAAAAATATTTCACATTTGCCTACAGTTATAAAATTGTAAATCACACTGAACAATATCACTGCAGTAAGCTCTTTTCCTCTAACCATTTTCTGTATTTTATTGGTTCAATAAAACCCATCACCTATCAACCCAAGAGCTGCAGTTCTACGCCATACGGTGAGTCTCAATTAATTTATTTAGTCTTAAAACTGTGCCATGAACTCACCAAAGTGAGGAATGGCAAAATGAACTGATCAGGTTTAATTTCTTTGTTGGGAATAAGATTGGGGAAGGGAGGGAAAGGGGTTCTTGCACTGGAATTTCAGAAAGTTGACAGAATTTCCTGCCTTGCAGCAGAAGACCGTTGGCAATGAAGGATGCTGATGCATCCCACCCCTGTCTAGATGTTTATACACTTGATTAGATCATAAAGATTACAAAACAAACCAAATCAAACTGAGAGTGTTGAGAAAACTCCCTGTGATCTTGAAACAGAGGTTCCTGCAGCAGCAACAATCCTACATTGTGTCTCTGTGTGAGAGGGTCCCACAGCCCCCCCAGAGCTGCCACTGACACAAAACCACCCTGTGCTGGCTGTAATCAACAGGTTCAGGCAACGTGGCAAAGGGGGGAAGTAAGACATGGTGCTCATCAAGACACCCAGCTAAATGAGCATTTTACAATTTCACACCGTTTTCATCGTTCATTCCACAAATACCCAAGAGATAATTGTAAAGCATTCAGTGTAATCTAGTCCTCTAATTAATACCTTTGGTAATACAAAGAAAAACCCAGTATTGTGAAAAAACCCCATTGTACATGGCCAGCTGACTTTCCCAAGAATACTTAAGAATACAGTGTTGGCTTTTTAATTACCATCAAACCTCTTTCTATTTGGTAGCATTACTTTTAGCAAGACTTTTCCCAAATCTCTCCCTGATTCTCAGCCCAACACGAGTCACCTTCCTTGACCTGCTGTCCTCTCTGCAAGCAGATAAAACTTGTCTCCCCAAAGCCCTAATCCCTCAGAAGGAAAAAGGAAGGTGATTCTTCTGCAGAACCTTACTAGAAGTTGCTCTCAACATAAAATCAGGATTCTAGAATAGTTTGGGTTGGAAGAGACCTTAAAGCCCATCCAGTTCCACCCCTGCCATGTGCAGGGACACTTTCCACTGTCCCAGGCTGCTCCAAGCCCCAATGTCCAGCCTGGCCTTGGACACTTCCAGGTATTCAGGAGCAGCCACAGCTGCTCTGGGCACCCTGTGCCAGGGCCTCCCTACCTGCACAGGAAAGAATTTTTCCAAATTTCTAATCTAAACTGACTTTCCTTCAGCTTAAAAACCAACAGAGAGATCCCCTATAAAACGAGAGGTAGATTTGTCACAGGGTGTGGAAATCATTCCCTGAGTTTACCAAAATGAGCTATTTTGTTGCTCCTCAGAAGAAGCAGACCTTAAGAGAGGTGCAGCTCCATCTCAGCGCCTTGCTCAAGGTCTTGCCAACTGACATTGAAGGGTTTCATGACTTTTTTTTGGTTTTGTATGTAATGCAAGGGCCACAATCCTTGAAGAACTCTTCTTCCAGCTCTCACTGGATGAACAGGATGGATCTGCACCAAGTGCAACCACACTGTCCTCTCTGGGGGCCCTGCAGGAGCTGGGTGAGGATGCAGCACAGACACCCAGACAGAACACATCTCACCCTCCTCTGCCTGGGCTCCAGCAATCCACTTGTGACTGCTCCGCTGTTTCTGCCCCTGTCGGGCACAAAAACAAAATCCCAGTTGCTGCTTCCTTGTGATTCACATGAGGAGTGCTGGACTCAATGGGTTCAGTGTGGGGATCATTCAAACCAGCTGTGGCCACTAAAAGAATCCATTCTTCATTCCTGCGACCAGGCTTGCTAGAAAGTAGGGAGCAAATGTTCCACCCTAAATAGTTTTGGTCTGAGCACAAGAGAAGCTATTGGCAACAACAACATTGAGAGAAAGAATGTCTTAGCATCAGGCTCAGATGCCTTGCAAATGTATTTTGTATCCTCTACCCCAAATTGTATTTCTTTCTGCCTGTAACAGACTACATGCTTTAATCCGCTCTGGCAGATTGCTGAGTGTCTTTATTTTGGCTAGTAGAGAGCTCCCTTCCATATGGGACCTATCTGGGATGGAAAGCACATCAACTGGGACAGAGAGCCCAACCCCAGCTGAGCACCAGGTCCCCGTGGCCTCCACTGTGAAGCCAAGTTGTGCAGGAGCCACAGAATCACAAAATGGCTTGGACTGGAAGGGACTTTATTGCTCATCCAGTTCCAACACCCTGAGGGACACCTTCTCCTGGACCACACTGCTCCAAGCCCTGTCCAGCCTGGCTTTGAACACTTGCAGGGATGGAGCAGCCCCAGCTTCCTCACCATCCTCACAGTAATGCATTTCTCCCCAGTATTTAATCTAAACCCACATCTTTCAGTTCAACAGTTCCCTCTGGGTGACCAACCAGGCCTGATCTGAGCATTTTCTCTGGGTTGGCAAGAGCAAGCCCTGACACGGGGCATATGTTCTGAATTTGATGCACTTCAGAAACAAAGTGAGAAAATAAGTTATTGTGCTGCACTGTGAAATACCAAAAGCACTGAACTGTGCTGCATTAACATGGCATTGTCTCCAGGACTCTTTTCCAACTCCAGGCTGACAGGAGGAGCTGGCACACAGACACTGAGAGTGCCCACATCCTTTCCTCACAGCCCCAGGTACTTTTGCACAGCACAAGAACACACAAATGTGTGCACACCAATGTCTCTATCCTCTCCATCCACCTATCAGTGCAGCCTGAACTGGGGACAATGCTCATTAACAAAAGATACAAGGGAGGATAACAACTAGAAGATAAAGATTTGCATTTATTAATATCACAATATAAAGGAAATTATAAACCCTGCAAGCTGAGTTTCTAATTTGGTCCTAATCCCACTGGGCGTAGCTGTGTCAGCCCTGGCTGCCTCTCTGTCTGTCCCAGTCTCCTTCCCATCGGTCAGGACAAGCCTTTTCCCAAATCACAATAGCTGGCTGGAGCAACCCTCCACATCCTCCTTCTCACTACAACTTTCCCTTAGAGCATGATGACTTCTAAATCCTTTTAGGCTCAGAGCCCAGTAAGCAGTAAAGCCCAGCACAAAGTGATATTTATTTCTTGCAACTGTTTTTTTAAAATATATTAATCCAATAGAAAAATAACCTCAGCAGTATTTGTCATAGCCAGAGGTGGATTTGAAGCTCTTTTTGAAGGGAATGTGCTGCCCACAGAGGTGCTTAATGCCTGGTTCTTAACAGAGTCAGAGGAAGAGCCAGCCCCGAGCCAAAACTTCTGTCCTCCTCCAGCTGTAGTAAGGAGTGACTTCAAATCTTTTGGGGAGCTGGAAACTTTGGTATGGACAAAGAACTCAAATGAACAGCGACAATGGCTGCAGAGTGATTTCCTTAATTAGAAAATTGGCTGTGTTCCTAAGGAGGAGGAAAACAATCCTATAGACTGCCAAGGCAAAGAGCAAGTAAAAACTGTAGCACATGTAGCTCTGGAGGAAACACAAATGGGCTCTATCATCCCCCCAGATCCTCCAAAACCATTTGTAATTATTAGCCTAAAAATCAAGCAGTCCTGCTGCTGAATCAGACCAGCACAGGCTTGTGATTATGACTTGGCCTTAATTAATTAATTTTGACAAGGCTCAAAACACTCTCCAGGCGATTTAAGACACCGTAAAAAATAAGGAACTGACAGTTTTTGACCTCAAGATGTCAAATACAGAACTGCTGTCTAGTTGTGACGAGCTGTCACTCTACCCCCTGGACATCCCTGCTGTGGCTCTGCATTTCACAGGGTGGGCTGCAACCACCCAACGTGGTCCACGAGGGGACTGGCACGTTCTGAGAGCAGCACTCAGCCCATCCTCAACAGCATCTGAGAGTCCCTGTCAGCACAGCAGCAGTGGTGGGTGGTCTTCTCAGCCTCTGCCCTGCTTGGTGATGGAAAAAAATAACCAGGAAGGCTGTGTAGCTTTTTTAAACAGCAGACCAGATCCCAAGCACAACAAACTCTAAGAAAAGACATTTCAGGGCGTGCGTGTCTCCCAAACCAGCACAGGGACAGAAAGACTGCACAGAAAAGGGAAGAAAACCACAGGCAGAGAAACTGCAGCTTTTCCCTGTGCTGGCCACATGTGACCTGTCAATCTGACCAGCACCTGACACCTGTGATCAGAAAGAAGCTGATACCTGTTGTGCTGAGACAACTGAACATCCCTCAATGGAAATTCCAAAGTCTGGTGCCAGAACAGCAGTCCCGGGGAAGAGGCAGCGTCTGGGAGACTGGGAAGGCAAAGGGAGGAGAAAAGACTCCTTGGCTGCAGCAGAAAACCACCATGCTGATGCCTCCCCTCAGCCCAGGACCCTGGCCAAGGAGAAAGGGGTCATGGCCTGTTTCCAGGGGAGCACTTGAGTTGCTCTCACTGTAACTGAACGTGAAGCTGTGGCCTCCCAGGGCTGTGCACACTCCTCGGGGTGATGGGAGCCCCCCTGCCCAACTGAGCATGGGGGGTTTGGGCTTTCCTGCTCCAAACCAGCCACAGAATGAAACAAAACATGAGTGTCAGATGTGAGGGAGGCTGAGGAGCTGCAGACAGGTGACCACAGAGCAATGGCAGCAGTAAGGTTGAGTTTTCCGAGTGTGGCTCCAAAAAGAAACCTCAGGACACCCTCGCGATGCACTTCCAGGCAGGAGATGAAAAAGAATCAGCCCAAACTTGACAGGAGAATGTGGCTGTAACTCCAGGAGATCTCCAAAATTGCCTTACACTGACACCCAGGAGCTCCATGTGGCTTAATGTGGCAAAGCATCAAAGCACAGGTCACACACTGTTTGCAAGAAAATTAATCTTAAAGCAAAATCTTCGAATCAAGAGGTTTTTTGAAAAGAATTTTAACTTGTTCTTTTGCCAAATTCTGATTGAAAATTTTTGTTCAAACCCCAAGGGCTCATGACCCACTTACCAAGCATGGCACTGCTGTATTTGGATGGACTTGAATCAAGAGTGTTTCTAACTCCACGAAGGGTAGGAGCTGGAGGCAAACAAACAAAGCTTGTAACTGTGCCAGCTTGAGAGGGAAGTGTACAAAAAACCTGGAACACAAACATTTTGTGACTGTTACCAGCACCATTCTTCCCAAGCATGGAATACTTTCCTAGAAACTGGCTACCTTTAGGGCACACTCTGTCCTGCTGCAGTATTTTGGTTGGATTACTGCTGCTGATTCCAGCATTTTCCTCTTTCTTCTGCTCTCCTGCCTTCTTCCTTCTTCTCCCACTTCTCCAGATGTGTTTGTGCTGGAGGAGAGCTGCTCCCCTTGACTCAGAGGGGCAGTTTCCAGCCCTGCCTACTCTCAGCACTGTGTGCAGCCTGGGCTTTCCAGCATCCCTTAGGATGTGCTTCTTCAAAGAACCGTGGGGCTCTAAGTGCCTCATGAACAGATTAAACAAACTAATAGGTAAGAGACATACTGAGTCAGTGTGCCCAGTAACTTCCCAGAGTGGAAGTAAAGGAAATTGGAGGTTTCCCAGGAAGTTGTCCAGAGTAAGGCCAGGTTCTCCCAGGCAGCATCACATAGAGCAATCGTGTCCTCTCGGCACCTGCCACAGGAGATCAATGGCCAAACCAAAAAAAAACACCAAAAGCTGGGTGGGAGTTGCATTGCAAACTCTTGTCTTCTTGAGTCCAGATCAGAGAAAAGCCCAGTTTCAGAGCTAAGCACGAGTTACAAGATGTATTTACCACCAACTTTCCAAACTTCCTCCTAGAAGGACAAGGCAATCAAATGGATCTGTTCTGGATTTCTCTTACAACCCCCCCACAGCTGCAAATCCTTTACAAGGTGATTTTTACTTAGCAAAACACCCATTTTTCACCCTGAGCACTGTCTCCCCTCCGACAAATATTTGTTTACAGTCTGGAACACTGTCATCTCGAGCTGTGACCAAATTCATTATCTCCACACACTCCTGCTGTGTCACTATTACATGATTGCCATTTCTCTTTCTCCTCCTGAACTGCTACCATGATTAACACTTCTCTTTGTGTTCACAAGTGACCTCCTTTGCTTTACTGTAGCCTATAGTGTCACAAATCCCCAAATTATCCCAAAATACTGAAAGACAGGCCAGTTCTGACATCTGCTAGTTCCAAGGATCTTCAAACCCCTCTGTCAAACAGCCAGCTCTGCCCTTCCTGCAGAACTCCATCCCTCCCTCCCCAGGGAAGCACCACTGGTCCCTTTCTGCTTTAATCACTTCTAATTCTGAAGCACTTTTCTGTGTCAGAAGCCCTGGATACTCCTTCCATCCACCTTCCAGCTCCCTGCACACTTTCAGAGTTCCACATTAATGCTCCAGACTTTGTGTAGCTCAATCAAGTAACAAGTCTCACTTTTTGCTCTCTCCCAGCTACCACTCAGCTGTGCCTGGTGAAGCACCTATGGCAACCATTCAGAATGACTGAAAAGCCACAATAATTTATCAATTAATTTTGCACCCTCCCTACAGAAAGCACAGTGGGTCCGTATCTATGAATAATTTTCATTTCCTGAGTTATTTTTTTTCCTCGAGAGCACTGCACTGAGCTAGTTGGGTTAGATCATGAATAGGAGCAGAAGCCAGCCAGACACCAGAGTTTTAGGCTGAGCAAACCCTAACTGGGATAAGTTGCCTAATCAGAACAAGAACAGGGATATGATAGTTTTACATAAAAATGTCAGAAATTAAGAAAAAAGAGACATTCAACACACAAAACTTAGCCCCTTATAAACTGCAAATGTCCAAAGCAGAGCAATAGTTGTTAACACACAGCCAGTGCTGCACCTCAAAGACCATGCAAAAAACCCCAAAACTGAACAGCCAACAGCAAACTAGTCAGCATCAGTGATGACTGGTACCACATCTAAAAGCAATTTGAGCTTTAATAATTCAACACAAATTAATTTGCCGGTAGTAGGAAAGGTGGAATTTGCTTTTTTCCAAAGGATGACGTGGATGGATATCCTATCTCTGTAAGGTACACCCCAATTTGTGGTAAGTGCTGGGCATGAGGCCAAACACACAGAACACACACACACAAAACACACAGAATACACACACACAGCCTTGGTGCTTGCTGGATCAGGTCCACAAACCACAGAAACCAAGATCAAACAAGAAATTCTCTGACAGATTTAACATTTGAAGCCATGCAACATCACCAATATTTATTTTACCCAGAAGACCTGTCTAGAATTTTGTTTCAGAAATTCTCAAACTTGCAAGGGTTTGGTGAAATTCCTTTTCATGTCTTGCTTCAGCCTGTTAATATCAGTCCCAGTGCTAATGACCCAACTTGTGAATGTACAGAGAGAAAACAGAGCTTCATGAAATATTGATACACACTTGGAAATTTGACAATTATCTCCAGAGCTCCTTGGTAAAACCTGAAAGCAAATAAATAGCAAACATTTCCTGCACTCATTAAAACACTGAAAAACAGAGGAAGAAACCTACTCATTATCCATTTGACAAATCTATCCTATTATTTTTAATAATGCACAGGCTTCCAATGCATGAAATGTACAGCTTCTCCTGCTTAAGAAACCATTGGGTTCGTAGATCTAATTTTAAGAAATGCAATAAAAGTCAGTGATGTAGAGCTGGTTCCTTTTGCAGGAGAGAGTAAAAATCCTTCTCCTATTGAAATTAGTGACAAAATCACCATTTTTCAAGTGAACTTGACTCACTGCCCTACTTTGGAAACTGCTCCTCCAGAAAGATATCCTACAAAAATTATAAATAATCCCTTTGTTGGCATTTTTCATGTAGAAACAGAAAACCGGAGTGAAAAACAGCTGATGAGCCACAGTGTGAGGCTGCTGGTCCATGGGATGTACCTCTGTATCCTGCTTTTCTCACAGCAGGGAGATGATCCCCTGGCTCTCCCTCCAGCCACAGCATGGTATGGGAGATGCCACACTGCTCCCAGGCTTTTAGGATGAACAGCAAATACTGTCAGCACCTTCCCTGCTGAATAAAAATGAGCTCCAAGGGGAAAACTTCCTCTGCAGAGCATGACAGGTTGTTTGGCACTGCCCTGATGTTATTAGTTATTAGCCATCCTGGTTTTGGGACCTTTCAGCCCTGACTGCAGATGAAACAAGATCGCATTCGCTGCAGACAAGAACAAAATGGAAATTTAAGACTCTTGAGCCAAATGTTTCAGCTAGTAAAATAACAGCTTCCACTTTTATGCAGGTCTACTTAACATGAGGAAGAATTCAAAGATGGGGAAAGCTCGACAGGAGAGATTACAGGAACTGCTGGCCAGGTGGGATAACTAAAGTGACATTTAAGCATTCCTGATTATTTCAGTGTTCCAGCAGGATGCTCTAGACACTGACAAGCTCTCTGCTGTCCACATTGAATCCTCTCTTTTATCTTTCATTATATTAATCAAGATTCCTTGCACTGACAAAACAAACTATATGCACTTGCATGAACTACTGTACTTTTTCAATACTCATTTAAACCTTTCTAAGAAAACACTCAGAAGATGGGAGAGAACAAAACAAATGTGTGTGACATCTTCATTCCTGTTTTGGTGTTTGTTTTTTTTTCACTCTGCAGGTAACAGTGAGAGACTCCAATAAGAGACTGGGCCATCCTAAGAAAAGGCTGATAATCTATAGGGTCAGTAAGGAAATGTGTAGGAGGCAGCTCAGGGATTTGCAGTGTTTAGTACAAGCATCAGGAAACGTGTTAAGGTTAAGAAGACCAGCAGGGGAGTCAGGTGGGTATTGCCAGGTCCCTGCATCCCACCACCCTTCATCTCCTGATGCTCCCTGGATGGAGGGAACCCACCTGGAGATACCACCTTCCCATCTGGAAAACACATGCCAAATGTTTCTGTGACACCTCAGTTCTGATCCTCTTTTTACCTGACTTTTTAGATGGAAAGTATATCCGAAATTATTTCTTATCACTGTGTTTGCTGTCTAAACAAAGTCCTGTCTGCCTGTTTGCTCGCCAAGCTAGGAAATAATAAATTGCTTGATAACCAAAACAAGACACTTCTGGCAAACAATGAAGACTGCAGAAGCGCTGATCCAAATGGATAATGACTGAGACACTGATTATATTTTTGAGATTTTTTTTCTCTCAATTTTCATGTCTATACATGTCTGCATACATAAATAAAACATGAGAATGCCATCTTGGCTGTTCATACCAGTATTCACTAAGGATCTCCACCAGCAGATAAGCCCTGCTGGTTTTCTTCTTGTGACAACCTGCTCATGTCTCAGATTCCAGAGCCTAAACCACCCTTTTCCCAGGGACTCTGATGCTTTTGGGAACTGCAGGAACAGTCCGTGGTGGTTCTTCTCCCAGCCTCTCCTTGCCTGACACTGCTTTCATTTACAAGATGAGGGAGGCAAGAGGCCCTGATCTCCCTTGGCCACACAACGTTTTTTGGCTGAGATTCCGGGAGGGAACGCTGCAGGTGGGAAAGGACCACAACTCTCCACCCCTGACCCCACTGCTGGAGTGGCTGTTCCAAGGTGGAGCACAGCTCACACATCTGGTGGCCACGCTGCAGACTCCCTTTGCGAACCACAAAATGGGATTTATGCCTGGCAAACGAGTTTAGGTCAAGGGCTTGCAAACTACCACAGGACTGGAGGGGGATGAGAGGCAGCAGCCCCAGGGCTGAGAGGTTTCCCAGCTGAGGGCAGGGCGGGGGCTGTGCCACGGGACCGCGGCTAAGCCGATTGCTGGCCGGACACCCCCTGCTCCGGGGAGAGGGAGGAGAGCCGGGCACTAATCGGCTCCATCTGCTCTGGAGCAGCTAATTGGATTGAGGGTGCAGAAGGCAAAAGCCCGGACACTGCACTGGGCTCTCAGAGCTCCCCTTTCCCTGAACAAAGCTGTTCCAGAGCTGCTGGCCAGCACCTCTGCCCAAACCCTTCTTCAGGGCACGGCTGCTCCAGCACCTCCCTACTGGAAGGGCAGAACTAAATATTGGGAACACAACCCATGTGAATCCCACTCCCAGAAATAACTTCATCTTAAACAAAACACTACCAACAGCAGGCAAAAGAGATTAAAAATTAGCTTTTTTTACCAAAAGCCAGCTGAAGAATGCTGTTAACATCAGGTTTTATTTAGGTGTAAAAGTCAAAAGCTCGCCTGCCAGTTGCCATCCATAAACCTTACTAATACCAGTCCTACGTCTGCAACATTTATTCTACGTCAGTGGCTTAATGATGTTGGTCTTCTGCTTTTCAAAGATTCAGCTCAGCATCTACTTCGATTTTAAAAATAACAGGCAATTCAGTTGTGCAGCATTTTCATTAAACTGGGCTGCAGTGTGATGATAGGAGAATGACAAGGAGAAGAAATATAAAAAATGTTTAATACAATAATAATAAGAAACCTTTAAATTTCTTTTTTCCCCTCTGTGAACATGAAGTTTGTAGCTATGGAAACTACTTATGAGAAAGCTAAAAAAATGTCAGCAAATATAGTCAGAGAATGATCTGGATATATGAAAGTCCTAACAATGCTGGAGAACCAGAGACACGGGGTGAAAGAAAAGTGTAAATTGAAGATGACAACACTTGTGCATCTGACAACACGTCCTCCTTCGACAGGCCAAATTCATTTTTATTGCCATGGCACTAAAGTCAATGAATTGCAATTGGAATGAGTTTGACACTTTATATTGCTTTTGATAAAACCATTATAAAAAGCATATTTCAGCCTTTAAAGAAGTGTTTTTAAAGCATATTCTCTGCCACCAATGAACTGTATGTGCAGATTGGCCAAGAGGGGCAGTGTTATATCGAGATAACCAACAGCACATCTCTGGCACATTCTGCTCTTCAGTCATTCACCCTACTGAGGTGGGCAGTTGGGGTCCCTTCAGTTTTAAGATCCACACACCCCTGTGCTCAGCAGAGGTTGGTGCAGGTCCTTCTGAGCCTTTCAAAGGCTTTCACAAACTCACTGTGAGCTTTCCAGCTACTCCCCTTATCATTTTGCATATTAGTGTCTTGATGCTGTGACCATGGGGGCAGCAGATATGAGAAAGACCCCTCTGCTTATTTCAAGCTGTATTTTTGTATG
This sequence comes from Dicaeum eximium, assembly GCA_013396995.1. Classification (NCBI taxonomy): domain Eukaryota; kingdom Metazoa; phylum Chordata; class Aves; order Passeriformes; family Dicaeidae; genus Dicaeum; species Dicaeum eximium. The sequence continues at coordinate 289,750 of VWZP01006954.1, forward strand.
GAAGTCATGATCCCAACCATGTTTTAGTTGGTGAGTGCAGTGCAGAGTTTACCTGGGCTAACAGGACTAGCTGGGAATGGCTCCAAGGACACGCTATGGTCTGTCAGGTCAATGTGCAAATTAAATCAGATTTATTCAGTGCACGGAGCTTCCCTTGGTGCTGTTTCAGTCCGGACTGTTAATTGAGCGGCCCTACATGGACACACTGTGATTCCATGCTGAGGTTTGTACAGAAAACACACAGAGAAAACCTGAAGTCGATTTCTGAGCTGTCCACTGTACTGGGCAGAGAATAAATCAACATCACCAAATGCTCAGGAAATTTATATTGTGTAGGAAATATCCTACTAAACTTTGCCCATAGAAGACTGTGGCAATGTAGCTTAACTTACTTAGGTTAAATGAATTAATAGCTTACAAGAGTGGGAAAATGTCACTCTTTTAACCATCTTTGATGGGCTCTTTTAACCATCTTTTAACAATCATCAAGGCTCTTGCCCTGCCTATGCCCTTCCCTCTTTGGGCTTGCCCATGTTCAGAGTTTCAGCCTGCAAGTATGTGTGGTTATTACAAGTATGTGTGTGCATGTTACAGTTTTTATCTTTCACAGGGGGGAAATACCAATAAAAGGCATCACAACGAGGTGTTAAAGAGTACAAGCAGAGCTGAGCTAATCACAGTGAAAGGCATTTCTAGCAGGGCTCTAAGCTGATAAACAAGAGGATGAGTCCCCCTCACACTGGAGAGAACAACTTGTCCAAGGAGGGCAGCTGCCCTCAGCCTGGCTTTCCCTGCTCAGGAAAAGGTCAGGCTTTCAACCAAATCTTCCAGCCAAGGAATTTTGCTCTTGCCTCCTGATGATACCCACCTGACTTTACAGGGCAGCCCTACTCCTCATCCCTGTGGGAAGCATCCTCCCTTTTGTGATAATTTGCTTTCATATCTTCATGTGTAAACGAGAGCTTGATAAACCACCCAAGACACATATTTGCGATGAATCACCATTTCTCATTTAAGCTCCATAAGTCCAGCATCAGAAACAGAAATCTGGACCAGCCCCTGTTTGGGAGAAGTCCAGGCTAGCTACAAAAATACAAGACTTCTCATCTGCCAACTGCTTTACTACTAAAACATAGGGTTAAAAAAAAAATTAAATAAGCTAGTAAAAAATACTAGCAAACATCATAAACTGAAGTTGCAAAATGCGGAGGCAGAGCTGCAGCAATGTGATCAGTGACTGTGAGATCCTGTTTGCCCTCACCAGATCTGCTGACCTGGACTTATTTCCCTGCACTCCCTCCCAGCTCAGCACGGGGCTGGCCACAAAGCCACCCTGGCTCAGCCCTCCCAGTGACTTGTGTTTGTCACTCAGACCTTGCAGAGCTTTCTTCCTGCTGGCCCCTGAGCTGACTTGGTGTGCTCGCTACTAGTGATCCTGTGGATGGATGGTGAGGCTGCAGGAGCACTCCTGTCAGCTATTCCTGTCAAGGTCTCAATGACATGGAGAGCAGCAGCTTTGCCAGAGCTGTGGCAGGGGAGTTCCTGGCATGGGAAGCTGGCTCTTCTCTAGAGATGTCACTCTACCAGCACAGTAAGGGGTTTAGGGTGCTCATCTACCATCTCCTCTTCATACAACCCTGCAACTCCCATGAAGGGCAATTTACCTAACTTATTACTAATTATTGTAAGAAAAGCAAAGCAGTTGCAGCACTAAATCTCATTGCTCCCTTTCCCTTATCTGACCCTGCCAATGGAAGAGGTCCATAAACATGTGGCATGTGCCTGTATCCCTGCCCAGGGTCTGCCTCTACCATGAGGAATACCAGGCAGGAGAAGACACCTTCCTCCTGGCAAGCCCTCTGTCCAAACTCCAAAGTGAACAGCAGCTGTGCAGAATGCACTCAGAGTGTCAAACTCAGCACAAAATGACAAATGGGGTATTTAGGAACAACTCACTATAGAAAGACTACAATGCATAGTTCAATAAGACTTAAAAAAAGCCCAGAATTATCTGTTTTAAGGTATTTTCCATATAACAAGCTTCAAAACATGACTGAGCTTTAACGTGCATTTTATAACCCTCTGCTGACTGGGAAGACATTAACCTACACTGACAGAAAATATTTGCAGCCATTTGGAGACAGAGTTTAATACTGAATTTGCTTTCACCTTGTGACTCGAATATCTACAGCCAAAGCTACAGCCAAGAGAAGGCACATTGCTCCTGAAAACACATCCTGGCTCTTCCTGGCTGGCAAATACAATTTTCCTGGATTTAGTCAAGTTTCTGCCATCCACTCAAAGATTTAAAACATCTTAACACATTTCTAACCTCAGCTTATCCCCTTGTGGGTAAGTGTGAACACTCCTGCTCAACACAGCTCAAACATCTACAAACCACCACACATTTTCCCATTTTTAATCCTTCCATGTGCCTTACCTTGGCTTTTACTTTTAAAATATAGTTTAACAGGAAGAAAACCTCTCAGGCTATTTGGAAAGGAAAAAGGGGAAATAAATAAAAATGAAGACCATTTTACAGGTCCTACTTCAGCTAAACCTTTCAGGGCCTTCAATGAGAAGATAATCTTTCTGTGATTATGGCCAAACCCTCTCGTTGCTTGGCAACACATAATTAAGGAATATGTTTTCAGATCCGCTTTGCAAGCTGGCCATTATCAGATGAAATTACTGGAGCAACAAATGTCATCCTCATGCAAATGAGATGGTCGTAGGCAAAAGAAGAAAAAAAAAGAAAAAAAGAGGGTTGAGTAGCAAGAAAGAGCTCAACAACACAGAAATGCTGCTGGCTTCCTCTTGCTGTGCACCGGTAATTCTGGTGAAGGGAAGAGATAATTTCAAGATTTTTAGAGAATGGGGTTTGCAGTTTGTAAATGAGAACCAGGGAAGGAGGGATCTGTTTCCCATGGTGGAGGAGATTGCTCCCAGTCCCTGTGCTCTGGAGGTCCTTCAGCCCAGAGCTGTCGCTGCGTCGGCACCGACCGCTCAATCAGACACAGCGCAAATAAATGAACATATTTGTGTTCCCCACATTATGCCAGTGCGTCTTCTTAGCCGCATTTATTTAAAAATACTGCCTGGATGTACTACTTTAGCATCTGATCCATGTCAACACAGAACATGTTGCCTAATATTGAAGCATTTTTTAGAAATCAATACATTACACCAGCTACATAAAGGACTCATAAGCGTGAAAGGACAGGCATTTACTTCCTAGCTGTGTAATTATGGTATGGCAGGGAAAGGGGTGTGCCAAGTGTCTGCATTTTGACAACTTTATCATTTCCACTCACAAAATCATTCTTTTTTTAGATTCCTGTGGAATGGCATCACCAGTTTGGCACTGTCTCGATGCCTATAAATGGTATCCCTCTTATTAAAGCTTTGTGTGTGTGTGTGTGTTCTGGTACGGCACATTGTTTGGGAATCGCCTGCATGGGAGATCAGCTGCACTGCCCAGGGAGAAAACTCCCTGCTCACAGGGTCATTTACCAGCAAAAAAAAAAATTTCAAGGGGTGTCTTTCCACGTTTTTTTCAAACAAGTCAAGGCACAAATGAATGGATTTGATGAATTCCCTTATATTTCTCCGGGTGATTTTGGGGGTTAGTTTCTATCAGGCTCCGAGTGCCACATCTCCAAAGTGGAGGAGCAGATCCTGCTGGGATTGTTCAGCTTTTCATCCGAGCAGCCAAGAGTCGGAGCGTTTCTAGAAAGGGGAGGGAAGTCTAGGAGCCACCATTCATTTTTATTGTTCCAGTGCTTAATGACAGGCTTTTAGTTTTAAGCACAGCCCTATTACTTTAACAGCTCTATCACTTCACTTACAGGCATCTCGAGAAGGAAATCAAGGGGTTTATTTTGTATGCCTGATGAAACAGCAAATTAATAATAAGAAGAAAAGCCTTAGGTAATGGCCAAAGGTAAGTCGATTCTCGAATAACACCATTAACTATCTGATGAATTTAGTCAAAACAATGCTAACCATTTCCTCGGAGGGACACATTTGTGCCTGATAACAGCGGTAAAAAGTCAATCTGCAGCAAACCCTGTAGTCCTAATTGCTCAGCCAGCACAGTGTCTATAATCTCCTGTTCTCGACAAACAACAGGAATGGCAAGATTAACCCTGGAAGCATTATCTGAGATACCGCTCACATTTAACTGAAGTTGACTAAACAAATAAAATATTTGGAATTTAACCACAGAGCAAGAATCAGCATCTTTGGCTCTGCATGGCCAGCACAGCCGTGCAAAGAAATCCCCTTCACCTCATTTTCTAAGTGGGACAGCGTCTAATATTTAGGCATGAACCCCCATGATATTTGACTGTGGGCTTTTTGAGGGATAAAATAAGCAACAAGGTGGTTCTAAACTACTACATGGACTAAGCCCCCTCAGTAATTACTTGGTTCAGGCGATGCCATGGTGGAGACGATGACGGGGGGCCCCGTGCGCCTGCTGAGCTTCGGGTACGGGGAGAGCTGGGCAGGGAAGGTGGCTCCAGTGGGTGCCAGGCTGCTGTCCCCTGCTGTCCCTGGCCGGCGGAGGAGCTGGGGGCTGCTGTGGGGACTGGGCGCTGGCGAGGCCACCGCTGTCCGCTCCCTCTTCATCAGCTCCATGGGCACGGTGTAGGTGGTGGGGTACGCCGTCTTGGGGCTGGCGTGCGGGGTGGCCGCCGTCATGGGCAAGCCGACCGGAGCTGAGTAGGCAGAGGCGGGACGTGGGTGAGTGCTGCAAGGCAGGGGGGTGCTGTACCCCGAACCGGGGGGGAAGTGCGGCCCCTGAGGAGCCCCTGGGGGGGCTGGGTAGGTGGTGGTCTCCAGCAAGTGCTGGGTCGGGGCGCTGGACGGCCGGCGGTGTATCTCCACACCTCTTGGGGACAGCGGCTGCAGCGGCGGTGGGTGCTGTGAGGCGCCAGGGCCATCCACGGTGGGCACCCCGTACTCTGCCGGGAGCTCGCTGCGGTGGCTGAAGCTGTTGGAGCGGGTCCTGGGGCGCAGTGCCCCGCTCCTGCGCTCCTGTCGCTGCAGCTGCATCTCTGCCTTGTAGTTGTGGGCAATGCGGGACAGCACGCGGGCCTGCCCCAGGTTGGGCGCCACCGACTTGATGTCGTTCTCCTCCATCATGGCCAGCAGGTTCGGGGAGTCAAAGCCCTGCTGCAGCAGGGCAGCAAAGGTGCTCTCCGAGACGCCCTCCGCACGCAGCAGCGCCACAAACTCAGGGTCAAAGCTCCTCTTGCCCTCCGGCCCAGGGAAGGCGGGGGGCACCGGTGGGTGGGAATGGGAAGGCGTCGCCACCGCCGCCTCGTAGCTGTCGTAGGGACCCTTGGTGCCGGTGCTCTCCCTGCCTGGCCCGTAGCTGCTGCCGGCGCTGGTGGTGGGATCCACCACGAGGCAGGTGGGGACGGCTTGCCTGGCTGCCGCCGCCTCGGGAGCCCGCTCCGCTCCATCACCGTAGCCCGGCCTGCTGGGGAAGGCGGGTGGCTCTGCCGCGTACCGCGGGCCGGGGGGCTCGGTGCCGTACCACGCCGGGGAGACATCTCTGCCACGCATCCGCTGCCCGTCCAGGGCCAGCTTGGGGTCTCTGTAGAGGCGGGTGGCATCCGGTGGGGCAGGCGGGCGCGCCGCGGTCTGGTCCCAGGACATGCGGCTGCCAGGCGCCCCATAGCCCGCCAGCGGCCTGCCCGCCACGTGGTCGCGGTAGCAGCGGGGGTCCTTGGGTGACCTCGCCGACAGCGACGGGTCGCTGTAGTAATCCTGGGGTGGCAGAGAGGCCCGGCCCGCCATGGGCGCCGGCCGGTCGCAGTAGGCAAAGTCGGGGACAGAGCCCTTCCTCAGGGGCCCTGGTGCGAAGGCGGCATCCTGGTACGGGTACACCTCTTGCTTCAGCTCCGCGCCGCCCTGCAAGATGATATCGTTTGCCCGCGGCGGCTCGTACCAGCCGCCCTCACCGCCGTAGGTCAGGGAGCTCCTCCGGCCCGGTGGCCTCTGGTACTCGAAGGCGCTCTCGCTCTCCCAGTTTCCCTCATACCAGCCGGCAGCGTCCCAGCTCTGCGAGCGGCCGATGTTGGGGTGCTTGCTGGGGATGGGCATCACCACGGGGCTGCTCGCTCCCGCTGACACGGAGAAGAGGAGGTGCCTTCCTTCTCAGCGCTCCTCCGGCACGCATCCAAACCGGGCCGTGCTGCGCCCGAGCCCTCCTGGGACTTCAGAAACCCCCGGCCGCCGGCGGTTTTGCCTTTCCGAGAGCGCCTGAATTATTAATCCTCGGTAACCTTAGCAGGCAGAGCACGCGGCGGGCGGCGGAGGGGCTGCCCTGGCCGTGCGCTGCAGCCGCGCGGGAGAGCGGCCGCGCTCAGCCCAGATGCTTTATCCTGTGCCGCTGGGGACGGCGCGCGCACATGGACAACTGGCCCAGCAGTGTGTGGGGATTAGGAGCTAAATAAAACCACTAAAGCCCTCGCTCCATGTGACATCATTTTAGCCCGATGAAATCTCACGCACTGACCCAGCCAGCAACCTCAATGCAATTTTTCCCTGGGGGAATGATGGGGGTTTGTTTGTTTGTTTGTTTGTTGTTAATGTTCTTTTTTTAACATGTGTTTCCTCTGTTTTGGTTGTCTCCCCCCTCACATGCTGGGGGAGGCTGTCCCAGCACCCATTGGGGTAAAGGAACGTGCAGGGATCCGCTTGCATGTAAAAATAAAAAAGAAAGCTTCAGTGTCAGCTCAATCTTAATCCAACCTGATGAAATGCTAATCCACTGCACACAGCTAAGGACAAATTAAATGGGAGCCAGCAGACAGGCCTAAAAAAGGCCACTGCAAGATACTCAAGAATACAAGAGCGATTAGAAACTAGTTAGGTATCTGTTTAGCACTTTATGAATATTATAATTTGCATTGGAAATTACTTTTTTTTTTTTGTAGTTTCAAATTAGCCACACTAACTAGGCTCCAAAAAGATTTTTTATAATATTACCATAATACGCAAATCCTTTCATCATCCCAGGACAGAAAATTGTGGAGGTGTAATCTGGAATGTGTAATTTTAAGATCCTAGCACAGGTCACGGAGAAGGAGGGGAGGATCAAAGGATCTACAGCCTGGCCTAACAAAGCAAAAAGGAATAGTAGAATTTTGCCCATTATCTCCAGCTTCCTTTGGAAAAAGTACATGTTTATGAAATAGGAAAGCACTCAGAAACATCACACAAAACTCAATTTTTACTGACCAGTATTTCAAAATTCATGTGGATTAAGCCTTTTTTACACTTAGAGTAGGCAAAGGGATTTAGATGGAATCACAGTACATAAATTGTTACTTGGGAATGTAATAAAAATTTCCATATAGAATCATTGTTTTCAGAGGCGATAATTAAACGGCTCCCCAAAACATGTAACCCAAATTTTGCCAGGCTGCTCACGCTCAAATATTCCTTTTCAAAGAAGGGACAGCTCAACTGCTCCTTATTCTGCTGACCTCTGCTACAGAGGCAACATTTTATTTACCAAATTAAAAAACTCAGATGGAAACAATTTTGCTTTTCTATGCTACAATAACAGATTTGTTCCCCTCCAATATACCCCCTTCCAGGACAGACACACTGAAAGGAGAACAGTCACCTTCTCTGGCTTGTTTGCAAGACAGCTTGAGCATTTTTCCCAGCTAATCCACAATAAATGTTTAGTGCACAAGCCATCACATGATGGACTATTGTGCTATTACGATAGCTAAATCACTAATACAGTCTAATGCTTAAACTTGCCTATCATACTAATACCTCTGGGCTATATTTCTGACCCAAATACTGACAGGATCTTTGAGTAATCCCTAAATTTCTTTATTGCACTAAATATTACAAATCCTCTTCAAGCATTCTCTACTCCAATTCCATCCTCAAGAATCACGATCTTGAAAATTATGCTGGATATTACACAGACATGCAAAACATGGGGCCCAAAATATTATTTATGCAATTCTCAAAGAATATCTGATTGGCATTATACTGAATTAACTAACAAACTTCAGGCACACTGGAAAATTTCTTCTTTTGTGGGAGTCAAGATGGGAAGATACATTTGTGGCTTACAAATAAAGCAGAGAGTATTTTAACCAACAAAAAAGTTTTATTACAACAACATTTTGCTAAAGAATAAAATGTGTTCCCAACTGGATACAGTGAGATTGGTGCCATTTGTTCTGAAGCAGCAGATGAAATCTACCAAAAATGTATATGACAAAAATAATAAAATCCTGGTCTATAGATCAAGGGCATCTTCCACCACTGTCTTCAAAGAAATTACTTAACAGTCATCATGTTAAGCCCTGGTTGACAATGGAAAAAACCATGCCATAGAGCAATGAAATTTCAAAACCGCTGATTTTTAACAACTGCAAGGGAAGTCAGAAGGGAGCTTGAAGCATTCCCTACCTCTGAAAAAACCAAGGGCTTGGTAACAAGCCCGCGGGTCACACACGACAGAAACCTGGCCCAAACCAACGCATCTGTGACTGCGCACACCTGGGTGGGTGACAGCAGCACCTGAGAGCCACCTCCAACTCCCTCCATCGCACACCCAGGGGCACATCTGGGCTCTGAAAACCACCCTGGCATCAGCCTGCCCTGGCAGCTTGGGCGGGACATGTGCTCTTCTTCCAGCTCTTCACGGGGCCAGGAAACCCTACCTGGGACCTGCCCACTCGTGCATATGGATGGATCATCCCACAAGTGCTGACCTCAATGCAACAAACAGATCATTCTGTGCTCCAAGCCAAGCACAGGCAAGTGCCTGCAGGACCAGGGGCTGCAGGATTTGCACATTTCCCCGCAGCCAAGGGCCAGATGTTCTCTTTGGAGGGCTCTGCTGGCCCCAGTTTTTGTTGACCAAGAGCTGTATCTGGTGGGGAAGATGTGGCCAGGAGCTGTGGAGCTGGGCTGCCTCCTGTGCCACCACGGCAGCAAAGGAAATGTGACACCCCCAGTGAACCAAGGAATGAATAAGAAATGATTGGAATGAAGTATTTATGGATGGGCAGAAGGGTCCTGTCTTTTTCTGGTTTTTTGCAGTCTTGAAAGCAGCCCCCTTGCAAATTCAAGCAGCATGGGCAGCAGGGCAAGTGAGGTGATTGTCCCCCTCTACTCCACTGGCGAGACCCCACCTGCAGTGCTGTGTCCAGCTCTGGGGACTGAAACATAAGAAGGACATGGAGCTGCTGGAGCGAGTCCAGAGGAGGCCACAAAGATGATTTGAGGGCTGAAGCACTTCTGCTATGGGGAAAATGCTGAGAGAATTGGGCTTGTTCACCCTGGAGAAGCTTTGGGATGAACTTACCACAGCTTTTCACTACCTAAGAGGTCCTCCAAGAGAGCTGGAGAGGGATTTTTTAGAAGGGCATGGACTGATAGGACATGGGGAAATGGCCTCCCACTGCCAGAGGGCAGGGTTAGATGGGATATTGAGAAGGAATTCTTCTCTGTAAGAGTGGCAAGACTCCGGCACAGGCTCCTGGAGAAGCTGTGGCTGCCCCTGGATCCCTGGAAGTGTCCAAGGCCAGGCTGGACATTGGGGCTTGGAGCAACCTGGGATACTGGAAGGTGTCCCTGCCCATGGCAGGGGGTGGAACTAAATGAGTTTTAAGGACCCTTCCAACCCAAACCATTCTGTGATTCTGTGAAACTCTATGAAATGATTCTGTTCCTATTTCTACATCCAGACCCAAGCAGGATGGCCAGGAGAAGATACAGAGGCCCTGGGGCCCAACCTGATCTGTGTTTCTTGGGAGTGCAGGGGGCACCAGCACCAATACCCTCAACATGAGGGGGAGACAAGGACTGTGGAACAGGCAGAAAATTTATTCTCCCTTTATCTTTTAATTCTAGAGGTATTTTGGGAAATAAAAAAAAACCCCACACACACAGACAGAAAAAAAAAAAAAGCTGATCAAGAGATTAAATGCTCTGGTATTTCAGATCATGTGAAAAATGCAGAGTTTTGACTTAATATCCTGATTTTTAGTTTAGCATTGATCTCATACATGGTAAATTTGGCCACAATATTTGGTTACAATGCAATGACCACAGAAATCTGCTCTGAAAAAAAGGTGATGACAGAGCAGAAGAAAGGTGGGCCCATTGTTGAGACACTGCATTCAAAACCGACGGCAAGAAATCTGAGCCTGGATCCCTCTTGCAGTGGATGTGAAACAAGCAATGCTACAAAGTGCTCTTCTCTTCCCACGAGGAAAGTGCTTTACACCTAAAACCCAGGGTAGGAAATCAGCATGCTAAATCTGCAACACAACTGTGTAAACAATATTTTTTTGGAATCCGTAGCACTGACTCAGGAGAGGTTGGCTGCAAAATTTCATTCATATTGATATAAAACATTTCATTACCTATTCTGAAAGCACATTGCTGGAAAAATTATTCTGTGCAGCAAAATAATACAGATTGGGATTAGTTTTGCTTCTTATTATAGTAAAATATATTTCAACTATAACTTTAAATCCTGTTTATATTGGGGAAAATATTTTTAATGTAAATTAAGATGTTGATGTTTTCTCCCCAGTTATTTTCTTCTGGGAGAGAGTGGAACAGAAACAACGTGCCAAATGTAATTTCTGGCAAAAACTGTAAGATGCAGCAGTCTGGGAAAGCCTATTTCTCTTTCAAAGGCAAAGGAATACTACCCCTGGTAGTGAAAAATCCTCTGGAGAACAAATACATCTCTTGTAAATGGAGAGAGCAGGTATCAGGACACCCAGCCTTTATACCTCGCTCTGCCACTGTCAGAGAGTAAATTGCTTAATTTCTTACTTGCTGGTTCCCCTTCCATCAAGAGGGATATAATAATATACACCTCTCACACTCGGATGGTGTTAAGATTAATCAGTGTTTGTCATACGTTTTCAGGTGACAAGGTACAAAGCTACTGGGAGGATAAATGCCCCTGCTCTCACTGCCTGGGCTTTCAAGGACTGTGTGTGATTGTGCCTAATGACCCCCAAAGCTCAGGAAGCCTCTCCTGAGCATCCTCCTCCCAGGCTCAGCTTGCAGGATGCCAGGGGAGCAGAAATCTCTGTACTGTGTGTACCATGGATGCCATGGAGGAGAAAAGGAATGGGATGCAGTATGAGTAATGCACACACACACATGCATGCACACCAGTCGAAAAGAAACAAAATTAAAAAAGAAAAAGGGGAGAGGAAAAGCAGCAAGAAAATGTTCCAAATCCTTTGAATCCTACCGCATTTGCTAAAATTTGGCTCTGCAAAATCTCCCTCACAGCGGCAATAAGCACTCTGCCTAGATGGACTTTTTAACAGTCTCCCGAAATTAAGGGAGCACAAAGAGAAAATTAGCAGGATTGTGCTGGAATCATTTTCAGTAATCAAAGGAGCAGCACAGCATCTGAAAGCACTCAGCGCTTGAAGCCCTGCCACATGCTTTTACCAATTTCCAAACCAAAAGCATCGATGCTTTGTAACTCCAACAAAACGCTCACAAACACCAACTCGGTGCCTTACAACAAAACACTCTGAAGATCAGACGGTTATTAAGCAATCATTGCCTCATGGAACCATGCATTTTGATGACTTTAAAGCAAAAAAACCCAAAAGCTTCTGTCCGTTCGTAACTCAGTGCTGGGATAGAATGTGCCACAAGCATTGGCGTGACAGGCTCCAGGAATGCACGAGCACACGCTGCCCCGAAATGTGGCATACAAACCAGGATGGTGGCTGGGCTCAGTTGCCATTCCCAGCAGTGACACACCACTGGGCCCAGGCACACGGACAATGAAAGGTCAGAATGGGACCCCAACAAACGCACAGCACAGAACCTCCCATGCCAAAGCCAGCAGATGGAGCTGGAGTTTCCTCTCCAAGCTGGTGACAGCGTATTGCAGTGCCCTTCTGAATCACTCCCCAAGAACTGCCCCAAAACGCCACAAGCCAACATGAGGAGAGAGGATGTGAGGCCTTTTCCACTCCCACCAGCCAGTGCTGTGCTGAGAAGGTGCATGGAAGCATTTAATGAAAAGAAATGAGTCACCTTTCCCTTCATCCCTGTGGAGCTGCCTCTCCACTGCTGCTCTGTGCTGATCCCTGGATGGAAGGGGTTGGATGTGGGAGATGTGCTCCTTCCCACCCTCATGGCCATGCTTCCAGTCACTGCCACACAACAACTCTCCATCTGGATATCCCCTTTCACAGATGGGTGCCTTACCCCAATTTTCCCTGTGATAAGAGGGAATGGCTGGAGCTGGGTCAGGGGAGGTTTAGGTTGGGTATCAGGAGAAGGTTCTTCCCCAGAGGGTGGTGGGCACTGAAAATGGAATGGTCACATCCCCGAGGCTGCCAGAGCTCCAGGAGTGTTTGGACACCTCTCTCAGGGATGCACAGGATGGGATTGTTGGGGTGTCTGTGCAGGGCCAGGAGCTGGACTCAGTGATTCCTGTGAGCCCCTTCCAGTTCAGGACATTCTGTGATTCTATGAATTATCTTCTATTTATTTCAGAATGAGGTATGTGCCAGGAGCACCCCCATGGGCGTGTGGTAACTTATCACCTCATGTCATCCTGCTCCACTGGCAAAGCCTTGGAGGTTGCCCTGAGAAATTGTAGATATCCCATCCCTGGAAGTGCTCAAGGCCAGGTTGGACAGGGCTTAGACCAATCTGGGATAGTGGAAGGTGTCCCTGCCCACGACAGGGGGTGGAAATAGATGGTCTTTAAGGTCCCTTCTAACCCAAACCATTCCATGATTTGCTATCCAGGAAGAAAATCAAACCGCCGGTAACAAATGCAGGAAGGCAGCAATCAAACACACTGGCAGCTAAAAAAGAGAAGTGCAGCTGTAAAACACACTTTGAGCCACTGGAATGAGCCTTACAAGCTCCTCAAACTTCAATCAGAAACCATTTTGCCTTCAAGTATGGGGAAACTCCAATAAAAGTTGGCAGAAACAGCACTGTCACATTCCTGCATCAACAAAGGGATAATAAAAATATCAGATGTATCCCTACAGCACACAGCTACACAGTCTCAAGGACTGCAAAATAAAAATCAATCTGGATGCTGGAGGGCGGGTGAAAAGCAGCAGACAAGGTTCATTGGGCACATCCCTCAACCATTCGCAAAGATCTAATCTATGAATGCTCTTAAAAATAATCCTCCAGAAATCACATCAAGCACCTTGTCTCCAAAACTGGGTATTAGACTTTGAGGTCAAATCTCATCATTTTTAATAAGAATTCAGGATCAAGATTTGAACAGCATGCGTAATGAAAAGAGTGGGAATTATATCTGTCCCAGAAAGCAGTAGAGAAATCCACTGTTAAATGAATATATATTGTAAAGCTGAACTCTGCCATGCATGCCTGGGCTTTGCATAGAAAATAATTAATTACTAGACTGTAACACAGGCCTGGGGAGATAAACAGGCTGGGGTTCAGTGTGTCTCTCTGCCTTACTTCCCCTGATGATGCCAAGAGCTTGAAACATGCGCTTCCTTTTCACACCCATCGCAGATAAAAACAAAAACCAAAACCAAACAGGAGGAAATATTACTTTAGCTAAAAAAGCATTTATGTCTTGCTTTTTAAAAAGACTGGTCTTTTGTACTGTTGTATTGCAAACCATCAAAAGTGAGCTGTGTTCCCTCACCATCCTTGCTCATGGTCATTTGCTGAGTCAATTAAATATCTGTATCATCATCATCAGCAGCAGCAGCAGCAGCAGAAAATTTTTCTCAAAAATGGGCATCAATCTATACTAAGGCTATTTTGTGAACTTAACCTGTTTACTACTAAGTTTTGAGGTGCTAGATGGCAGCAGAGAGTGTTTTGTTTTAAATAAAAATTAAAAAGATAATCTAAAAAAAAAAAAGAAAAACCAAATTAATAGTGTCAAGCTAATGGGCTGTATAAAAGTGTCACTAAGAAATTATCAGTGTCCTTCAATTTTACGAAATGCAAAACCAAGTAAAAACTTGTTCTTTGAAGAAAGCTCTCTAATGAAAACCTTCACTGTTTTGGCACTTCGATCCATTACATCTGTTTGTGGAGACCAAAAAATATAAAAGAAAAGTTGTGTAATGTGTTCCCCTGCAGCTTTATTTTAGTATAGCCAGATGTCCTACTCCTGTCAAAATATTTACCAGCAAATATTCAGGAAATCAGGATAAATTTGAAAAGACTGGTCCAGATCCAAACACCATGAAATAGTGTAATTTAGGCGTCATATAGAAGTTTTTTTCTGATATTTTGAAGGAAACCCCATCCTGTTCTCATCTATCCCCAAGGACTGATCATTTCTCATCATATATTTGGAAGTAGCCAACTTCCACCCCCTGGATACTGGAGGCAGCTTCTGCAGCATTCCAGAGCTCAGGAAGAGGCACCAGGGCTGCCCCAGGGCCTTGCTCCAACAACCCCTTCCCAGAATATTCTGGGAATATTGTCACTTTTCTGAATAATCTTTAAATGCAGGAGTAGGATTTAGAGTGAGGAGAAAAAAAAAAAAAACAAACCCAGATATGATGACAACATGTTAATCCCTAAACCAGTTAATTCAAACAGGAAATGTGGTAAGGATGGAAATTAGGTTGATGGTATTGGAGTCATCAGCTGTAATTGTTTCTTAATTAATGACACGAAGTTGTAAAGCGTGTTACATGGAACCTTGTCTGGAGGCTGGGGAAAATGGAAAAATACAAGGCAGAATTATGAGTTAGACATGTATTAAGTTCCCATCAATGTGGGTTTAAACACAAGGAGAACACAACAGAAGTATTTTTTCCTCTTTTGGTGCATATGGCCCTCAAGTCCAGGGAAAGGGGAGCTCCCCCTCCTCTGCAACAGCTTCAGCCACACATCTACTATGGTGCACACCAAATTAATGGAATTTTTTCTCTGTAACCTTATCTAAATGTGTGTTACTCTTGCCTGGATGCCTGGGGCATTTTGTCAGGCTGGCTTCGTATCTGGCTGGAGTCCTACATCTTGTCATGCACATTCCCCCATGGAACATCACAGGAGGGAATGCTCAGGAAAAACATCCACACAGGACTGGGAGCTCCTAGAGCAGCCTGTGCAAGGACAACAGCACACCCCTGGATACCAGCTCCATCCCAAAGCACAGAAAGGACTCTACAAGCAGAGAGAGTTCTTGATTCAGCACAGCAAAAGGGTTGAAAATCATGGAATAAAGTCAATAAGCTTGAATAGTATCTGTAGACCCACTGAGGTTGCTTGAACTTTCTTCGTCCACAGGATTCTGTCTGATTTTTAAAAAATTCTTAAAATTTTAACAAAACCGATTAATGGCAAGTAATTCCCAAATATGCCATGCTTCTATCAGAGAAGGGATAATTAAGAGCATCACTATGCACTGGTAAAAAGAGGTGTAATCCAGCTTTTGTATGAATTTGAAGTGATTTTCTGAAACCTTCACAAAAGCCAAAGACTTCATTTTGGAAAAGCAAAACATCAGGAGCAGCCAGACAGATCTTCAGTTTGCATAAATCAGCACAGGGTGCAATGGCAGAAGATCTGACAAGTTAAAACTGCTTTTTCTCTAGGCTAAATGTGGTAAGCAACTCTTCCTTAAAAGCCTGATAGTTTATGTGCTTTGAGGTGGAAACTTAAAAAAAAAAAACGTACAAAAAGCTTCATTGTGAGGGGGAAATCCTTGTACTGTGTTTTATATTCATGGAACAAAGAAACTCAAATCCACTAGATAAAAAAGGTCTACATTTATTCTAAATAAGTCACTTTTACTCAGGACAAGCGGTTTCTTCCGTGCTTGATATCATCATTAACTCATTGTTTCTCATCAAATGCCTGGTGATGATAAGGATTTCCTGAGATAATAAGATTCTATTTCTAAGCAGTAAAAATAAGTATTATCAGATGCTACTTGGTGTGCAAATTTGCAAGAATGGAAGAAAATTTCTCCACCCAAGTATCAAATGTGCTCATTTTGGCTACTGTTATATAAAGCAGCAAGAATTGGAGGCAGGCACTTTCCAGGGTTGTGGTTTTAATGTGGATTTTCCCTTTTGGTTCCAGGAGCAAGGTTCCTCTATTTTCTAGCATGAGTGGACTGTGGCTATTGAATGAGAAGCTGTTCCACAGTCTGCTGCTAGTGGTGTGTGAGCCCAGACCTCAGGGACACATTGCACAAATACTCCTGAAAACCCAGAAATTTCACAGGTCTTCAGGCGCACTTTTGTTGAGAGTTTGTGTGGGATTTTTTTTAACAACAAGTGCACAATAAGCAATAATTGACATTATGATTATTAAGTCCACTTCTGTGGAGGATAAACTGAAATAAAGAGGTTAAAAAGCACCCCTGCCATAAATCCAGGTAGGTACCAGGGTATCTCCCATTACATAGTGTATTTATTGAAATATCACTGGATATAGTCTGCACTGACTTCTGTCACAGGGGGAAGAGTGGAATACAAAATTTCTGTCCATCCTTGAAATGGATTAACCAGCCTAATGCAGCCACAGCAGAGATAACTTCAGTGATGTTGAAAACATCAATTCCTACCCCAAATTCCCTCCTCTATTTCACAGAATAACTGAGGCTGGAAAAAACCTCTGAGACCATGAGACCAAGCTGTGACCAACCCCCACCTTGTCACCAGCCACCAGTCCAGTCCTTCCTTGGACACCTGCAGGGATGGGGACTCCCAACCTCCCTGGGCAGCCCCTATAATTCACCCACCCTGTAATTCCATGATCCCAGCTGGACAGGGTCATGGGAAGGTGCCTATTCAAGGTTTGCAAGACAAATTATTTCATCAAGGACTCAGACCCACCCAAGAGGTTTCAGTAACCACAGCGGGGTCACATTCCCACTGAGAAACAAGGATTTGTGGAGAGCCATGGCCACACACAGATAGCACAGTGGCTGGAAGGTAAATACATGAGGAATTCCCACAGGAAGTATGGCCACAGAAGCCTCAGCCAAAGAGGACACCAGGGTGCCACTCAGAATGTAGGGCAGTAAGTCAAAAAGCCAGAGACTCGTGCATTAAGCAGTGAAAAGTATTATGTGACTGTGCTGGCATTTATCAGCCATCAGACATATCAAAGGATCTGAAAGAAAACAAAGAATACGGACGGCTTGTTTGCCCTGCAAACAGTTCTGTTTCGCAAAGTACAGACAACTTTGGTGGCACAAACTGACACGTAAGGACATGATTTCCCACTGGATAACGACAAATCCTGGAGCAAAAACTGTCAGAAAATGTCTGGGCTTGCTTGGCCTCGCAATTATTTTTTCGCTTTGCTTCTTGCTCATCTCAGGGCTGCCACTTTTGGGGCATGTGTTGAAAGCTTCACTGACTCATGTGTGCTGGTGCAAACTACAACCTCTAAAGCCAGGCTTTCCCATCCCATGGCACTGCTCTTGGAGACAGGCTAGAGAGCTGCAATGGTCTGGAGCAGAGGCAGCACTTGGGATCATCACAGAGGAATTCAGTGGTGTTGGTAAACCCATGCTCTACAGACAGAGAAGATGCTGCCATCCTGCATGTGCCACCACTGCTGCCTTGTCCCTGCTGAGTTGTGACACTCAGTGAGGAAATGACAGTGCCACAGCACCTTCTCCCCTGCCTGCTCCCAGAAGCACAACCAGCAGCTGTGGATGGGCTGCTCTTACTCCCTGCCTAGCTCCTGGTGATGTTTAATATTTGTTTAACCATACTGACAGAAGTACAGGATAAAGATCAGCTGAGCAAGCAGCAAAAATGATGCTGCAAGTTATTTCCTTGCTCGGAATGCTGTGTGTGAGCACTGGAGTCCCACAGGAGGGATGGATGCCATGCACCAGGAGTGCCATGGTCTTCTGAGTGTGGGGTTTCATGGGAGCACTGCCAGACACCTTGTTCTGCCACAGGTGGCAAAGAAAAAATGGCATCTAATTTCTCTGTTGTTGTTTCCTAAATGAAAGGCAGGTGAGCTTCTGCCCTGAGGGCTTTTTCTGCCATTTCTTTGAAAGGCTGGAAACTGCACCAGGTTTGGGAACGAGCCCATCCCTACACACAGCAACTTGGCTGCAAAATTCAGGCCCTTTTTATCCTGGGCAGAGCAGGCAGGTCTGGCAGCTCCACATCCATGGCTGCAGGACTGTGCCTGGGCTTTGTTTCACACAGAGAAAAGCCAACATCCCTCCCTCTCCATCTCCCACTCGGATGCGGCTCCACAATTTTTGCTGGAACTCGTTTTTTTTTCATTCACCCTGAGGTAAAAACCCGTCATGGAATGGAAAATTCCAGCTCAAACAAATTTTAAATGTGGCAAAATCACAAGCTCATGGGAACAGGACCCAAAAGAGGGGCTGCTGGACAAGTCTGACTCCACACAGCACCAGCGGCTCCACCTCTAAAGCATACTTTGACCCACTATGGAATAAGACACAATTCCACAAACAGGAATTATGTAAACCACTCTGCATATATTATTTGCAAAAGCCCCAGCCATTCAATGGGTCCATCCCACCACCCATATGGATCCAATTATAGAATAGGCACCCAAAGTCTCTGGGACAACCAGAAGAGAAAGAAATGGGTAAGCCAAGACCACTGTGAGCACAGTCCAACTTCATTCAGATGGGCATCACCAACCCACTTAATTGCTGACAGACTATTCAAAATGTCTTTGCTGCAGGCTGATGCCCTGAAATTCCTTTATCCCCTCACGTCTGGACCTTTATCCTGCCCATATTCCTCTACAGATCAAAATCTGTGACCTGCTCAGAAAGCTCACATCTTCAAACCAGCCTGCTCAGAGCAAAAAGTAACACTGTCATACAAAGATGTCATAAATATATATTTAAAAAACCAAAGAGGAGGGAAACCAGAGGAGCTGGTGAAGCTGAGCCAGGCACTGTGACTGCACAGCTCCTCTCTTTGGGAGACTCATAAACCTGCCTGTAAAGGCTGTGAACTGGCTTTTTAAACTACACCACCTCCTTGTATGGCTTGGATTATTCCTCCACGCCAGATGTACATTTAACAGAGTAATACAAACACTGCAACTCCTTAATAAACTCTTTTAATGCCCTGACAGTTTGTAAGGCATTTCCCTCAACATGTGTCTGGTTATGGTTTCAGTAAGCCTGCAGGAAGAAGAATCTGTCTGGCAGCTTGGACAGTGATTACAACATGTAGCCCGAGGATATTTCACCTCCAGACCTGCCACCATCCTGCTGCATGGAACAAAGTCCATTCCCAGCAAACTCTGCAAGGGTTTGTGTGGGGAATAGTAAAAAGGATGGCGTATGCAACTTCGGGAAAAGCACAGAAATCCACCTCTGTGCTGCCAGACATTTAGTCTTTCATCAGGTAAATGCAGCTTTGTATCCCATTCACATTTAAAGGGAAAAGCTTCTTAAGTGCTTCCACAGAACAGGAAATCGTTAAAAGCAACTATTTTGGACCACATTGCCCTAAGCTTGATGGAGCAATAGATTCTTCTCAATGAACACAATTCTGTTTGCAAAGACTCCTCTCCTCCAACTGCTGAACTAGTTCCCTAATTTCTCATCATCTTTCACTGATTATTCCATATACCTTTCAAGACAAAACCAAGAAAAATTATCTTTTTTTTTCAAAGTGTGTTTTCACAGCAGCTGGAATGGCCCCTTTCAGTGCTTTTCTATGCTATAATCCAAGATTAGGAGCCTATAGTAAAAAATAGCCATCAGAGAGGCCAGTAGAGTATTCAGCTGTCCTACAAATCTAATATTTTCGTAAATCCGAAGCTTTTTGCATTTTTCAAGGTATTTTTTACAATGCTTCTCACACTCAGTCCTTGTCTGTTGCTTCCAAATACAACACAACAGTGTCTCCCATGATTTCCATCAAATTACAAACCCAGTGGCAAACGACAAAGTATACTTTAAAAAGTTATGTCTCCTGCACATTTACAGATTAGAAAATATCTTTTGACCAAGAAAGAAGAAAAAAGCTCATATATCAGAGAAAAATAATCTAAACTTCAATCACATCTAAAGCTCCGTTCGCAGGTTTGTCGTACAATCCTTTTGAATTTCTTGTACACTCAGCAACTAGATCTGATGGTAAACATCAAACCAGGAAGGCAGCTTTTGAAAATCCAGGCTCAGCTGATAGAGCTCTTTTAAGTCAAGTTCAAAGTAAGTTTTGAAGATGAGATAGTGTGCTACACCTGAGCGTTTATGACATTCAGTAGGAGAAAGAGGCAGCTCCACACTGCAGCGTACCCTGGATACTCCCTCCTGAATCATCTCCTCTGCTTTGTCTGCCCTTTTCCAAAATTAACAGAGCAAAATTAAAAGAGGTAAGGAACACACGATGAGTTTAAAACAGCAGCAGGGTAGAGTAAGCAATATATAACACAGAAAAGTCACGGCAAAACCCCTTGTCCTGCTGATCAGCATTTCACACTGAAATTCCACAAAGCCCCACGCATTTTGTTTAAATGGGTGCAGCACAACTCCCCTGTGAGCTCTGTGCTTTCATCCACCACCAAATCTTATTTCACCTCGTTGCCATTCAAGTAATACTGCAAATTGTTACCCTGCAGGCCACTATCCATCTCCTTAAGAGCAGCTGAACACTGGAACTCCTGAAAAGATGTGAGATATTCCTCCTGAAATAACACTCTGCTCTGCATTTGTTGCTGATGGCAGAACTTACACGAGCCCTGGAGAATTACTGGAGTATACACCAAAAAGTCAGAGCTGTTTGCCAGCACTTGATTTCTGTCACAAGTAACTTAACACCATGTGATCTGCAATAGGAAATGTTTCCTAAAAACTTTTTCTGCTGGAAAATTACTCTGTGCTGAGACACTGTAACAAATTATCAATGAAGAATTGCAGCAAACCTGCCTGACCCCACACACAAACCAAATAAAAGCTGTTACAACAATGTGCTCAAAACGGTAAGAACAACAACTCTTTAATTTTCCATCATTTTCTTGCAGGATGACAGTAAATGTGTTTTAAATTGGGACCAACCAAATCGTTTTAGTAGGAATTAGGATAAGAAGAGGTGACCTGGTGATTAAACAAAAATCTTATTTACAGGACTACACATGACTTCCAAGTGAATAACCACATCAGTGTGAATGAATTTTGAGCCTACAGAGAGGACAGGGATTCCAGCCCTGGATTTGGATCTCCTTATGCCTAAGTACTGAAAGAGACAAGGAAATATTAGATATTCTACCCTAATCATCTGTCAGGAAAATGAAAGCACACTCTTACCTTCACAAATTCTGTCCAGTCGCTGCCGCTTGACTTTGTGTTTATCCACAAGGGCCATTCTTGATGGGAGTTTGCAACTTTCTGACTCAAAAAGCACAGCAGTCCCCCAGGAGCTCAGGAAAACTCACAGGAATCGGCGTGCATACCGCCACTGTGGATCCTGCAGAGAGAGGAGAGGATCCGTAAGATTTGTTAAATTCCCATCCCTGGAAGTGCTCAAGGCCAGGGTGGATGCGGCTCAAAACCTGGGATAGTGGAAGGTGTCCCTGCCCCAGCAGGGGATGAATGAGATGGGCTTTAAAGCCCCTTCCAACCCAAACCAGGTGAGGATTTCCAGCACACCAGGTGAGATCTGCCTGTGCCCAACAGCAGAGCTGGTTTTGGAAAGGACAGCTCTGAGTTTGCACCCCACAAGTCACACATCTGGCACCACAAATCAGTCTTTTTATCCTCCCTGCAATTCAGAAAACCAGCCTTGCACACAAGAACTGCCAAAGCACTGCATGGGCTTCCCAGTTTTACTTCTGACTGAAAAAACTATTCCTGAAAAAACTATCCTGGTGGATAAAATCCACCAGGTTATTTTGTAGGCTCACAGATGCTGCAAGATTCTTAGAGAGTATATAAAACAGGGCAAGTAGTCCTTGCTCTGCCAGTACTTTCACACACAAAACACTTTCATATTTAAACCTTGTCCTGTAAAAGTCATCAATGGACCTTGAATTTACAAGAAGACCTTGATGTATATTCCAGCTGTCACCGCAGCCCGTCCTTGCCCTCACTTGAAGGGCCAACCTTAAACTTCAGCTGCTGTTCCTAGTGCACATATTTCCAATGCCAGCGAGATAAAATGATCCAGGAAGCCACATGTGTGGCTGATTGACAAAGAAATGCTCTCCAAAGAGACAACAGCTAAAGGTTTCCTGCATTTTGGTGGCACAGAGGAGGACCCTTAATGGATACTCTCAGGTCTGACACGTTTGCTCCTATGGAGAGCCACAGGTTTGTTTAATCCCTGAACACTGACCTGAGCTCAGCTGCAGCCTCTGGATGTGCTGTTGTGGTGCTTCTACCACAACACTATTATTGAATCAAGACATGGAAGAAGAGATCTCATGCTGACAGCTGAATTCCAACAATCCAACATAACACACATGAATACTTTATGCAACTGCTAATTCAATATCCTCTTCTGTATTTTCAGGTGAAGACAGATGATCCTGGTAACAGCTACAAACCTTCCCAAGGAGGGATCCTGCTCAAGAAAGAGGCCTTTGCCCCCCCAGCTATCTACCACTCACTGAAAGGCACCAAAAGAATAGGATTAGTGTAAACCTGTGATTTCTAGAGGCAAAGCAAAGCATCACCAAATTTTCAGAAGCCTTGCACCGAGAGGAGGGGAAAAGAAAGGCAGAAATGAGTACAAGCACAGCAAGAAACCCTCTCCTGATATCTGTGTATCAGCCTGCAAAGTCCCAAACCCTCTGCCTACATACACTACAGTGGTTTAAAAAACCAGCAGTAACAAACTTGGCACCTTTATTCAAACTGACCCCCAAACAGCTCCTCTCCAGCAGCTGAATTTTCACACTGCAGCACTTGCAAACCAAATTTCTGTGACAAACCAAAAAAAAAAGATCCAGCTCACAAAATGCAGGACACAAGAGAAGACACCACACCAGAAAATCCAGGTTGATGTCCAGAAGTTGACCTTGGGCAGTTTTGTAACCTGGAGTTTTGCTTCCCCTTGTGTACAGAAGCAACAGAAACACTTAACCCATCCTCTGGAGCACCCTTGCAGGTTCACATAGCCCAGTCAGGCATTTCTACTTCGCATTTTATTCTTCTGCACCAGCATTGGCTCTCCTAAAACACTCCAATAACTTCCCAGAAAACCCAGTTAACCAGTGCAGCAGGCTGAGCATGCGAGGGGTAAAGGCTCTAACAAAGCTGCTGCACTCTGGGATGACAACTTCATGGAGATTATTGTTATTATTATAAATGGTTATCAATTATGCATCACATTGATAGTTAATTTCCAAAAGGAAAAGCCTCGTGTCGGTACAGCTGAATTCCAACTCAGGGATGAGCGTCGATTTCCTGGTAGCTAATGGCCAATTTCCCAGCAGCACAACTGCAGCATAATCACTGAGATTTATAGCAATAATTAATTGATTTTTTTTAAAACATAGGGATGCTAAAGAGCACGATTCCCACTCATATTAAAAATTAATGCAACATTCTAGAAGACGCAGAAAACTTCCATTCCGGAGGCAGAAGCTTGGTACAGTCAAAATATTTCATGCAACAAAAATTAAGCTGTTAGTGTAGCTTAAGCCCAAGTAGCTAATGGTGTTTCCATGATCAACATTTACAGGCACACACATGATTTTTTTACCTCTATTACATCCCATTCCACTTTCAGGGAGAAATACCAGGTTATTAAAAAAAACAAAATCACATCAGAAGAGAAAAAGTTACCATTTCATTCAGAGAATACTCAAATGGTTCATTATGTTGGGGCTGCAACTCTTTCCCCCTTTACTTCCCCAAACAAAACCAATTTGCAAAGTGTACTTAATTCTGACAGAGTGCATTTTCTGATGGACGAATGCGTCCATTAAAGTTTTTTTCCCCGGCCATCTCAATTCCCCGCATTACTCCCTGGAGGAAAACTTCCTACAAAAGAAACTAATAACAATCAGAGAAATTACTGCTCATCAGAGTCCCACACAGCTTAATGCAATGCCCATGAATGAGCTCCTTCCTAATGACATGAACTGCCCCATCTTTGTCTGACAGGTGTCTGTGGTGGTACCAACCACTAATAAAAGCCCAGCTCAGAAGATTTATTAAAAATGTGGCAGGATTTGGCAGGGATGGATAAAATGGAGAAAAGCACAGAAACAAGAGGATATTCCCCAGCCTTTGCATGAGAAAATTAAGAAAGCAGTTCTTCCATTGGTGAGATGGAAGATGCAATTAGTTGTGCACCCAACTTCAATCTATCCCCAATGGTTTCTACAGCCAACCCAATCTCAGAACAATCACAAGGCTAAATGTCCCCCACCATAAAATAAACACAATCAGACTAGGCAGAACAAAAATCAAGGTCAGCAATTAAAAGACAAGAAAACCTCATTGTCTAAGGAAATTTGAGAGGAAGAGGCACATGCACAAAAATTATACTTCATCCTCAGCAAGATTAGGAAACAAGTGAAGTGATTTACATACAGTAATTGCATGGCTGTGTTAGCCTCCAACAGTGTCTTTCAAAATGTAAATTTTCTTGAAAACCCCTGGACACGATGATAGCCCATAGCTATTTATTTATTTAAGGAAGGAATTTACTTAAATACAACACTTTAGGAAAAAAAAACCCAATCCTGACGCAACACATTTAAATAGCTTCTAAATACTGCCTGTTAAAGAGCACAATCCATGAGCCAGAAAATGAGTGCAGAGAAAGCTGTATTAGGGCTTTTTTAATCCCAGCTCTTGATGGAAAATGAAAAGAAATAAAGGTGATCTTCCAAAATAAGATGCACAGTTGGATAAAAGTAAGAAAAAAGTGATTTTATGACAAACATCATGTCTTCTAAGCTCTTTCTCAACTTGAGCTTTTGTATTTTTATGGCACATGAGCAGGACAGGAGCACAAACATCAGTCACAGAACCACAGAAGGGTTTGGGTTGGAAAGGACCTTAAAGATGAACCAGCCATGGGCAGGGACACCTCCCACTGTCCCAGATTGCTCCAAGCCCTGTTCAACCTGGCCTTGAACACTTCCAGGGATGGAGCATCCACGGCTTCTCTGGGCACCCTGTGCCAGTGGGCAACATCTGTTTTAGAGCATCCATCACAGGCACTGCCACCAAACCACCCAGCACCTGGCAGGTGACTAATTAAGAGATTAAGAGATGCCCTTTCCAATGCTCCAGACACAACATCTCACATGTTCCCTGTCTTTGCACAGACTTGGGAAAACAGGATGGTGTTCCCTGTTCTGTGAGAAACCAACCGGCTACGTTTTCTACCCTCTATGATATACAGCAGCAACAAAATGGAGAGCCTCTACTACAGAAAATTACCAGCTCCACAAACTGCAGAAGGTCCCATTTCCAAACAGCAAAGGAAAAATTCCATCTTTCTTTCCTCACATCTACACTGGGTTTTCACATGTAATTCACATGAATTCATTACTTCAACAAGTCCAAGTGTTTTGATGGTACTGCTGGATATTTCCTGGGCTCTCAGGAAAAGAGAGGTTTCTGGAGAAGGTTTTGAACTCTGGATTACTGTAGAACATCAATCCTCTCAGCTGGAAGCAGAGCAGGATGCCCAAGCAGAGTTGCTGAAGTCAATGTCTGCTGATGCCAGGGGCAGCTCTCCCTGTATCCTCCTTTGTGTACAGGTCCAGTTTTTCACAGCTTGATCACACCTGAACTGAGATTTGAAGGCAGGAACAGCCCCAGGAGCTCTGAACTGCTCCAGCCCTGCCTCAGCATCCCTGGCTGCTCGCTATCCTGAGCTCTGGCCATTCCCACTGCTCAGCCTTTCAGCTGCCTGGGGAGGGCAGGAGGGGCTGGGAACCAGAGTTCTGTGCAAGAAAGGCAAGGCAGGGAAAAGAAAGCAGGAGACACGCAGAGATAATGACAGGGGAGGGAAGCGGACAAAGGAGACGGCACAATGCAGGAGGAGCGCTCGGAGAACGCTGCCATCCCTCCTGCCAGGCAGCCCTGAGTGCAGTGCCCTGCTCAGCCCCCATCACCTGCCCCTCTCTGACACTGCAGGGCACGAGGGAGGCACTGTCCTTCTGGGGATGCGATTTTGGGATTTTGGGATATTGTCTTTTAAATGAGACAACACGGGAAGCTCACATTTGTTAAGACACCATTAAACCAAATATCGCAGTAGGAACCAAAAATAGACTAAACATTTATACAAATAGTGAGAACAAACATAAAATTTCATTTAAAAATAGGGTGCTTTTTTAAAATAATGCCTGAGAGATATAACCCCCCTCGCTTGGGAAGAGGAATCCCAGAGTTTCTGTTCGGCCAGGGTTTGACTTCTCCCACTCCACTAAACACACTCAGTCACTGCAGGTGAAATAGGATGTTAGGGGGAAAGAAAAAGACTTTTTCTCATTTTTTTGGGAGAACTACCCTGGCTGTAAATCACACCTTGGGTTTGGCTGGGGTAAGAGTTAATTTTCTTTGTGGTAACTGGTTTGGCTTTGTGCTGGAAACAGGGCTCATAATCCAAGGATGTTTTTGTTATTGCTGAGCAGGGCTTACACAGAGTCAAGGCCTCTGCTTCTTGTACTGCCCGAGCAGTGAGGGGGCGGGGGGGACACAAGGAGCTGGGAAGGGACTCAGCCAGGACAGCTGTTCCCAGCTGACCCAGGGATATCCCAGACCATGTGCTGTGCTGCTCAGCATGTGGAGTGGGGAAGAGGAAGGACGAGGGGGATGTTTGGAGTGCTGGTGCTTGTCTTCCCAAGTCACTGCTATGCGTGATGCAGCCCTGCTTTCCTGGGCATGACTGAACTCCTGCCTGCCTGCCCCTGGGAAATGGGCAGTGAATTCCTTGTTTTGCTTTGCTTGCATGCAGGGCTTTTGCCTTCCTTATTAAAGTGCCTTTATCACAACCCACGAGTTTTCTCACTCTTATGCTTCTGATTCTCTCTCCCATCCCTTGGGAGGGAGTGAGCGACTGCATGGGACTGAGCTGCCAGCTGGGATTAAACCTCAACACCCTCACAGCAGTCTGCATCCCCCCCAGACCATAATCAGAACTCTTGCTACAAAGCCATTATTAATTAGGTTTAATGTTTTTAGCAGTTATTACCATGACGTTGCTGTCGTGGAGCGTTCGGTTAAGGCTTCTCCGTGGGAATGCCTGGATGCTGCTGGCCCTGGCAGGAAGAATTATTTGTCCAGCTTTTTTCCAGCCCAGAAACCTAACAAAACCTCACCCTTCGACTGCCTGCCTGGTGCCTTCCCCCAAAACCTGGTGGGGAAGGTGCAGTCCCTGGATGCAGGGAAAGCAGGGAGGCAGCAGGTTAAACGTGTTCACGGAGAGCCAGCACTCCCACGTGAGCACCTGCTGGTGCCACACAAAAGGCTCTTCCACTCCTCATCACACAGAAAAGGTGAATAACACCCTCTACGAGTCTTGTGCTGAAGAAGTGGTAACAATTTTGAGAAACTTGCTATTATATGAGTGAACAAAATGTACCATAATGGCACAGGAGCCTGCACATCTGCTGCTAAATTAAGCACGCTACATAATGATGCAGACCACATCTTAAAACACTATGCAATGAGATACAGACTCTGATAAAATAATGAGGCTTCAAAGATGACATAGAGCCTGATCCTGCATCCCTTACAGACCCTGAAAGTCACAGTGATTATTTCTCAGCAGTTCTACTTCATCAAAGCTACTTCTACTTCAGGAGAAGAAGAATCACAATTATATACAGGTGCCCTTCAAAGAGAAAAAATACATGGGTTTGTAGTGTTTTTCTTCCTCTCCATCTTAATGATGCGTAAAGCACGAGAAAAGTTTTTGTTTGGAACTGGATTTTTAGAAAAGTTTCTGTAAGAATCGTGTGTCAGGCTACAAACTGCTCTCCAGACTGGGCTCTCAGCAGACAGGCATATTATGAAGACCAACTGAAATGACAATATTCAAGTTACCACAATAGCCATGGTATAAAAAAGAGGGGAATGAGACATCCCTTTTATTTTCAACTTCTTTTACCAATTTCAATTTTCAACATTAGTGATTTGCTCTTGACTTTGAGAAAAGAAGATCCAGGCAATGCTCCCTTGTCAGGTAACAGCCCCCACAGATCCTCTGTGAGCTTTCAAGTAAAGCTAGGAAATACCAGAACTGGCACTCCTTTCATTCCTAAAGCTGAAATACAAACAAGCAACCCCAACAGACAGCAAGAAAATTGCTTTAAAGAAAATAACTGTCATCTCTCTTTCTGGCACCAGAAGTGAAGCAGGTCGATGCTCTGCTTAGCCTGCACCAACAGCCTTCAGAAGCTGGTGGTGGGCAAAACAATAACCAGGAGCTGCACCCCAATTATCCACTTAGCTTTGAGAGTGCCTAATCTATTTGCTAATTAATCACGGGCCTCCTTCAACCTCTCTTATCTTGTTTTTCTAAGTATCTGACGCTGATAACATGCACACCGATCTGGCTGAAGCATGTAAATGGCTGGAAAACTATCCTTAAGTTTTCAAATGAAACAAGAGGAAAAGATACAGAAATAATTTACATTCTGTAGGGGCCCCTGCCATATTGGAAAATAAAATCTCATTCTACGTTTTACCAAAATTCCTTGAATTACGAATTACTGACTTGCACTAATCGCAAAGATCAACGCTGGAGAAAGGTGAACCTTCACTGTTTGCAGATCTGGATAAGCAACAGCTCTTCTCTACTCAAGCTATTGATTGCTCCTGTACCAAAATCAGCACAGCAGATTAGAAATCCTGAGAAAAATAAGTATTTGCTGGTTTGTTGGATGAGTTATGCAGTTACTTGTCCATTAGAGGGCATTTTACACTGCAGAGTGAGGCGCTGGCAGCTTGGGAACAGCATCACTAACCCCATCTGGAGCTGCTGGAGAACAGTTTCTGTCGACTCTCATTTAGTAATTGCCACTTTTCAACCTTTCCATATGCTGCATATAGATGAGCAAGCAAGAGCAAGGACAAGAGGAAAATAAGATGAAACAGCTTTGAAAAAAAGTCCTGCTTAAATAAACCCTTTGGTGTGCAGCTATTATTGCTTCCAAGGTTTGGTTTTGTTCAGTTTACTTCTCACCCCCCAACTATAACACAGCAAACTTCATCATTTTCACTCTCACAAATAGCACTTTATGTTTTAAATTTTGAACATGATTAACTGAGAAAAACTGCAAATTGTGCTGTGGCATCACTACCCATCTCTGGAGCTAGACTTGAGAGCTCATCCATCTCTGGAGCTGAACAAAGGCAAATCCAGCTTCCTCTGTGCCAAGAGGCAGGACATGGCCACTTACCTTCAGATGTCTCCTTCTGGCTACCACTAAAACTGCTACATGTGAGCTGTATTTGCTTTCAGCTCTGCTGGCTAGGGAACCACACAAAGCCACCCACTCCTCTGCTCCAGTGGTTTTCCTCTCCCCATATAAATGCAAATCCAATTAGGAAAGAGGCAGATATCTTGCTATACATCTCCAAACATACGTATGCTTGTAATCAGGGTGGCCAAACTTCCTGAGTATGAGCTGCATACCAAAATCTCCATGGGGCCAAGAGCCACATCCTCCCAACCTCTGTTCCCTCTCCTGCCACCCACATCCCATGCCCCTGTGAATCCCCATGTTTCTCCCATCCCCACGACTCTGTGCTGCTGATCCCCCAAGCCCACTTCCCTCTGTGATCCCAGGGTTTGCAGAGACACCACAGCAGCACCTGGAGCTCCTGCCTTGCAGGATGTGACAGAGTATTGCAGAGTATTGCTCCTGCAATACTCACAATTTACTCCTGAGTTCTCCCTCAGCAGAAAGTTCAGAACAGCAAGAACAGCAATACAAACCCAAACCACCGCAGGATCAGCACGTTCCCTTGGGAGCCCAAGCCAAAATACCAAGACTAAAACCAGGACCACTTGTCTTTGAGGCTCTTGCAAGTCCTTGGCTCTATACCACTACTCCTAATTAAAAGAAATAATAAAATAAGGATGAGGACATCCTTACAGGCAAAGCCATGGCATATTCAGTGCCTTGCATTATGTGACAAGGACAAGATGGCACCTACATCCCAGCCCCACAGATGTACAGGACACACAACTGGAGTGTCCCCAAGTCTGGAATTACACCACTCACTCCTAATTTCCTAATTATTCCATAATCAGGATCAGACAATTAAATTTTACATGGACACCCACATATGCTGGGAAAAGATCACACCAGGCCACTTCTTCAAATCCCAGTTGAGGGCCAGAGGAGGAACCTTAAGCCCAGCAGGAGATTCCACCATTCAGCCAGAGGAAGTACCTTGCTCAACTGAAGAGCAAAGACAAAGCCTTTCCTGCCCCAGCAAACCAGGAGACTCAGCTTTCCTCCAGCACACTGAACTCCCCCACATATGGCACAAATTCAATATTTTGAATCCCTGTCCTAGGATCTCTGCCTGGACTGGGAATAGTGAAAGGCAGCAGTGAGACCCTTCTGTCCCCAGGAAATCTCTGGAGTTACAGTTTGCCCTTATCTTAGTGCTTATATTTACAAGCCACTCTTACATAAAAAGCACTCATCTGCATTGACTTACTTAGCAACATGAAATAAAATAGCCTGAAGCTATTCATGTTGCTTAACGTACTTTTTTTTTTTAATGTAGATGATTCTCTGTGTAAAGGAATATTCAAAGGGGAAAACTGTGTTTTGTTTGTAACACTTATTACTATCAGTGAAGAAAATATCTTCTAGCAAGTCTCGGAAGGGGGAAACACGTGTAATACCTTTAACAGCTCAGCTAATTCATCTTCTGCTGCCCAGCTGCTGGCAAAATCTCAAATGGAAACGTGGAAAAACCCCTTTCTCGTGGTCTGAGACCTGTTCCCACTATACAATCTCTTTCCATCGGAGTGAGTCCTGTTTGTTTTCAGCACACAGCAGCTTTACTCGACAAAAAAAAAAAAAAGAGAGTTCAAGAGTTCAAGGCTACGTCTCCATTCAGGCGTACACCCACAATGAGAACCGGGCTCTCCGGCCGGCGCTGGAGGCATTCCTCTCCCTCCACCTACCCACAAAAGGGCCTTGTCTGAGGGAAATGAGAAAGGAAGCAAGGGGCAGGATGCAAAGAACGGCAGAGAGGAGAAGAGCTCAGCCAGGTGTTGCGGCATCGAGCACCAAGGAGGGCTTGGATCACAAAATGGGTCAGCAATGAGGATGGAGGGTGGCTTTTGGAGTAATCAAGGGTCTGGGGAACCCCCAGGGATCTGCCATGCTCCAGACAATACCGAGCTCCACGGGGTCAGGCACAGGCACAGGCAGGATGGAAATGTGTGAGGGCTTCCATGAAGTCCCGTGGGAAAGAGCCCGTCGGGATGCGGGGCGGCCGCGGGACGGCTCAACCGCGGAACGGAACGAGGCCTCCTCCCCACCCCTCCATCCCATCCCTCCATCCCTGCTCTTCCAGCATCGCTCACACCGAGCCAAAGGAGAGGGAAGGAGGGAGCCAAGTGAGCCGAGACAGGTTTAGATAACAGCAATAAATGAGATGAAATAATTCTCCCACTACCAACCTTTAGTCAAGAGTATCCTCTGCAACCACCAGGTTTGCATAATGTACCCATTTTTATTCCAAGCCTTACTAGCTCTCTGTAGCAGGGCAATTTTGGGATTTAACAACACTCAGGTTACTGACCTAAATTCACACAGGCTCATCTGGAGCCATAAGGGCCCATTGTGTGCCCAGGCCTGCTCAGGACGCCTTAATACACAGATTATTGATGCAATGAACTGTGACGGCTCCTATAGAGCTGTTGGGGTTTATTGTAGCAACACCTACTCGGGGTCCCTTTAATGTGCGGATCGGTGACACAATGGACAGAAACGGCCACGACTTGGGAATGCATTATCCCACGGATCACTGGTGTGACAGCAATGGCTCCAGCCTCCTGCCTCAGTGCAGCCAGCAGCAAACACGCCAAAACCTCACGCTCCCAAATCCTGGGGAAGCTGGGGACGATGGCAGAGAGGTGCAGGGCCTGGCAATGCAGGGACAGTGCCCCCCGACCCACCCAAACCTCTGAGAGGTGGCATTTGCAGAAAGTAATTTGCTACTGAAAATAAGGATTTATAATGAAAGCCCTGGTGGGACCAAACTTTTAGCAAGAACAGCCACAGGCCTGCATTATAGATCAAGGCTAAAAATCCTGTCTGAGAAATACATGGAAATTAGCCAGAAAAAAATCAGCGTCCAATTTTCAGCATTAAAAAAAAAAAAAAAAAAGGAAAACATTTTATGTTCCAAGAGAATGCAACGAAAGCAAGCGCAAAAGGAAAGTGCAGAAATATCTGTATTTCTCTCTTCTTTGCTTCTTGAAGAACAAAACTAATCTTACAAGGCTGAGAACTAAGTAGTGTTTGAAGAAAGTCACTTGTGCAGGGAGACCTGGGGCTGAGGAAAGGAAAATTAAGACATCACCATGAATCAAGTGTTTGCAGCCTCCTCACAAACATCAGCGAACAGTTCAAAAAGCTGCAGCTGGCTTTGCACTATCGCCTGCATCTTCCCCACCATTTACCAGGTGCTTTTTTTAACATTGGTGACACTCCACATTCAAAACTGCAGTTAAAAATAGACCATTGGTCCTCCCCTTTTAACCCTGCAAATTCCCTCCCCTCCTCTCTGCCTCCCCGCACACCCCTTGCTCTCTCCTTCCCCTCCTGCCCTGTTGTCAGGCACGGGGTGATGGAGGGGTGAGGGGGCCCTGCCCAGCTGCAAGTCCCACAGTCATGGAATCACAGAACAGTTTGGGTTGGAAGGGGCCTTACACACTGTCTAGCTCCAAACCCCTTCCACTAGAGCTTGCTCCAAGCCCCATCCAACCTGCCTTTGAACACTTTCAGGGTCCTCCCACTGCTCCCCAGGACCTCATCCGACCCTGGGAGCATCCCTCTCTCATTTCATCCCAAAGCTCGTAGCTTTATTTACAGGAATGAAAGCAATGGCTCTATTCTTGGTTTCCCCTCCCACCTGCTTTTGCAGATGATGTGAGTCTAAGGCTTTGAAAAACAAAGCACCCAACACTAATGTTTTCTCTCTGGCCTTAAACCCTGCAATCAGCAGATCAAATGTGAGTGTAGAGAAAGAAATTCCTTTGTTATCCATAGTTACTTAAACACTGAACCTTCAAAACCTCCTCAGGAAACAGGCCTGGGGAACAACTGCTGCTACTACAAGGAGACCAGCACAAGAGAGACTCGAAAATCAATATCCTTCACCCAACTTATCAAATTTACTGAGGACATTTATACAGTGTAATTAAATAGAAAAGAGATACAAATACAAAAGAGTATTTGCACGGCACTGAATAGCAATTGCATTATCTCTGGGACAGAGGACACTTTGACAAAAAGGAGGGAAAACACCATATATCAACTGAAGAAGCTGCAAGGAGCACGGAGAAGGTCTTTGCTCTCATAGCTCACAGGGAATGTACAGCACTTAAGCACAGACAGCCACAAAATATACATCAGCACATACACCTAAGGCATTTCTGCAGGTCCTGCTCAGTCAGCCAAAACGATGCTGTCAGAGTTACACTGGTGATGGATATGGTCCAGTTGCCTCTCAGATTCGTGTAGGGTCTCCAGCACATGTTGGGGCACTTCCCCCTCACTGGCATGGAAGCAAAGCAGACGTTATTATGTTGCTTTTCAGCATATGAATGTACCAAGTAAAATCGATTTTGCCCAGTAATCCACTTGGTAAGTCAGGGATGCTTTCCACAACCAGCAGCCACCTCTGCAGACTGGCAAGATAAAATCTCTGCAAGGTTAAACCTGGGAAAGGCTGACTGCCAGTGCAGGGCAAACTAAAACACTGTGGAAAAGGCAAATTAGATTACCTGGCTATTTGTTAAACAATTCTTCTCACAAGGCTTGTGTTACAAGCTTTTTGTGAGTGCTGCTTGCTTTCAGGTAGAGCCAGCTCTGGCTCCTCTCTCCAAGTCCCTCCAGGCAGCACATTGTCGTGGATGGGACACCTCTCTTGCCATGGTGACCCTAAAATTCAGAACAGCCCAGTGTGGTGCTGGATTCACGCTCAGTGCTGGGGAACAAAAGGCAGATGTGTTTGTAATTGCAGATTTGCTTCTACCTCAGCCTCAGAAGTGTCTTCAGGGTTGACTTCAACAATTAGGCATTGCCTAATTACACTGACCAATAAAAATCAACAAGATGGGCAGGATCCCTGCATGCTGCTCCCCCAGTGCCAGGTGCCATGAGGGGAATCCCAACCATCCCCTTCCCAATATCCTCATGGGGATGAGTGAGCATCAGGTTAAAGGCTTCTCTGTTGCCTCTCTTGGGTCTTCATTCTTTAATGTGAATCACACTCCACTCTATTTCGAGCAATCCTTTATTAAAAGTGCCTGTGAGTCATTTTCTCTAAACTCGAAACTCTAAAAATGGTAATGTTTGGGTAGTAATCAGGAATTTTTAAGAATTTGCATTCTTCTCTTTTTGATATAACAGGAAAAGGAGGGTAACCTGACTCACAGAAGGTTTGTTTCCCTTTGTCCTGCACAGAAATGCTGCTCTTAGACAGATTCACAACTCACGAAATAAAACTTCTGAACATCTTTCACCAAGTACAAACGAAGACTACTGAAAAAACAAATACAAAACAAAACATCTCTTTAGAGAAAGACAAAAAACCCAACAAATGACAAGCTGGGAGTATCTATCAACTTCTGTTCAGTATGCTATTAAAAAAGAGTTTTTAAAGGTAAATCTGTGAACTTTGGATTAACATACATCCCTTTCCAGATGCATAATACTGAAAATCATACTGCTAATTGTTCATACCTCCAATGTCCTCCACATGAAAGGTAAAGAAAACCAAAAGGATTAGGAGGAAATTGTCCCCTGTGAGGGTGTAAAGCCCTGGCACAGGTGCCCAGAGCAGCTGTGGCTGCCCCTGGACCCCTGGCAGTGCCCAAGGCCAGGCTGGATGGGGCTTGGAGCACTCTGGAACAGTGGAAGGTGTCCCTGCCATGGCAGGGGGTTGGACTGGACAGGATTTAAGTTTCTTTCCAAACCAACGCAGGATTCTGGGATTTGCTCTTTGAACCCAGGACAAATTTTGCACAGCACAGCACAGCAAATAAAGTGGCCCACAAGCACCACACAGGGCTTTTTTCATCCCAGACACAGAGACACCTCATCCTGCTTGATGACATCCCATGAGACCCTACTGCCATGTCAGCTCTGGAAAAAGGCTCTTCACCAACAGGGAAAGGTCTCCAAAAATTGATGGCACCGCATTTCCCTCCTCCATTACCTCACTGCAGAGCTTGCTCCCGTGGTCTCCAGGCAGGACTGGCAGAAGAACACGGGCTCTGGCCAAGAAATCCACCACACAAATCACCTTTAAATGTCTCCTGGATGAACCAGGCATCGCTGCTGTTCCTGGGCACACAAGGCATGGCCAGACTTGTGTGTTCCTTGTCCCATGTCAGGAATGAGAGCTAACTGCTCTTCCCACCACATCTGCATTCCAAACTGCTTCAGTTCCTGCAGAGATCCCCACCCATCACCATCCACAGGTGATGTGGGATGGATGGCAAAAAAGCAACACCAATATGATCTCCAAGCAGAGAAGATGGGGATGGAGCTGAAATCCTCTTGATTCCTTGGGCAGGACCAAGACCCATGGGGCAGAGAGGAGGAGGCACCAGCAGGTCCTGGGATGGCTCCACATGGATGAAAGACCCAGCTCCAGCACTGCCATTTTTTGAGCTTGGAGGTGATTCTAAGATCCCACTCATCCTGCTCAACCACCACAAACAGGGATAAGGGTGATGGACTTACTGCTCCAGCCATGGGGTTTCAAGTCCAACCTGTGCGAGGAATGCTAGGGAAAATATTATAAAGGGAAACTCACTTCCCCCAGCTGCCTGATAGAGCCCATCACAGGAAACATCTGCCATCCTCCACAGAGGACAAAAATCAGGAGGAAGTGGTTGGTCCATCCAGAGAAAAGAAAGTCAGAAACACTAAATTTGTAATTAGAAGCACACAGGTCCTGCCCAAGGTAGATCCAGGTCTGCAGGCAGGTCTCAGCAAAACAGGTTAAATAAGGAGTTTTATAGACTGCTGAGCATGAAAACGGCAGCAGCCCACTTGATGAGGTCAGGGACTGAAGTGGCCTGTGGTACTTGTAAGAGAAAACATCTGTTGGTGTTAAAAGGTCAGCAGGAAATGAACACTATTTACTTTGTCCTTACTGGTTGGGCCACTGCTCCTCGAAAGAGAACCACACATGGCTCCATCCCCTCGACAGCCACCCCACAGCTGCCCACCTTCAAGTCCCCTTGGTGCACCCAGGAACCCTCGAGCAGCCCCTGGGAGGGGATGGAGAGTGTCCTTCCCCCTGGCAGACCCCAGGGAGCCTCCCTCCCTCCTCGTGGGAGGGAAAAGTCCCTCACACCGGCTCAGGAACAAGCCGTTAAAATAAATCCGTCAACATAAAAGCGAAAAAAACAAGAAGTTTCTTCTGAAAAACAGGAAGCGTGAGGTACATAGCGGCTTAAAATAGCGCCTGCTTGATTTGTTGACAAAACATGGGTCCCAAGGGGTCGTGCCTTTCTGTAGTTTTTTATTTTTCCTGCCAGGCTCACCTCTGTGGCTGCCCAGGGCTCTCCTGCCCCCGGCCGGGGCTGGCACTGGTCCCTGTGCCCGCCCGGGATGGCCGCGGGCCCGGCCGCGCTTCCTGCGCTTGGCACGGGGCTCCCACAGGAAACCCCGATGGAAAACAGCCCCCGCTGGGAATTGGGGCTCGCTCCAAGAGGCAGAGAGAGTGTTTCAGGCTGGCACCCCCTCGTTAAAACTCAGCCCAGAGATTTAAGTGCGCAGGAAGCTGGTTTCAGACCTCCCTTGCTCTTCACGCGCAGAAGAGCGCAATGGTGGCCAGGCAGGACAAGCTGCTGGCACCTCAGGACATGCTTAAAATGGTAAGGGTCTGATCCCGAGCCCTAAACCAACAAAAATTCCTAAACAAGGAATTTCAGGATGGCATCTTCTGAAGAACAGAGGAAGGAGGAAATTGTATGCTTCAACATTACGTAAAGGTTGTCTGATACTCTCCCATTCCTCAGTAACTCCCCAGTTTGAGTTCTGCCTCTCCTTCACCACAATCACGAAATCATAGAGGGGTTTGGTTTGAAAGAGTCCTTCAACATAATGCAGCTCCACCCTCTCACACCTTCCACTATTCCAGGATGCTCCAAGCCCTGTCCAACCTGGCACTGGACACCTCCAGGGATCCAGGGGCAGCCACAACTTCTCTGGGCACCCTGTGCCAGGGCCTCTCCACCTTCACAGGGAACAATTCCTTCCAAATATTTAACCTACACCTCCCCTTTTTAGTTAAATACCATTCCCCCTTGCCCTATCCTGATTCACTCTGCAGAGGTGAAAAGCAGCACCATTTTTTTGGTCTTAATTTAAAAAAACCCAAACCACATTAAAACAAGGATAATACTCTCACATGATCAAATGTAGACTAAAAGGACTGTACTGAAAAACACAATGAGATATCACCCCTCTCCACATCCTCTGGCCTACAGACCACGGCTGCCTGTGAGCCCTGCTCGCCTTCTCCTTACACACCACACCAGATACGGAGGGGCCCCAATCCTGAATAGCTAATTACTGGCCCACTTTAAATGATTTCTCAAATTAAGATTTGTGGGTTTTCCCCTCGCCTAACAATACGCCTTTGAGAGCAGCCTTGCGAGCACACTGGAGCAGGAGCAGCAGCGTAGCTCCATGTGCAATTAGGCCAGCATGTGGATCTTATTGCTCCTAAGGACTCTTATTTGATTTCCCGCACCACCAACTGGTGAGAAGTTTTCAAGTCTATATAGAGAAGAATTAGATCACTCTTTGGGGTGGTCGCATCTGGGGTTGGAAAACCAGATGGAGCGCGTTTTTTCCGAGCCCTTTGTAATTGAACCGGCACACCAAGTTGCTAGGGAGCAGGGAAACACAATCACTGCTCTGGGGCAGCCCACAGCAGCGCCACTGCCACGGCTGCCAACGCTCGTAGGCACCGCCTCAAGTGCCAGCAGGGAGAACGGTCACAGGCTGGGCTTTGTGCAATATCCACGTGAACGGACCTACTGCAGGCACGGAGGAGCTCTGGGACTCCTCAGCATGAACATCTGCACCCAAGGTCGTGGTGTCACCAGAGGAACCCAGGAGATGGATTTTCTTCAGTTCCCTAAAAATGCAAAGCTCTCCAGAGTAGGGTGAATCTGGGGAATGAAGAGGAGAGTGCAGGAAGGAGCAATATGGAAGCTTCAGCATTTCAAAGCTGAGTGGGGACTGAGCCATGAACACCGCCCTTCCTGAGGACCAGGAAGGTGCACGTGACAGAGCACAGGATGGACATAAGGCTTTCCTAATCAAAACTTGCTTTATTGACTGGGGTGAGAGATGGATGAAGCGATTTTATTCAAACCTTGACCAGCAGCACTGCACACACACACAGAGCTACAGCCTAACCACAGACTCGTTTGAGCTGCCAGGGACCTCAAAGCTCATCTCACTCCCACTCCCTGATGTGGGCAGGGACACCTTCCACTATCCCAGGTTGCTCCAAGCCCTGTCCAGTGTGGCCTTGAACACTTCTAGGGACCAGGCAGCCACAGCTTCTCTGGGCTTCAAGTGCCTCATCACTCTCAGAGGGAAGAATTTATTATTAATACCTAATCTTATCCTGCCCCCCAGCCATTCCCCCTTGTCCTGTCATTCTGGGCCCTCACCCAAAGCCCCTCTCCAGTTCTCTTGGAGCACTTTTAGATACTGGAAGGGACCCCAAGGTCTCCTCAGAGCCTTCTTCTCTCCAAGCTGAACACCAACAGCTCTCTCAGCCTGTCTCCAGAGCAGAGGTGTGTTCCAAATGGCACAGTCTTTGCCAGGGAATGCCTATTTTAGAGACAAAAAAATTCATCTATCTTCCCTGGTGCTTAACCATGTGCCACGTTTTAAAACCTGTGGGTTTAAAACCTCCTTATCAGCAGCTAACACGGAGCACGGGTCCCCAAGATGCAGGAAGCATATGGAAACCCTACTCTCCTTTCCTTTCCTGCTATTTATTTTCCTCCTTGGAACTCAGAACATGCAACAATAAAGTCACGAGTTAAACTGTAAAAATGAGGCGAAATTTCTCCTTCAAATGCTGAGTTTGCAGCTGCAGGAGCAGGAGCAACCTGCAGCTTCCCACGTGGCATCCCTGGGGCAGGGATGGTGAGGGAGGGCTGTTCTTCTTCCCTCCACCAAATATCCCCAAAGCTCAGCAATTTGAAGATGAATTAGCAATTCCAACCTAAGCAGAACACCTTTAAATATTTGTTTGGGATTTTTTCAGAAGGGAGCAACAAATACAAAAACAAATATATGTCCAGAGTCAGCACTGCACGACTCAAAAACTACACAGATGACTCATTTCTCATGAACCTGGCCTGCATATAAACATTCACATTGAAGATAATCTTGCAACACTGAGCCAGGAGAGCAGGAGGGTGGTGGGAACATCACAGAGCTCACAGCAGAAAAAAGAGGGAATGGGTGATGGGGAAGCTGTCAGGGAGAGGGGCCCAACACAGAAATCCCCCTTGGAAAGCATATGTAAGCACCTGGACAGAGAAACCCCCTTGAAAAGCACTTTCAAGCACCTGGCTCAGCTGTTTTATCAGATTTTTGCTTTCCACACAGCCCACAGGTTTTGTGCATGAAAATAAAGATTTTTCTTTCCGCAAGTTATCGGCATTTTGAGTTGGTGTTTGAGGAGGACTCAGCTATTTAAAGATTATTACTTCATAGGTGTTTTCATCTTAGAAAAAAATAAGAGAATATTTTCCTTTGAAGACACTAAGCTGACACCTTTGGTATTGCATTTTTCACATCCAATTCCACAGTAGTTAGACTTTTCCTTCTCAAACCAGTATTATTCTGGCCTTCCTTTCTGTATCCACATGTCTAAACATGTGGGAGTAGAACACAAGCTACACCAGACCAACCTTTCCAACTGTGACTACAATGAACTCTTCCATGGCCCTGGAGCATCTGGAGTCACTGGGGTTTCTGAAATAACGTGATGAAATATCTGAGTGACTACACAGCCAACTCTGAGCAGCCAATTTTAAATTTCTGGTTGGTGGTGCACCAAGGGAACGCAAGGTTCAAGTGCTGGCCATCACACAAGGTGTTTCACAATGAATTCCCACTGCTATCTAACCCAGCTGCCTTGTTTAAAAACCAGTGCAACACTCTGAGGTACACAAATAATTAATTTCAACCCAAGATCTAAAGCAACAGCTCCCAAACTTTCCTTCCTGGCTGTGACCTCATTTTACAGACCAGTAGCTCCCTGCAACCCCAAACAGCAGAATAAATATGGAACAAAATGAAATTCCCGTCAGGCTCACGACCCTGTTCATAACTTCCCCAAACCTCATTCTGGAGCCATCACTCCACTCTGGGAACTGCTGTAGCACAAATGATGTTGGAAATCCACACCCAGCCAAGGACAAACCAGTGGCACCCACGGAGCCACCAACAGCTCCATGGTCATGGATGTGAGACCAACACCTTTGGTTCTGTGATAAAACCCTTATTACCCCATGAGTTCAGTGATGTCTGTCTGGCTTTTCCCAGCAAAGCCCCCAAATCTCTCCAGCCCATGTCACAAACAGCAAAACCCCAAAATGTGGATGCTACTTAAGAGCATCCTAAATAAATCCCTTTCAAATTACCCCCCCTTGGCATTTTTTATTGCCTCAAGACAGATTTTAGCTTTAGGGGAGCCCCAGTGCTTTCTGCACACTGCTGAGGATGCAGGCAGTGTCACAGACATAAATTATCAAGTTAAATGACTTGCTCCATGATGTAACTCTGGTGGCAGGAGCTGAGATTGGAATTAAGGCTTTCCTGGTTCCCAGATCAGATCCTACACAATTACGGTTTCGCAGCCAACTGTGCGAACGGGATGTTTCCATGCTGGATATCAGAGACCAGCAAAGGGAAAACAAACAATGGGAATCACTTCAGAAAAACTTGACCTCTTCCTCTCTGACTCCAAGTTCATGATTTTGGCATCATCCCTGATGGTGGTGACTTACACAATAAAAAAGGCAACCACCAAGTTCATGCAGTAGAGAGGGGGTAGAGCAACACAGATCCCGGCGAAAGATTTTTTTGGCCATCTGTCCTCTTTCTGATATATTTTAAGAGATGAGAAATCCCCAAAATGGTTTATCTGGAGGGTTGGACCATGAGCTGGAGCAGTGTGGCCATAATGCCTGTAAAGTGACATTCCTGCACACACACACTGTATCCCAGGGCAGCAACCTGAACAGTAAACACGAGGATATTCCCCTACATGTGCAGAAAACCAAGGATAAAAATTGAGTCCTTTGGCTCCCTATTGCCGTTAAAATTAATTGCCACATAAAATTGCTGATTCCTACCAAATGAAGCTGCACAATTTATCAACTCAAGGATAGAGCAAACTCACTCGTGGTTTAAATACATTATCTGAGTTATTACAGGATTCTGCACCAGCGACAGTTTTATGGATAATGTAGGTTTTGTAAATTCATTAGTACAGGACGAACTTTCAAAGCAAACAAAGGCATTAAACAAACACCACAATACTGTATTTACACACAAATTAGATTTTCCTTCCCTTTCCAAAGCCATGCTGGGATACTTGGAGGAAAAATAGGAAAGAAGTTCTGCTGTAACACTGCATGAAGGGAAAACAGGGCTGTTCATTAGCACCTGAATCAGTGGGGCTGAGCTCAGACCTGTGTTTCCTGACCTAATGCATGAGCAGGTCACTTGGCTTCTGATTCAGCTCCTCCATCTCTTAAACTGTTGAAGAAGCATTTCTACACCACAAAAGGAGACTGGACCTGCTCCAGAGCCCTTTGCAGTCTGTGGCATCTTTCCACTGATTTCAGCAGGCTTTAAAACAAAGGCACGGTATCCCTTAATTAAAGGGACCATGTCATCTGGAATCTACTCCATTCCAACCAAAGTTAAAACCAGTTTCAAACCTATTCCTGAGTGAATCCTCCTGCACATTTCCCATTGATTAAATGCTTTCACTCCCAGATGAGATAGGAAATATCTGCCAAGATCACACAGGACATGGGAGAAAGAGAAAAATTGCATCTCTGTGACTTGCTGTCAAACCAAAGGAGACACCGAAAATAAGAGGAAAAACATTTTTTGGACTTTCTTACAACAA
Organism: Dicaeum eximium; assembly: GCA_013396995.1. Taxonomy (NCBI): domain Eukaryota; kingdom Metazoa; phylum Chordata; class Aves; order Passeriformes; family Dicaeidae; genus Dicaeum; species Dicaeum eximium. The sequence goes on from VWZP01006954.1 coordinate 332,096, forward strand.
GAGCCATTAAAAACCATTTCAGAAGGAAGCACAGATTTTCAGCTGATACTGCTTCTCCCGCAAGAAATCTCATGATGGAAAATGTTTTAACCTGTACTTGCTGGAAGGAATGACTAACATTGCTACATTAAAAAAAAAAAAGAGATTGTATAAAAAAGGGCTGTTTTTCTCCACTTTTCCATTCTGTTTACTCTGTGCATTTATCACCAGCATGTGTAGAAGCAGCCTCACTCTTTCCCCTGTGCAGGCAGTGAGTTAGTCACACTTTCCCCTGTTGTGTAGCTCCTTTAGTCAGCAGCAGGGAAGTGATAAAGATGAAAAAAACTAAACAAAACCAGGAAAACGCAATTGTGAAAAACACAGAAGTTAGCAGGAGGCCCTTGTAGGCAAATGTAATATTCAAATCGATTTGGCTTGCTTTAATTTAGGAGACTGCAATCTGGAAAGGAGCTCCTGCCTCTCCACACAGCCTCTCCCCTGAAGGAAGTGCACCAAGGGTACAGGAGAGGGAGGGCAAAGACACAGGAGAGGCAGCAGAGCTGCAGGAGCCCCTGGTGCAAAGTCCAGGCAAAATCATTTCAGAAACTGAGAAACTGCTGCTAGAGAATGGATGTGAACCCCAGAGTCAGTGCCAGCTTCCAAGCCCAGCAGGGCACTCACTCCTACTCACCAGGTGTTAAATAACCTGCCTGCAGTGGGAACAGCCCAGGTTTTGTGGCCAGGGTAATGTAATTATGCACCACTGCTTCGTTCTTGGGGTTCTGCTTATTAAAAATGCATTAAAGAAATAAATCACTGTTGTTGACTGTGTCATCCCCCTTTCCCTTTTTTGCTGGACTGGGGAAATGAATTGCTAAGAAGAGTGACTCCTGGTTTAAATAAACCCAACAAAAGCAGCAATAACAGGAAACTCCCAAACTTTATTTCTAGGCTCACAGCAACCGCTCATTTTCCATTAAATTATTTGCTACAATAAGTGCATGAAGTAGCAAAGATACCAAATCACCCTAATAAACCTATGGAAAATTATCATCCTAAACCATCTGGAATCACAGTGTTCTGGTGGGCAGTTTTCCAGTCTTGGGACTTATTCTTGATTATAAAAACCATGGTCTGGTCACAAGCAGAGCAGGGGGAGGCTGAGACTTTTTATTTATTAGGCACAGATCTGCACCAACCTGCTTTAACACAATGTAAAGGCTTGGTAGGATTCTGCTTCCAAGACTCTGAGGTGCAAATCCCACAGACACCTGCTGTGCATGACCAGACCTGGCTCCACCCCTGCAGAGAGGGGGGTGGGATGGACACCAGCCAGTTCCACCAAAATCCAGGGAAGAAAGGCTCATTTCCAAGTGCCATCAGTGAACCCATTAGTGCTGTCACAGTTTCATCAGCAGGTGTGGGTGTGGGCAGGCCTCTGGATGATGGGGTTGATGCTTCCAGGTGTCCAGGAGATGGGGAAGAAGGAGGGGATGAGGCTGTAATGCCTTCCCTGCACTGCAATTTTGGGGTGCAGATCCCATCACGGGATTGGGATCTCCTCTAACCCACGGCTGCCCACACCATCCTTTCATCTCCCATCTCAAAACACCCTCCTGGCTCTGTAAGGGCAAGGATTTGGCTTAAATCAGCACCGAAGAGTAGTACAATTCCACTTAAAACGAACCCCAAATCTGAGATATTCCCAGTGCAGAACCCAGCCAGAGGGATTTGGGAATGGTCCAGCTCACACAGCGCTGCCCCATCCCAACACTTCCCTGACCTGCAGCCTGCTCCAGCCTGGTTTCCTGCCCATGGCAGGGGGCTGGAACTAGATGGGCTTTAAGGTCCCCTCCAACCCAAACCAATCTGTGACTGTGATCCCATGACATCCTTCTAGGAAAGCCCCAAGTCACCAGCAAGACAACCTGCAATAAAACCACCTACAAGCTTGTACAGAAAAACACTTCCCAGGCACGTTTTTCCCCCTCTCTGGTGTTAGTCATCAACCTCCCCAAATATAAAAATGGCTGAATTTAGCCTGGCCAGTCACTTCTGTCAAATATTTAAAGAAAAAATGGCCAGGAAGAGGCTGTGCAATCTCATGTGAACATTTCTGTCCCTGAAACAAATCTTAATTCTCTAAGGATCATCTCACATGCCAATGGGAAGCTCAGTAAGGGATGAGATATTTAATCTAATCTGCTTTCAAAATAATTTTGTTGGCATTGATTGTGCTGAATTGTATCTATGGGAAAGAATTTAAAGTAAGAGCAAATACAGACGTATATGAGCCAGACAAGTAAGCGTCTGTTACCATTACTGTTGGCTGATAATTACAAAGAACAACAATCTAAATATTAATGCAAGGTAAAACCACCTGATTTAGGCACCCAACACACAGCTGTGTTTTTAAAAATTATTCCAACATATGCAACATTAAAAAAAATCTCAAAAATGGCCCGGTTTTAAATTCTTTTGCTTGACTCTTCCCTTGTTCCCCCAGAAAACCACCCCTAAAATCTGAGCTGTCTGTAAGCCCAGCTGTTTCCTGGCTTTTCTATGCAAATTGTTCTCCCTGGATTTTATTGTGTGCATGTAGATGTCTCTCAGAAGGCACTCAAGTTTGAATTAGGGGCCCTACTTCCATCAAAGGGCATCCTTGTAAAATAAGCTTCACTCTCACAGTATCTGACACGGAATTATTATCCCATAACTCACGGGTGTCCTAGCAGTTCTGTATTAAACACGGCTCTGGAAAAGTCCCAGAGGGAAAAGCACATGAAGGGACATGGAGAGTCACTCAGATGTAAACCTGTAAAGCCAGGAATTCCAGATTTCCTTGCCCACCCTCAGAGCTCACACCATGTGCTGGGTGAGGATGTGCCTCCTGCCTTGCTGCTGCATTTTCACCTTTCATGATTAACTAAACACCGATTGCATTATTGTGTAATTAGGTTAAATTAAAACTTAGCTTAAAGCAGGAAACACTTCCTTTTCAATTCCAATCAGAAGCTTTTACTTCATTTTCAGTTTGATATTGGCATCTCCCTCCAGCATGACAAATTTAAAATTATTACTGTATGACAGCAGGAAAACCAGAAAGTAAAAGTTACTGTGGTAGCTGATCTGAAAGCTCACAATTACCAGAAAATGAGGAGATTTCTGCTGCTGCTTTTCATGCTTATTCCCTCCCCAGTTTCCCACTGGCTTTCTGGCTTTGTTGCAAAAGAGAAACTCAAATGCTAAAAAGTTGCCAAAGTTATTTCCCCCCCAACAAGGATTTTTTAACCCACTGTACCTATTGAGCTCACCCTATAAATCAACATTTTCTATTCACCCCTCTTTGGACAATCAAGGCTGTAGTGTGTTTCAAAATATATATCAAAATTGTATCAGCACTGCAATGTCCCAATTCATCTTATTTATCAAATTCCACCCTTAGGCCGAAGTATTTTTATGGTCAACCCCAAAACACCATTAGATTCATAACAACTGCTGCCCTAACATGCACCAGTACAGTGCCAGCCTGGAGAGTTTTCTGATGTGGCTCTTGAATATTTTACGTGCAGACTTTGCAGCGTGTGACCCAAATTCCGTCCTCAGCCATGGATATTCACAAAGTCACAAACGTGGGGACACCATCCAAGAGCAGAGTCTGTCCCATCCTGTTTAGGAACCCAGTGATAGCCTGTGGTAATGGAATATTTATTATGCTCCACAGCACTGCAGCTGACTGGCTGTACTTCCTCCCCTCTCCATCAGAGAACACTGGAGCCCTCTAAAACTTCTGCTCAACACTTCTCAGGTTACACATCTTTATTTTTCTTACAGATTTTCCTATAGGATTGTGTCTCTGCAAGGAACCATTTGGCAGTTAAGGCATTTTACCCAGAAACCCAGAGTTCTGTTTGGTTTTTTTTCTCCTTGTTGCCTCCATTTCTCTGGAATGACGTCCCTGGCAGAGTGTTCAGAATCAATTTCCTAAACACAAATATAAGCCCGCAAAACGCACTGAACGGAGCAAAAAGCCACACCATACTTTGTCAACCAGCACTGTACCAGTCTCCAAAGGAATCCATCATGCACCAGGAGAGGAAAATAATGAAAGCCCTGTGTTAAGATTGCTTAATCCTGCTCCCAGAACAGACCCTGACACGTGATGGTGGGGAGAAGTTCTGTACACAGAGGGTGTAAGGCTCTGGCACAGAGTGCTCAGAGCAGCTGTGGCTGCCCCCGGATCCCCAGAAATGCCCAAGGCCACGCTGGACAGGGCTTGGAGCACCCTGGGACAGTGGAAGGTGTCCCTGCACATGGTAGGGGAAGGGCTTTAGGGTCCTTTCCAACCCAAACCATTCTGGGATTCCATGACACCTCCTCCTTCCCTCTGCCATGCCACGGTGATATTCCCACTTCACTGCTCTCAGAAACAGCTCAATAAACTGGGAACCCACTTCCAACAGCTGCAATTCCTGCTGCCACCAATCAGGCAGTGCAGACACAGCACCAGGGAGATCCTTAACCTGGGTTCCCCAAGGGATGTGCATCCAAGAGCTCGCTGTCCCCAGTGTCCCTGCAGAAACCTCGTCCAGAGGGCGGATGGGGCTGCTGGGAGCTGCAGGATCACACCCTGCCCTCCCTCACTGGGTATGTTGCTGTTGGCACCAAAACAGAGAGACCTGCAGGGGATGTAAGGAATTGAAATGGAAAAACCAGGAAATAAAATGTAAAAAGTGTATTGTGAGCAAGTGATTGAAGGAAGTAGCAGAGCCCTTAACAAATTGGTTATTTGTCTGGTTAGCTGATGCAGAAGTGGAACAGGAAATTAATTCAATATGCCCCAGACTTACATTCTACTATTATTTTCTGACTTTTTTCTTCTTCTTTTTTTTTTTTCCATATACATATATAAGCCAAAAAATAAGGTATTTCCGGGCAAGCCAGCATTTGATGCTGATGAAACTTCAATTAAAAAGATCTAATCATTATCTGAGCTAGAGTACAGACTGGCTTGGAAATGAAAGAATGAAATAAGACCAATTCAGAAGAAAAGACCCTGTTCAGAACCCACCTGGCTACCAGCAGGTCTTGATTTGTTGAAAAATATCCCAAACCAGTAGGTCATAGTCACACTCACAATAAACCTTTATGAGCAAGTCCCCACTCTCTGTGCCTCACACGATATGGCAGCCTGCCAGTAATTTTGCTTTAAACATGAAAATGGATATCAAATCCAACTTTTTAGATAAAATAATGGCACAGGAGATTGATGGCATTGTTGCACTGCACAATGACCATTTAAAATGCTTTTGGCTCCAGTTACAAGGCCCCAGCGACCTCCAGAACTAGAGAAACTCCACGCAGCATTAGGAGAAAATAAAATCAGTGATTCACAATGAAGAAGCAAAGTGATTCAGTGCTTTTCCAAGAGGTACTGGCTGCAGTTAGCACTTCTGCAATGACACCAGTACTCAGGGTCGTGTTTAGAGAAGGAACAAACACTCAGAATTTCCATAAATGAAACGTCTGCTGCTGAGATGGCACTAAAAATGGTACTGGGGGTGCCAGGGAACTGAAGGGGAATGGCAATGGTTTTTTATTATCATTGTGGGGAACATCACTCCCCCACCACGTGGTCATGGCACAGGAGTGGGCAGTGAGAGGATGGCAAAACGCAGCAAAGAGAGACAAAAGGGAATGAAGCTGGAGGAAGAATACCGGAGGAGAAAGGAGGAGCTGAGACTAAAGCTGCAGGCAGAGTGGATGGAGCAAAAATGCCAGAGGAAGACAAAGCAGAGGAGGCACCCCCATCACACCTACAGCTGACTCACATTTCGGGTTCCTTTCATTATTTCTTTGTATTCCGGCAGCATCTGGCATCTGCTGCTGAGATCAGAGCTGTGCTGTGCCAAGTGTGAATCAAGACCTCCCTGCTCATCAGCTGAAAATCCAAACAGACAAAAGGGAAAACTGCCCAAGGAACCACACCAGTCCTACCTGGAGTGACCAGGAGCTGCAGCAGCAACAGAACCCACCCAAACACCACTCTGGTCATCCCAGAAGTACACAGAGAACATCTCTTTTATTTTCTACACCAAGAGCTGATTCTTTCAAGTGGCTTTTAGAGCTCTCAGGATCCATCAGCCCCTCAGTACAGATGGGTCAAATGTTTGGGATTGTCAGGCACTGTCTGCATTTGCTGCTGTAAGCAGCTCCAACCCAGCTGTGCTGCCATCAGGAACCAAGTGGGCTCTTCCAAGCATCCAGCACAGTCCACAGACAACATTTAAGCGCATCTGACACCCATCAGGCTACAACAATCCTGGATCTCAGGCTCCCAGGCTCACCCTTGGCCTGCCTTTCACCCTGCAGGCTCAGCAGTCTCATTTAACTTGTGGAGTAAAAAGTCAGGAGAGCATTCCTCATGTATTGTGCCACGGAGCTGTGCAGAATTAATTATTGTGCAAACAGTGCTCTAAATCATTAACAAAAAAATGATCATAGCATCTGCCATCATTACTTGGCCCATTACTTAAAAAGCTGGATGCAATAAATAGGATGAGGAGTAACTGGTATTACACTTAGAGAGCTCAAGAATCCGGGATATCAGAAAATGAGCCCTGCCCGGAACAGTTACACTTGGGCTCTGTGAGTACTTTGTAGTCAGACCAATACAGTAAGTCCTTCATCCCCAAGCACTTAAAAAACCCACCAGATAGTCATTAAAAGAATGAAAACACTGTGGTATTTCTCCCAGGCCTTTTGTCTTTTCTTCCTGTTCTTTGGAACTTTAATAAACTTACGTTTTTACATTTCCCCATTAGATTTCTTAGATAAATATTTTAACTAAATCAAAATACCACAGCTTGAAATGGGGATGGCTTTTCTTTATTTACTTTCTTCCCTGCTGGCTGCCAGCTCTGGGAGATGTTCCACCCAGCAGGGGCTGCAAGTGTCCCCCCTCCTCACTGCCCTCCTCTGCTGCAGGCACAGCTCAGTCCCACCAGCCCCTCCGTCTCCAGAAGAGGCATTTTTAGCAGGATCCCATTTGCCACATGGCCCTCTCCATGTCACCTGGGCATGCCTCATCCCTCACAGTGTTTAAGACCAGGCTGGACAGGGATTGGAGCAAGCTGGGATGGTGGGAAGTGTCCCTGCCCGTGGCAGGGGGTGGCACTGGATGCCCTTTAAGGTCCCTTCCAACCCAAACCATTCTGTGCTTCTGGAATCTCCAGTGGCAGCTGTAGAGTGCAAAGTCAGGCCTGGAAGGCGCCTTCCAAAGAGAACCTCATTGTGCTGCCTACACAAGAACCCAGCAGAGCATCCTGCTGCAGTTTTATTTCTGTCAGAACTGAGCACTCAGAAGTTTATCATCCATCCTGACATCACGTGTGTGTCTCAGGCTTTGGCAGGAACTTTGATCTGAACCTATCTATGGCCATGTGCTGGAGCAAGTGGCCACCAGGAGCTGTCCCCCTTGCTGGCAGAGGATGACACAGGCAGCTCATGCCTGGCTACTGCTGCAGGACCAGGGGCTAGCTCTGCAGCACACACAGATGAGCTCCACCAGATCCTACAGGATAATCCAGAGCTCCAGCACACACACCCTGAGTTTACAGCTAAAACAGGACAAAGGTCCCACTCCCCCAGGGCAAATTCCTGACAGCAACCCAGGGGTCCATGGCTGGAAGGGACCTCACTGACTGACACCTTTGGGCCATGAACTTTGGGAAATTTTTCTCTTTACATAAAATACACTTTCTTTTACATTCAGCCTAAATTTCTCAGTGTCATGGTCAGCAGTACAGGCAGCATGCCCAGCCGGGTCTACCAGATGCTCCACAGGGGCATTCTTAACACCCCTCTCTGTCAATTCCCACCTGACACACACGACTTTTCTTCATGACTAACTAACCAACACCCTTTTATTAAACATTTCTTGTTTGAATCCCCTCCTCCTCAATTAGCTCTTCCTCTCAGAGCTTTTCTCCAGCCTCACGCCCTCGCTGTGGCCACGTTCTCCCTTCCCTTCTTGCCTGATCAGAGGTTGTGTGCTGGCTCCTCTCCAACTCTGCTCTTCAATGCAATCATTTCACTTAAGAGCCTGGCAAGCTGGTTTGGTTCCCCCCGCCCCCTGCCCCGTGTCTGTTTTACACAATTTCAAAGCAATGGAAAAAAATAAAAAAGAAGGATATTTTCCAGTATGATGAATAACAATCTTACATTGCAGCAGCTCAGCTCACCCATGAATAGGGCACTTTTTTGAAATAATGAACAGAATAGCTGATATGGTAAAACAGCGCACAGTGAAGGTCTATGGAAAGGAGAGAATGGAAGTGCAAGTTCCTCACCTGCCTCTCAAGAAAGGTGCCAAAGGAGTCAAAATGAAGCAGAAAGAACAAACTTCTCTGAAAGTCTCTTTGAATTTTGATACAGAAGCACAAATTAATTTAATCTCATATCTCTGTGTCTAAACCTTTATGTTCACTATAGGGAAAAAAAAGGGGGGAAACTAAGGGTAAATGCAGTATAACATCCAATTATAGGATGGGAGCAGGCAGTGCACTGTTAGTCTGCAGCACTGGACACACTGGTCCTCTCCAGGGATGCATCCTCAAAACCAACAAAAATGAGGACTAACAGAGGCCACCTTTGTGCTAATTAAACTGTTTTACAGAAAATGACCACACCTCCCTGCACTTGCAAAGCTTAGAGAGATTCATTTTTGAGGTACCACTGGGACAACACAGGCCATAAGGGTGCCATAAGGTCCCTGTGGCCAAGCTGGGCACAGCCACCCTCTGCCTGGTGCCACCAGTCCTGAGCTGTGAGTCAGCTCCCCCAGCAGCTCTCCTCTCCTACCGCTGGCACAGCCATTAAAAAGGTTTTTTCCTGCGGTTAGTTTATATGCTGCAGCTCATTAACATCTCCTAATACCAGAACTTGAGGCTAATTAGGCATGGCAATCCTGAGGAACATATTCTCTGTTCATCTTCCCAAAGCAGGATGCTCCTTGGCGGCCCAGCTGTAGCTCCACATGCTTCCATGAGGGTATCACCCTGGAAATAAAAATACTCCAGGATCCCACACATTACACAGCAGGGATCCCATACTTGTTAGTTGATGGCACAATTTACAGGCTGTTTTGCTTAAAAATTGGAAGCATCTCTGTCATCAAGGCAGATTCCTGCTCAGCAGCCTCAGGGAATTTCCCCAATAGTTATCAATATGCTACAGCTTTCACAATAAAAACTACTGACTTGAAAACAAAGGGACAAAGTGGTTAGAAAACTTAGGAGACTTAAACAAAGAGCATTTGACAGAACAATGCTAGTGGGAATTTTCTCCCTATGGCTACAAATGCACAGGAACAAACAGGCTGAGGTCATACACATGGAATACTCTTAGGAGCAGGCTGTCCATGTACACATCACCTAGGAGTAGCACCCACTGCAGCAACAGGTACCAAAGGAACACCAACAGATGTGCAATGGGAGCTGTGCTCGACACCAACCACTTCTTTAAGCACAGGAGCTCCTGAAACCTGGTTTCCCACATGTCTTCTGGACCACACAAATGCTGACCAAAGCTGGTCCAGAAATGGGACATTTTAAAGCTCCCTTTGCCCACTGGATGTTTGTGTTGTAGTTTTTTTCTCCAGTGCAAACTGGGGTTGTTTTCTTCTGCCTGTTTTCAAAGATCATCCCTTCCAATGCCTTAGGTCTGCTAAAAATTACTCTGAGTTTACCAGTTGTGAATGAAGAAGGCACTGGCTAAACCTGTCTGATCTCTGAATTCCCACAGATTTCCTTTCAACATCTGCATTTTATACCTAGAAGCTGCAAAACTTAAAAAGCAACTTTTGAATAACTAAAGCAAAAGGCCCATACAGTTACTGTATTTTCCTCTCAAGGACCCCACGAATGCTCAGAGAACCCTTCCCACTGTCCATCACTGGAGAATGGGAACCTCTGAGGAATCAAAATGCGACTACAGACAGCAGGAAGATGATTTCATGCCTTTCTGCTCTGGTGAAAACATCGAAGCATCTTTACAGAAGATGAGAAGAGCCAAGGGAGGAGCTGTGTCCATGGGCAAGGATACAGTGTGCCACTGAGAGAGCGGAGCAGCAGAGGTGATGCAGCAGCAGCATCCCCCTCAGAATCACCTGCAGCAATTCCTCTGTTGTGGGGTTTTTTTCTCCTCCTTTTCAATTCCTTCTTCTGGGAAATGAGTGGGAACACGGGAAGTGTGAGCCAAATTCACTGCCCGAGGCAGCAGAGCCCTGCCTTCAGCTGCCCTCTTATTTGCATTTTTCGAATGGATTAATTTAAAAAAGCTTTTACAAACCTGGCCCACAGATTACAAGTTGGAAACAGGAAAAAATCTTGGATAAAGATGAAGAGTCCACCTAAACCCTAATTTAAAGGCTGTCTGCATGCAAACTTTCCCTCACTAGACACCTCAATATAAAAATGTTTATCCACTCTTTCTCTGGAATCATTTCACATCACCAATGTGCCACTCCAGCCAACTACAGGGCTTCATGTGGGGACAATGTGCCCAAAACTCCAGGAGGAAAAAGAAAACAAGGATTTTCATTTTGGGCCAGCTCAATCCAAACTGGAATTTTGTTTGCTTTGAGCTGTCCAAGCCACTGACGTGTCGGAGTCCAGCGAAGCATTAACCCGTTTCACTAAGCAAGCAACGCATCCCCCCTCTGGGCACAAAAGCTTTGGGTTTGGCACCAAAATGAGGGCTGGAGCTCCAAAGCCTGGCTCTCCACACCGATCAGGAGCTCTGGAGTGGGTCCCCACACCTCCACAGGCTCGCCAGCCCGCTCCCAAGGAGAACCAGCGCTTCCAAAGGAGCAGAAAGCGAGGCAGGCTGGCATCTGCAGAGGTGCCAGGGTTTTGTTTGCCTCTGAGCAAACCTGGCAGCGTGGGCCAAGCCTCGCTGCTGCGCTCCGTGTTGGGGTGGATGATCCTTGGCACGGAGGTGTGCCTGGAGCGTAACCCGCGAGAAATCCAGCGGGAATTCTGCGGCCATCCGGGGTGAATGTTCATTCCCTGTGCCCGAGGAGGGGCTGTGCGAGTGGCACTGTTCTGTTCCCGTGCTCTCGCAGGGATCAGCTCTTGGCAGAGCGGCGCTGCCGGCAGGAGACTCCACCACCCGAGCTGTTTCCTGGCACCGAGCTGCCTTGGCTGGAGCTGCTCCTGACTCCTAGCAGAAGTAGGGTTTCTAAAATCATTTCTGAATCCTTTTAATGGTGTCAGTAAGGGCCAGCCGTGCCCGTGTCCCAGCAGCCATCCACCGTCTTTCCTACCAGGCACAAAGCTCAGAGCAGTGGTGAGGGCTCATTAACACACAATTAGTGCCCAGCTGGATGGGGACCCTCCTTTGTCTCTTCTGGCCAGATGTGCACTCGCTGGCCCAGACCACAGCTAAGAGCTGTGGCCATGAGATGTGACCCACCTGGGACAACACTCACCCTTGTTCCATCACCAGTGTCCCAAACAAAGCCCATCAGAGAGCTCTGCTTCCATTGATTTTAAACAGATTAGATGATTAATCCTTTATGGTTGATTCCCATCCTTGGACATGTTCAAAACCAGGCTGGATGGGGCTCTGAGTAACCTGGTCTAGTGGAAGGCATTTCTGCCAGCAGGGGGTTGAAACTGGATGATCTTTAAGATTCCTTCCAACCCAAACCATTCTGTGATTCTGACACAGAGCCACTGAAGCTGTCCCTGCAGAGGAAGCCACCTTTGAGGGACACGCCCCAGGGACAGGGCTGCTTGCTGCCATCTGCATGCTCACATTTGGGGCAGCATTGACAGGGCTTTAACTGAGCAGGCATTTCTCTCCATCTCCACTTTGAACAATATTGTGCTGTTCCAGTATTGTACCACTGAACTCACAGTGACCCTGTCAAATAAATATTTTTCCCGAGTAACACTGTTTTAAATATATTCATTTAGTATCCTTATTTGAAAACACTGGACAAATTAAACGACTGTAAAATTTGACTTTCCAGTATTTTGTGTTCAGATAAACTCCTACAGCACCCTCATCCATGGCAGTCAGCCCATATTTCCAAGTAACTACAGTTTTAAAAAGCCAACTATGTTTTTCAGTATCTATGCATTAATCATCCCTGCCAGTTCAAAAATTAATCTTGAGTTCAAAGGAAAAGGTATGGGGAAGAGGAATGTGTGTGGAGCTCCCCTTCACAAAAGCTGCAGCCTCACCATCCTGTATCCCAGCTCTTACCACGTACCCCATCCCCAACCAGGGACCCCCCACAGGATCTATGATTTTCCCAATTGCTTCCATCAAGGCTGGAGTGTAAGAAGCGTTTCTGTCTGACAAAGGCAACGCTGAGGCTGCTGAAAACACCGCTGAGAGAAGTCCTGTGCTCCCAAAGAAGTCATGTTAATTGAATGTGGCTTCGAAATATTTCAGATTCTCAGCAAGGATTTGGTAGCAGAGGAGAACACGCTGTGACCGACCGTATTTCCAACGCAGTATGAGAAGCAGTTTCAGTACACGCCGCCAAAAAGTGTCAAACAGGCTAAAATACACTTGTCCACAGAAAAGGGGACAGCACTTCCAAAGGCAGGAGCAGGGAGGAGGGAACAGGTCAGGCTGAGGGGCAGTGTGGGGCTGCCCAACATCCCTGGTGTTTCAGCCCGCACCAGGGGGAAACATCAATTGCAGAGTGCCCAGTGCCTGCCCCCGGTTTTATTGGATTTTCCTCTGCTCTCATATTTTGAGAAAGGTTAAATATGTCAAACATTAGTCTACAAAACCTCTCACACAAATCCTCTTACTCACATGATCTTTCTAAACAGCCCCAATCTCTTCAACTACGCAGACATGGCTACAAGCGGTGACTACTGACAGGACAAGGGTGAATGGCTTTGAGCTCAAAAAGAAGAAGTTTAGATGGGATATTGGGAAGAAATTCTTCCCTGTGAGGGTGGTGAGGCCCTGGCACAGATTGCCCAGAAAAGCTGTGGCTGCTCCATCCCTGGAAGTGGCCAAGGCCAGGTTGGACAGAGGTTGGAGCCATCTGGTCCAGTGGAAGGCTGGAGGGCTGGAAATGGTCTTTAAGGTCCCTTCCAACCCAAACCATTCTATGATTGTGTGATTCTATTTCAGCCATCACCTCTCAAGAACCTCCTGAGCTGCAGAGTGAGGGTTAACCTCCCCAGCACACACTCACTGGGACACTCTGAGCATCCTCATAATAGCATTATCATATTTTCCATATTTTCTCACCCATTCTTCCCGTGGTCTCACACCTTGCTTGATCTTTTGTGACTGGCTGCACACTGACCAGATGTCTTCATCGAGCTGTCTGCAGCAACCCCAGTGGTTCCAGTTCATTGAAAGCTCAGCAATGTGTGCAAGGAGCTGGAATGCTCCTTCCCGGGTGCCCCACCTTGTGTTTGGCAGTGGTGGCTTTCACCTGACCCTGTGATCCTCCTTAACTTCAGCTCTGCCTTCTCCTGCACAGGGCTGCCTCCCACCAGAGATGCCATGGAATCCCTCATGGCCTCGGTGCCACCAACTCCCTGCCCACCCCTTTTTTCCAGATTACTGATTAATATATTCAGACACACAGACATGATGCACATACTTAGACCAGTCCAGTATCAACCTATTCCCTGACAAAAAGCTGATGCTTGACTTGTTTTCTGTTCTCATCCAAGCAAGACGCTTGCTTAAACAGAGGCTCTTTGAAAATCACAAAGGCTGGTTCTCAGAGATCTACCACTTTGCTGATTTGTGGGTTTTGTTTTGCTTTTATCTGATCTTTGTCTGCTTTCTTGGCGTAGTACTCAGACGAGGCACACAGCTGTTCTCCATTCCTTTTTCCTTAAAAGACCCTGGTTAACTGCATGTACTGAAGACAGAAAATCCAAGAAAAGGAGATGTTGTAGAATCATTGAATTGTCTGGCTTTGAAAGAGAGCTTGAAGATTATCTAGTTCCAACCCCCATATCAGCATGACCCTGCTCCTGCACATCCAAGTGTGTGTGTCCAGAGCAGGACCTACTTGGGTGGGAAAGGACAGAGAGAGCCACACCAGCAGCACCCTGAGAGCAACTGTCAAAGCCACAAAATGCAAAAACTAAAGATTTGTTACTTTTTAAAACTGCAGTCTATTATCTTAAAGGTTTAGTACGTTTCTACATGTGTTTCTAGAGAAGGTTTATGAACTTGCCATGGTCTCTAGAGGCTTCTGTCCCCCAGGAGCAGGACACCAGCCCCTCAGCAGGGAACAAAGACGCTGAGCTCTGGAGCTCTCCCCGTACCTGTCACCGCTGCCCAGGTCCCACCTGCTCCTCTCCAGCACAGCTCCAGAGCTGGGTGAGGCATTAACTGGGTCTAGGCTGGGGAAAATGCTGTCACAGAACCTGCAGGCCCTGCCTCCTCTGTCTCCAGCCTCACCCATGGCTGCTGTTAACCCCGGAGTCCCTCTGAGCTCCCAGACTCTCCCCACAGCTTTGCCACCCACGGATTTTCTTTCATATTTCCCACATCTTCCTACAAACCCTCTTCTACCACATCCTCATCTTCCCCATTTCACCGCAGGCTTTACCACCCCACCTCCTGCCTCCACAGTGTCCATTTTCTGGAGATGAATACCTTTGGTTTCACCAATTTTCAGCTGTTTTACCTGCCCACGAGCAGCGCCAGCCTGCTCTCCCTGGCACCTCATGGCCTGCAAAGCAACACCAAAGATGAGAAAGAGCTGGAAACGCCCTGGTGCTAAGATCCACTTAATAAGTTGTCAGCCAGGTCCTGTGTATCTATTCTTGCAAGCATAAAGATCTCTGTCAGCAGTCAAAACACGGATTTACACCCCCAGCACAATTCTGAGCAGCATTTAAAGATTTTTAACGACCATCCCTTTGTCCCAGGGAGTTAAGCACTGATCGAATGTCACAACGTGACACATGAATGCACAACAAGACGGAGGTTTGACAGGCAGCAACATTGTAATATGATAATTCCTCTTTGTCCCTTAATCGCCTCTGTTTTTTGCAGACTTGATTCACTTACCAACATGTGATCAATCACTGCCTTTTTCAGTGAGATAATTTTTTGCCCTCTGTCTAAATGGCTCTTGTCAAAGGGAATCCAGTACTAAATTAAAGCTGATATGCCTGTCTATGCCCTTTTGTTTGTAGACTTCTCGCACACAATTGATTTTAAATAGATTTTTTAAATGGGTTCCAACACTGTTTAAGTATATGTATTTTTAAAAATCTGTCTCCTTGAAATTAACACTGGCTACGTACACATTTTAAAATGGTCTACAGAATATAATTTAATGGAGAGGAATAAATATCAGAGTATGTGATGGCACGTGTATCAACTTCCCACTAGAGTAAGTCGCCTATTTAGATCTTCCCACATGCTCTATTTAAAATGGGAAGAACAACAATCTTAAGATTTGTGACAATAACAGAAAGAGGATGGTGTCATTTAGCCTGAAAGGAAGCAATGCCGAGATCACCACTTGTTCTGAGTCTCGAGGAACTGCTTTCTCAGCTGAAGGCCACTACAGAACTCCTCAGAAATCTCTCACTGGTGTTTGCAAACCCTGATGAGCATCTCCCTAACAGCAGGTAAGAGGTCTCTAGTGGAACAAGCACCAAGGAGAAGAGAATCTACCTCTGGGTATGAAGCAGAGGGGTGTTTTTGCAGCTCTCAGGTGACCATCACATGTGCCCCAAACAACTCTGCACCGCCCAGGTCAGAGGCAAAGTGGCTGCATCTGCCCAAGCCCCTCCAAGCAGAGCCACGCACATGCCAACCACATAAACCCCCTGCCCTGCTGTCTGCTCTTCCCTCAACTTCCTCAAGCACATCCACACCGCATTTGAAACCTCAAAATTTCACATTCTGTCCCTTCCCTCCAGCTCCTCTTTCCCATGCTGGCCTCTTCCAAGTTGGGTCTTCCACACTTTGCCCTGATGCACCACCTTAGGCTGGCCCTCGTGAAGCCAAGAGCACGACACCTGCAGATCCAACAAAAGCAGGAATCTGCTCTCTGGTTGCCGTGGCTTCCCTGCCTCACCTGAGTGGCCATGGCTACCTGGCAAGGAAACTGCAGGAATCCCCAGGTGCATCCTCATCCCCTCAGCCCAGCCTGTGCAGCACCTCCCAGCTGCTGCCCTTCCTCACCACTGTAAATGAAATCTGCAGTAATGAAATGGGTGATTTCAAAGCTTGGTAAGATGACACTTATTTAATTCACTGATTGAATGACAGTAAATTTTTGGCTGTGACGTGCATCATAAATTATTCTACACAGTTTCAGCACTTGTCCTGGTTATGCACATAAGGCACTAAAGATTTTGCCAAGATATCTAATAGACACATCATAATTAGCCCTATAATATAAAAAAAAAACCACCTCTTTTGATGCATATTTTTTCTTCTATTTTTGAGATAAGCACCTCAACAAAATGCCAGATTCACAGCTCTTTCAAAGATGGGACAGTTTCCCTGAAGGAAAAAAAACCCACAAATTAATGTTTTCATCTTATGGTTCTAATCAGGTTTTTCCTTCCTTTTCCTGTGCATAGGAAGAAGTGAAAGAAAACATCTCTGCAATCAAGGCATCACCCCTGGGCGAGGGCGAGCGGCATTCCAGCGAGGACGCGTCCCTCCACAAAGGGCAGCGGGAGCCAAGGCATCACAAACACACCCATAAATGAATCTGGGGGAGGACTGGCTCCAGAAAAAAGAAAAAAAAATCAAAAGCAACCCAACAACAAAAAAAGCTCATTTTTCAAAACACATTATTACAGCACAAAACGTATTTTAATGTATTTCCAGCAAGGCACCGAATCCCCCCGGCATCCGCTTTGTGCCTCTTGGCAGCTCAGGAATGCCAAGGCGCCCCGTCCTCCTCGGGGTGCCAGAACCAATCTGTTGCCAAGAGACACAAAACTGATATCACGGGTGTATAAAGCCGTCTTTGGAAACCCACGAAACAGCCAACGACCTCATGTTCGGGATTTGACTTAGTCAGCAAGACGTCAAGGAAGAAAAATTAACCTTTTGTTACAAGGTTTAAAGCTGACCATTTGTATCCAGCTCTGAGGGAGAATCAGCTACGCTGGTGTCTGGTACTGCACTGCATTCAAATATCGTGGTTTGGGGGGTTTAATGTTTGTTTTTTTTGTTTTGTGAGGAAAAACATAAAAAAGTCCTGAGAGCTGGGGCACTCGGGGAGCGGGGAGGCTCTGACCTGGGGCATCCGGGCAGGTGAAGCATCTTCTGAGGAAACCCAAACGCTGGAGCTGGACCCTCCCACGAGCACTCAGAGAATTCCAGAATGGTTTGGTTGGAAAGGACCTAAAGCTCATCTAATTCCACCCCCTGCCATGGGCTGGGACACCTTCCACTAGACCAGATTGCTCCAAGCCCCTTCCAGCCTCATCTGAGCCATTTCCAGGGGCTGATGTACCCACTCAGGTGAGGACCCATTGATGTGACCCAGCTGAAAGGAATTCTGAGACACCAACTGTAAACATCCAAAAGGTTATCACATTTAAAAATCCAGTCACCAGCAAGTTCTTCAAACACTTATTACTCCAACTGATGAGTAACCTGGATATTTCCCTGCATTTGGTTCTGGCACCTCTCTCCCCCTCCTCCAACCTGCTCTGTGGGTGAAAACCCTTTCAAAAGGAGTAATTTTCCCCTCAGAATTTTCCTGCCACAATTATAAACACAGATCACTGCCCTTCCCAGTTACAGAAATAAATTTCAGTGCCTTCAGGATTCCTTCAAAATACAAAAATATAAAACCAACACGACTGCTTCTTTCAGATCTTCAGACTGCTTCTTTCAGGCTCTCTGTGGACTGCTGCTTTTCCATTTGTTTCACTGAAGTTAAATAGTTGGAAATTAGGAATCTAATTAAGAAATACAGTAATTAACTGTAATTAAGAGTTACAGCAAGATTTGGAGGGTTTTTTTTCCCTAATCTGGAGCATAAATTTTTGCATGTTGAATTAAAAACTCCATTTAGGAATCAAAATGTTAGAAGGCGGTGAAGCAACCAGATATCAGTTTGATATTATCCAGGAAAGGTCAAATTTAAATTATAGGACATGTTTAAAACATTACGTTGTTGGTGTATCTTGCAGCTTTTGCATTTCAACTAATATATAGATATAAGAGCATATAGATATATAGAGGTACCCATATCACAGGTGCTCACTACCAAATTACCTTCAGAGATGGAAAAATCAGCATTTCATACTAAATAATTAGGATTTCCAGGTGGTTTTTGTCCCAAGGACTCAGTAGCACAAGCCCTCACCAGGACTGAAGAGCAAGGAATACTGATGGATGGGAGCAAACAACCAAAAGTTGAAACAGGTTGTGGGTTTTGGGGGGGATTTGTTTGGACTAGAAATAAAATGTCTTGATATGACAAGAGAAAAATATCCCTTGGCCTTATGAGCCCCCAGTTGTGGGAAGGGAGCTGAGCAGTGCCAGACCAGCATGTGGGCAGAGAGACACAGGGGGGTTGGGAGGGGGTGAGGAGAGTTAAAATTCCTACCACAAAACAGAAAATGAGATTAAAGGAGACATTTTGGCCATGAGGCCTTCTTTCGGCTGGAGAAGGCCTCAAAGCCAAAGTGTCTCTTCTAATCCTATTTTCTATTTCCAGAGTGCATTTTAATAACCCCTTTGTATATGGTACAATGACTTTAGCAAGTCCTATTTTAAGCAGATTTTCCACACTAGAAGGCGAGATGGGTTAAAATAATTGCGCCGTACACCTCGCACGCGCGACACTTTGTTTAATCCGGTGTCGGACACCGGGGACGCACAATGCCCAACGAGGTCCCTGGATAGAAAAGTGCCTTTCAGGATGAACAGCCCAAGGCATGGGATGGGGGAACCACGCTGAGGAACATGGCTCCCTCCCACCCACATCCAGGCCCTCACCGTCCCACCTGGATGGGGACTTGGCTGACGTCACCACACCCCAAAATTCCTCTTTCTTTGGGTAGCAGGAGGCACTGGCCACGTCCCAGCAGGTGGGAGTTGGGGTGAGCACTCTGGGCCCCAAAGGAGAGATCCACCATGGTGTCCCCAAAGGAGAGATCACCCACAGCTCCACCATGGTGTCCCCAAAAGAGAGATCACCCACAGATGCACCGTGGTGTCCCCCAAGGAGAGATCACCCACAGCTTCACCGTGGTGTCCCCAAAGGAGAGATCACCCACAGCTCCACTGCTGTATCCCCACAGCCACCGACTCATTGGCCAAGCTCACCTCTGTCTTGCTAAATTTGCAAAAACCTGCACCTGGATGAAGATTCCTTCTTCACCACACACACAAAATCCCACAAAATTGTGCATCTAGAGCACGAGGTTAGAAGTTTCTCTTATTTGCAACAAAACTCATCCTTTTTTGAACATATCAGGTGCAATCCTGTTCTTTAAAGCACAACAACCCAAGGGAGTGCCACCTGTGCTGGGCAGCCCACGCCTTTGCCTCCCTGACCCAGGTGATGTTGTGGGAGCTGAAGCTCCCCCATCAGTGACTCTTGGCTCCCCATCTCCCTGCCCTTTTACAGTCCAAGTGGTGGAGTCATCATCCCTAGAAACGTTCAAAAAATGTTTGGCTGAGGCACTTGAGGACATGATTTAGAGGTGAAGGGGCAAGAGGTACCTCCAGCAGGAGAATGAGTCCTGCAATCCCATGGAAAGGGGAATTTCTATGCCTAGAAGAATGCCAGTAGGACTCATGGTTTCTACTAAGGAGCTCGTATGATGAAGCTTCCATGTAAAGATCATCGAACCACAGAACTGTCTAAGTTGGAAAAACCCTCTAAAATCATGAAGTCCAACAGTTAATCCAACACTACCAACTTCACCACCAAACCATATCCCTAAATGCCCCATCTGGATGTTTTTTGGAACACTTCCAGGGATGGTGACTCCAGCACTGCCCTGGGCAGATGTTGCCAAATACCAGAAATAATCAAACTACATACATGAAACTGCAAATATCAAAGTGACAGAAGGGGAATGGACAAGCACATGCAACAGTGAGTGGGATGGCACCAAACAGGAGAAAGGCAAGGCTGATGAGAGAACTACTCATCTCTGATGATGAAAATTGGACTGGAACAACAGAAACAAATCCAAGTTAGCAAAGAAACTCCTGAAACAAAGAAGATGCAAAAGAAAAAAAACCATTTTGTCCTCTCTACGCAGCATCAACCAGCAGTAGCCAACCTCTAGGCAGCACACAGAAGACCAGCAGTCAAACTGAATCAAGGAGGAGGTTCAAGCCTGGTGATTCACACACCACCAAGTAGCCAGCAGCTCCCTGTGCCCCTCCTCGGATGAAGGCCACCAGCTATGCCTGGGTGGCACAGGCAGCAGAGAACTTCAGCCCCTCACCAGATGGATCAACAGGGAAATACAGGAGAAAGCACCAACAGGCCTAAACACCACTGGGTGCATCGCAAAAAAAAAAAAAAAAATTAATTATGATAACGACAGGTTAAGTACAACTGAGATTTTTCCACATCCCAGCAGCGCTTTGTGCTAGCCAATGCTCAGGGCCAACAGAATAAAACAAAGCAGGTGAGAAATACAAAAATCTATGTAGCATGAAATATCTCTAAGAGACTTGTTTAGTGAAATTAACTAGTAGTTTAATAGAAAAAAGCTTGATGTATGAGAGTGCTCCAATTTCTTCATAGAAATTAACATTTCAATCCTGTTTTTATCTAGAAGTCATTAAACTGTGCAACATGAATTATTGGAACTGTAGCAGAGAATTAACTCTATTCATCAAGTAAGTCCAAACAGTTTAGAGTGCATCTGTAATGAAAAAATAGCTCCACATTTCTATCTCTTCTCATTAAAGTAAACCAGTTTTGCCTCTCTCAGTATATAAAACTGTCTTCTCCTTGTGTAATTTATATTACCATAAGCCAGCTCACATTCTAAACTATTACACGCCTCCAATTAATTTTTGCAGCTTTTGCCTGAAAATTTAATGAGATAGTAGTGTATGAACCTGCTGACTCCAGATTACATGTGTGCTTCCAATATTAATGTTGGCATAAAATAATCTGATACATACTTGATGAGAGCTTTCCACTATTGTGAGAGCAGTTAAGGCAATATGTAAACCAATTCCACTGATTTTCTTTCTCCTCCCACCACGTTTGCCATAAAAAATACCCCCAAAAGCAGCTAAAATTATCAGTCTGAAATTGCAGAGCCTTGAGTTAAGCACTCATGAGACAGGCAACATCACCAGTGCTTCCCTGGATGTTTTAAATTTACTACTCACCTATTAACATTTATTTTAAGACTATACTTACTTCTAAATGCTTTTACTTTTGAATGCTGAAGGAGGAGAGGGACATCAAGGCCAGGTTGGCTGGGGTTTGGAGCAACCTGTTCTAGTGGAAGGTGCCCCTGCCCATGGCAGAGGTTGAGTGGAACAAGGTGAGTTTCAAGGTCTCTTTCAGCCCAAACCATTCTGTGATTCTGTGTTGGGATTTAGTTCTCCCCAAAATGAAGGGCACATTTTAAATCCCCCTCAATGCCACCCTAACATTCACAACACTTGAGAAATCTAGAGTTTGCATTGGTGCTGGAAAACCAAGGGGGATTTGCTCCCCAAGAGTTTCCTTGGTTGCTTTCTCTTTGCAGCTCATTTTATGGGGATAACTCTTAGTTAATTTTATGAACTGCTCTCTAGCATATTAGACAAATAACCTTTTCTTCAGAAGGACACATTCTTTGAGACTAACATTAAAGGGGAAAAATTGTAATATTCCTTTCCACTGCGACTTCAATTTACAACCACACATTGGGCATAATATGATTTTAATATCTACATGCCCAAGAGAAAAAATTGGCAAATGCGATGCCCTGCGAGATCAAATAATTTTATATATAGACTCAAAAAACACACATTTGGCACTCTTTGGTACAGCCCTGAATTTATATTTACAGGAAACTATAAACTGCTCGTGGTGAGTCACAGAGCCCCTGAAAACATGGATTTTGCACCGAACTGGCAGGAGCAGGGATGCTGTGCCCAGGGAGCTGGCACAGCCTGGAAGTGGGAGCCCAGTGGCTTTTACACGCAGCCCCACTGCACTGCAGTACCCTCCCAAGCCCACAGGAACAACCTTCACTGCCTATCCCAATTAAACCATCCCCTTAGACCATTAACACCTGTATTATCTCTGTGTTTCAATCACAGGAGAGAAGCTGCTGGATGCAGGGAAGAATTCTGGCTCTGGGAGATGACATTTTGGGACATAGCCACAGCAAAGCCAGAATGCTCCAGGACCTGTCAGGAGAAGAAGCCTCACACCCTCTATGTGATGCACAGAGCACCAAAACTCAGGTCTCTCTGAGACAGGAGGAACAAACCAGTCAGATAAAAGACTGGGAGAAGGGATGGACAGAAGTGGACAACAGAAATAAAACACAGCAAGTGCGGAGGCCAACGACTGCACACTTTTAACGGCTCCCAGTGGCTTCAAATCAATTTACATTTAAAATAAATGAATTAAATCTGATAATCTCTGGTACCACTCAACCTATTTGCTCCAGGGCACTGGAATTCAAATATTCTCCAGTTCTGAAAATAGGCTTTCACCCACACGACAGACAAGTGAAGACAAAGAGTCCTCAGCCCAAACACCACTCCCTGGTTTTCACACCATCAAATGGCAAAATCACTTCCACAGTGTTCAAGGCATTTTACTACTATGACTTTTGCCCCTTGCAGTCCATCTCCTGCATTTCTAAGGTAGTTCTAAAAACAACTATTTTGGTTTTAACTCCAGATAATCACAGCCATCCGTATGACACCAAGCAAACAAAAAAAGGGGCATCCACTCCTAGCTCATCAGATCCCCTCAACCTCAATGGGATCACACCAAAAAAAAAAAAAAAAAAAAAAAAAAAAAAAAAAAAAAAAAAAAAAAAAAAAAAAAAAAACCAAACTGATTATTGCACTCCTTTTGGCTAAGCATAATCCTGGTTTAGTAGGCAGCTATTTTCAACTGGGATCTGATTTTCAGCAGTGCTGTCCTGACACAGTCACGACACTGGGAACTAGCGGTCTGGCCTGTAACACACACGTGACGATGCATATTTACATATTTACACCCACAAGAACTCACTGGACTCTCTGTTGAGGCTGAGATTACCTTTTCTTTTTACAGATTTTAAAAAATCAACCACACTTTTTTTTTTTTCACACAGGCATGTCCTTACACTTAACAACTGCTCACACCTTTGTGCGTCAAAAGAAACATGTAATTAAATTAAGAGATGCACACACTCTTCCTTTTCTCCTGTCTCTTCTCCTTGAACGCCACACCAGATAGCAAATCAAAATCTGCATTTAAATAGAATATTTTTAATGTATGAAAGTGGGCGGCCTGAGGGTAAAGAGGTATTGCATTCACTCACCATATGCACAAAATTGCATTTAAAATGTGATACTACGCTTTAAAAATTTATTGAATTTTTTTTCTCATTTCAGTATCTTTGTTTTATTATAACAAAATCTTCTGCTCTACAGAGAATTTTGTATCAAAGCCCGCTAATAAAAATAATGTGATATTACATCATTTTATCAATTTAATCTCAAGAAAAAGGATGATATTCAATCACATCTCATAAGTCACTATCTCTGGTAATTCCAGCCATTATTCAGTGCGAAATCCAAGCAGTCGGAATTCATTAACACAGGGCTGCTACAAATCTGCATTTTTTAGACTTTGTCAGAAAACGCAGCAGCCCGGACTCAGTGACCTGGATCTAACAGCCTTTCAGCCCAAAGGGCCCCGCTGCCCGAGCCCGGCTCCCTTCCCGCGCCGGGACAAAGCCACCGAGCAGGTCACGGAGCCAGGGGGGCTTGGGAGAGCCCTCCCTGCAGAGCAGCACCCCGGATCATGGAGCTCCCCGCAAAGCCAGGGGCTCTCCCCTTCCCGTGGTGCCAGCACCGAGTGACACGTTAGGGCTGGAGTGTCACATCCCATCGGACGGGCCGCGGGGTGACGGCCACCGAGCGGGTTCGACGCCGCGTTATCGGGTCGGCACCTTCAGGGGGAAAAAAAATTATTAAAAGAGTGGGTTTTGAGGTAAGTGCAGTGAGAGGGTGCTGAATCACGGGGAGGTTTGTGGGAACCCCAACCTTGTGCTGCAAAGCCCTGCCAAACTCATTGGTGCAAAATCCAGCCACGGTTTAGCAAAGCCCTTGGGGTGAGGATGCTCAGGGTGCCAGCAGGCTTCCATACCCCACCCACCTCCCAGAGCCCCTTTTGTGGCTGAAAGATGCTCTTCATCCTTTGTTGCCCACACAACCCTTCTGCTGGCCCACCTAGCAGCTTTTCTACCCAGCCAGGAGCAGCCTCCCACCAGTATATTCCCAAAGCCAGGAATGTGAGAAGTTCCAAGCAGGAACATGCTGTCTTCCAAGAATTTACCATTGACCTCATCCATAAAATCATAATAAAAACAACAATTTAATTCTAATTAGACCATATTTTGCTGACCAGTAACCTCACCTCTTCACCATACAAGCAAGCTGGGGAAAGTTCATAACAGTGCATAAACAGTTGTGTTTTTTGCTGTACGGGGTACAGCTTTAAAGGGTACAACTGCTGTACAAGAACAGAACCCCAACCAACTTCAGTGGCATCAGTCCTGGTTACCAAAGCTCTCCTTATGTTACCACATTTCTCAATATCTGTAAAAATTGCACTGATTTCCACTCCACAGCTCAGGTGGGCTTTGAAGCAACCACAGTGCTGTTTTCCAGAGGCACCTTCAACAGGCTACAGACCACAGACTGACAGAATGGTTTGGCTTGGAAATGACTTTTAAAGATCATCTGATCCAAAGCCCAAGGCTGCAGAGTGTTTCCATCACCCACAGATCCTACTCCACTCTCCCCAAAGCCTGTAGCATTGAAAAACCACTTTGGTTGGGTAAATTTATATTAATTTCCCCGTAGAAAAAATGCATTTCAGCATGGACTCCCAGAATGATTTGGGTTGTAAGGGACCTTAAAGCTCATTTAGTTCCACCCCCTGCCATGGGCCGGGACACTTTCCACTGTCCCAGGCTGCTCCAAGCCCCATCCAACCTGGCCTTGGACACTTCCAGGGATCCAGGGGCAGCCACAGCTGCTCTGGGCACCTGTGCCAGGGCCTTACACCCTCACAGCCAAGATTTTCCTCCTAATATCTCATCTAAATCTACCCTCCTCCAGCCTGAAGCCACCCCTCTCATGCAGTCACTGCTTGTCCTTGTCACAAGCCCCTCCATGGCTGTACCTGCTGCCGAGCTCCTGCTACTGAAAACAGGCTGGAGGGAAATTACTGCGCCCCAGGGAACGCTTCTGTATCAGCATCATTTTATAGAGATTTGGCTTATCCTGCACAATTCACACTTCAATCAGAGATCCTACTCCATTTCCTTCTTCCTTTGGTAGATACCAGTGAAACATCCACGACTGACAGCAGCCACAGTGGATTACTCTAATGCAAGTCAGATCCATGTTGCCCAAGACCTTTCCCAGGAGAAAAGCATCTCCTAAGTGAGCAGCTTAAGCCCACAGAGCAGTAAAACCCCACCCACAACCAGCACCAACCCACTCCTGCTCTCGTTTGAGAAACATTACAGTGCACTGCCAGTCACACAGACACAAATCAGCAGCAAAACTCCGAGCCCAGAAAGGTGAAAGTCATTATTTGTGAGAGCAGATGAGGCTGTTGCAATTCCAGAATAATATGGTAATGTGCTGTTGGTAGCGAGCAGTACATTGTTTTAACATGTTGTGATATTTATAAATATATGAAGTTTAAATAATCAGATGACAGAGAGTTCCTTTTCATCTCCTGAATGTTTATTATTCTTCACACATTAGCACTTTTCCCCCCAAATGTTATATCTTCTGCCATTTATAATTAATTTTAACAGCTTCTGCAACTTATCCCACAGGTTGTTGCTGTTTCTTTTAAACAGCGTGCTGCTGAGAAATTGATTTGTTTGCTCTGTGTGCCTACAGAAATCACATTATGAAATATGCATAAATGTCATTTCTTGGGCTGCTTCTGAGGATTAGGAGAAGAAAAGCTTGCTGAGGAAAAGGAAGAGACAAACAACAACAAAGCCCAACTTAACACTTAAATTCAGCCACATTCCCAGCCCCTGAATATGGGAAACTCCACGGACTACACTTCATTTACCATTTTGACGGTGTTGTTTTGATACATACACATTATTTACGGATTTTTCATACACATGTAATCAGAGCAGACTCTTACCCCCAGCACTTTCTCATGATGGGCTCAAACAGGTCCTTCACTTCCAGCCCAAGAAGCCATAGCTCGAAGCCCCCCCTGTCCACAGAGCCTGTGGATGGCACCTGAGACAATCATGCTCCTAAAAGGTTTTATCACAAATTAAAGGCATCACAGCTGTGCAGTCCAACACCCCAGAACCTGAGCAGGAAGAGAACCACAAGGATCATCCAGTCCAGCTCCTGGCCCTGCACAGGACAGCCCCAAGAACCACACATGCCCCAGCAGATGTGAGATTCCAGACCAACAGAACACATCAGCACCCAGGGATTCAGGTAAAAACAACTTTTCCCCAAAGTCTGGACAGGACCTGCCCTGCCCTGCCCGGTGGAGGCAGAGGCAGCTCCCACAGGCACCCCAGGATGCAGGGGGATGCAGCAGGGGATGCCAGGCAGCTCTCCCATGCCATCTCCCACTGCTGAGTGACACGTTCTGAAATGCAAACCAGGTATTTTTCTTGGAGACTTCATTAGACACATCACTCTCCTATATTATTACAGAGAGCTGTCAAAACAGCCTGGTGGGAAAGCTCTTCCCCAGACATGTACAAGTATAAATTGTCATAGTATAAAGTAAATTCCATTAACAGCAACACAGTCATTATTTTGCATAATAAAAGTAAAGGCTCTTTGCTTGTGATCTGTGTATTTACGACCATCGAACCAACCAGCACTTTCTCTTTTCTGATGCCTTTGTTAAAATTACAAGATAATTGGTTGCTGTTGCAGATATTAATGTCTGATAACAAAGTGCCTGAGGCAGGAAAGCTGAAGTGGTAGTGAAACAGCACCAGTGACAAACCTCAAATTCCTGCTCTTCAAGGAGTAACCAAACCGATGGAAAGAAAATAGTAATTTTTAATTTGTATCATCGCAGGCATTCTTTGAATGATGCATATTGCAAATTCAGAGCAGAACTTTCTTAAAATACGCGTCTCTTAATTCTGGCTATGAAACCCCCCAAAAAACCCAGCTGAGATATTTCAAGGACTCCTCAGTGTTCAGAACACTCCAATATTCTGAGGGATATCGAAGAATCAGTGTAAGTCCTAAAATAAGCTGGAGCAAAAATAAATTTGCTCCAGAAACAAATGTATTTCCATCCATAAGGGAAAAAAAAAAATATTTTGAAATACCTGAGTTCTCAGTGATTAGTGCCAACGCATTCCCAAAATCCTGCACTTCCAGAGCATGCCCATTCTGGTTGGAAGCAGGAGCGATGATACACAGGAATACTCAGCTCTCCCTGAGTTTACACACAGTTGTGTTTATGAACAAAATTGCAGCTTCAAGTCTCAGCCATGATGAGCAATTGGGAGCCTGGCTGTTATAAATACTATGCCAATTGTAGCAAGCTGGGTTGGGGATAGTGTATATTATTTATTACAATTCAGTCTGTCATGGAATTAAGCACAATGAGCCAATTTCAGTATGAGCACAGGGGGAAGAAGAGATTACATTCAAATTAATAAAGTTGCTTTGAAAACAAAACAATGTCATCTGGTAGCTTTTTTTTTTTTCTTTCTCATGAACTGGCTCACTGATAGGAAAAAAAATAACCTGCAGTTACTCACTCTGCACCTTCTCAGTCCCCTCTCCCTTCCTGTTGTGAAACCAGGGACATTTCTGGCATCTCCTCTGGGAAACTTGATGGCAACTGTTCAAAAGCTCAAGGATGGCAAGACCCCAAGGTGTAAATAAAAAAAACAAACATCTGCATCTGCTGTTACAAAGGTTTCCTCACTACAGTCATTCACTTTTAGTTTTTTAATTATTCTTCTGTGATGGACACGATACCATTAATTTAATTTCAACTCGCATTTCCTATTAGTGTAATCTACTGAGTTATCTCCACAGTAGTAGCAAAATCACTTTATGGTGAGCTATATCACTTCAGAGTTAATTACATGTATTTTGGGTTTGATAAATGAAAATAGGGGCTGTGATTAATTGAAGGACAATCAATATGATTCAGCTATTAGACAGCTTGATGAGGTATCCAGAGTATGAATATAATCTATAGTAATCAGCTAATTGAAGACTGTGGACTAAAAAGATTTTAGGAAATCCAAGCTTCGATCTGAAAAATACCCCAATAAAATGGATGAAGGAAGAATGCTCACAAAACCAAGGTTTAAGGTTTAAGACCTGTTTCTGTTTTGGTTGGTTTTAAACAAAAAGAAATTGCTTCACTGACTTAAAAAAATGCTTACTGTGATGAAACATAGAAAACAAGATGGATTTTGTAAGTGAATCATAAGCATATTTCTTATTTACATCCCCCCAAACCCCTTGAATCATATTTTACTAACGCCTTACAGTTCCTGGAGCTGACAGAGATGGTTAAATAGTTTCATTAAACCCACTCTGTCTTGGTGTAGCCACATCCTCCATCAAATTAAACAGTCAAATAGTTGAACAAATGAACCTTCTCCATCTCTTTTGACATGAAACCAAGTGTGCAAAACAGGCCTATAGCAATGTGGGCTAGGCTTGTGATTCCAAAGGAGAGCTCAGGAAGGGAGAAAATAATCAATAGGAGCAAAGCTGGAGTGTTCCACGTTCAGAAAAATATGGAATTGGCAAGTGCAATCCATCCAGCATCAGCATAAATGCTGACAACTGTTAATCTACTGTAACCCTGATTAATGGTTGCAGTTGTCCATTAATACCAGGCATTTTAACTTACTACTAAAATTGATTAGTCAGTTAAGAATTCAATCCTAATGCTCAATAAAACTGCACTTTCCCTGCACAGTATGGAATGGGGTGATGCATCCAGCAGCACTCCCATGCCTGAGGAGAGGCAGAGAGGAGGAGCACGGTGCCATTCCTGGCTGGCACATCCATCTCCATGCTCCTCTCTCCTGATCTGGTCTCAGAGGTGGGAATAAACCAGTTCAGTGCTTTGGGGAACCCACCTGGGCAGGCCTGGGGGCAGCACCTCCGGCTGGGATGTGACCCTGGAAGGAAATCCCCCAGGCTGGGTATTGTAGATGGGGCCTCCTTCCACAGAGGGGTCTGGTGTGATCTTCCCAACTCGTCCTCTTCCCCCTCATCGCCACCCTGTGCTTTTCTACCTGTTCCAATCCGTAATTTCCATTATTATTATTACTATTATTATTATTATTTCCCCACCCTGTTTGCCTTCATGGCACCAGCCACCTTTAGTGTGTGCAGAAGGGACTCAGCAAACACCAAGGGGGAAATGTCATTTTGCTGCATCACTTGCTTTCCCCCAAATGTCATGTGGGGGGTAAGGATTTCACACCACATTACAGAGGCACTGCCATGGCTACAGACCTCTCCCAGCTCCTGCTGCAAACCTTTCCTTCCAGGGGGCCCTTTGCCATGGATACTTCAAACACCTGATGCAAGGATTTTAGCATCCAAAAATCAGGTTTTGGGTTGCACTTGGAGCCTGGCAGCTAGCGAGGATGCTGGAGAAGAAAACCGAGGAGGCAGCATCAGTGTGGAAGGGAAGAACACTCAGTGCCAAAAAAATCATTTGTCATGAGAGAAATACCTTTTAAAAGCTGTCTTCAGATTCAGCCTGGATGAAAGAGATGTTTTCTCACAGGTAAAGGCAGGTAAGTAATTCTGAGGTTCTCTTTGCCAAGGGAGATATGATTTAGAACCAGAATTATGGACCCTTTCCTTTAGGTCACCCTAAAAATCACAGAAACATAAAATCACAGATTGGTTTGGGTAGGAAGGGACCTTAAAGCTCATTTACCTACAGCCCCTGCCATGGCAGGGACACCTTCCATTACATCAGGCTGCTCCAAGCCCCATCCAGCCTGGCCTTGGACAGTCCTGGTGTTCACAATCTGTCCAGGGATCCAGGGGCAGCCTCAGCTTCTCTGGGCACCCTGTGCTGGGGCCTCCCCACCCTCACAGCAAAGAATTCCTTCCTTATATCTCATCTAAATCTACCCCCATCCAGCCTGAAGCCATTCCCCCCTGTCCTATCTCTACACGCCCTTGTGGAAAGTCCCTGATGACAGCAATAAATGACAACTAAAAAACAACCCTGGAAGCAACAGAAAGAATCTGCTTTTGGCACTGGCAGCACCAACTCACAGCTGCAGATCTAGAGATCCCAGTTTGACCTCTTCACATGATTATGGAGCTGAATTACTGTAAAGGTTCTCTAAGCACACCCTCCTTCAGCATCCCTGTACAAGCAGCAGCCCCTGGAGATAGGAGTAGTAATTTGGAGCACTCAGGGAGTGCAGAAGTGGAACCTGGGGTAAGATGCACAGATGCTGTTTTCAATTAACATTTTCTAAGTGCTGTTGAAAGCAGACTGAAGAGGTGCTGAAGTGACCAAGCCATGGTCCTGTTCCAGCCAGATGCAGCCAAAGTCTTCTGAAGCTGACTCCAGAAAGGTGGGAATAGCATCAAGACTGCATTTAGGTGCATTTAGGATTCCTGTCCACTGGGACTCCCAGGGAAGTTCAAGTCTGGTACATCAGTGCCACTGATCAGGAGCTCCCACTGAGAGAAGGAATTAGATCACCACGACCTCACCCACAGCCAAACCTGGGGTGGGATCAGCAGTGTGCAGCCTGCAGCCCAGCTCTCCCATGGATTCACTGCCAGTGCTTTGCCAGGATGCTCAGGCTTTCCTTATTTTCACATATCACCCCTTCCCATGGGCCCAGAGCTGCTAAGGGCACCCTGAGTACTTCAGACACTGCAGCCACACATCACAAATGATGGGAATGCCAACAGCCTCCAGACAGGGCCTGGGGACCAGATCTCTGCTCACTGCCCCTACTACATTAAACATTCCAGAGGGACAGTAAAACTTGTTAACATACTGTCAGGAAAAAAAAATACCAGGAGAAAGAGGAAACTCCACACAACAAAATACCTGGAAGCCACCAAGGACTTTGGAATAAATCCACAGCTGATTCATATGGACAAGCCAGGACACAGCCTGGATTTTTTCACTATTTACCTGACCAGCAGCCTGGAAAACAGTGCTTGTGCACCTGAGGACATGAGCTGATTTTTCGTGATCTGCCAGGCTGCAAGACCAGATGCTGTGGCTGCTTTTTCCTGGAAACATTCAAGGTCAGGCTGGACAGGGCTCTGAGCAACCTGATCCAGTGGAAGGTGTCTTTGCCCATGGCAGGGGGTGGTAAATAAATCATCTTTAAGGTCCTTTCCAACCTAAACCACTCTGTAATTCTATCAGAGCTCCTGGTGATCCCAACCTGCACATCCCACACTTGTCATAATTACAGCAGCACCAGCAATGATGCAATGGCCCCCTCTGCAAAGCCCTTTAATAACATTAATGTCTGTCAGGCCAGACTTTAAGTATTAACATATGGGGAGAAAGCCAAATAACTTAATATTATTGTGTGTGCATCTGAAATAACACTCCACAAGGCCTCTTATACCGAACATTAAACCTGCTTAAGAGAAGACATTTGAGCAGAATCAATTATTTTGCAGTAATTCTTCACATTGAATGAGGCATTTTAAGTATATGTTGTCACAGCAGAACTCTTCACATATTTAAAAGCACGTTTTCCATGAAATTTAGTTACAAAAACAATAATATGAATGTGAAATTATCCTTTATGAGAGCAAATCCTTCCCGTGTCTGCAGACAGAAATACTCACAACATTATACCAAAGGTCCTACCAACACTTCATTATCAATTTCTCCCCTTATATTCACGGAATTAGAAAAATCTCTGCCTAGAGGGGATTGTTTTCATAAACTTGGTGCACAGGGGTCTCAGTACAGGCAGGAATGTTTATGGAAAATCTGAGATTAGAACATTTCAAACTGACTGGTTTCAAGTTGCACACATGTAAATCTATAAATAGCACGGGAAACGCGTGTATGAAAAGCGAAGAAATAACACATTGTGCAAAAAACCCAAGTTTGTCATTACAATGGGAAATGAACGTTTTTTTCCTATTTGACTAAAAATCTAATTTACTACCAAGCTATTCCATTTTGCTGCTAGATTGCCACAAGTGTTATCTCCAGGAGCTTTTAATGCCAGCTCGTGTTTACAGCCCTCAGAAGGCTCTGCAGCAGGGTGGGTTTAACCCTCCCAGTGAGCAGAGCTGGGCCACTGCTCATTGCCTTGGGACCACACCTTGACATGCAAACAGGAATTCCAGTGCAGCCCAGCAATTTTAAAGTAGAAACCAGTAAAGCCCAGGTGCCAAAATGCTGTGCAGCACCTGGATGCTCAGGCAGGAACCCCACGATGCTGGGCTTGATCCACCTCCTCCTAGCATCCCAGAAATGGGCACAGGGAGGGGATGACACTCTGGGGACATGCTCATAGGAGGGCACACACAGTGGGATGCACAGGGTAGGAAAGAACATTGCAAGTTGCCAAAATGATGATGCTGGCACCACCAGGATGGGATGGCCAAAGGATGAGAGAAAGCAGGGCAGCACTTCCACTGGGGCAATGCACCTTTACCTACCAGTTAGTCCCTGAGTACCTGCTCTTCAATGGTATTTTAATAGAGAATCACCTTGGGAATAGTGTGGGTGATCTCCAAGGTCACAGCTCTCATCCTTGCCGCCCCTTCATAGAACCACAGGATGATATGAAATCATCCAGTGCCACCCCAGCCATGGCAGGGACACCTCCCACTGTCCCAGGCTGCTCCAAGCTCCAATGTCCAGCCTGGCCTTGGGCATTCCAGGGATCCAGGGGCAGCCACAGCTGCTCTGTGTAACCTCTGCCATGGGTGCTTTGCACTGAGTACAGCAACTGCAGGACATGTCCTGACAGGGGACAAAGACCATGGATGGCAGGGTCATCAAAAGCCTTAACGACAGCAATTAGGTCTGATGGATAAAATATATAATGCAACATCAAAATTAAATTAAAAATTAAATTAAAATTATTTTAATTTAGCTGACTCATTTGGGATAATCCTACACTCTACAGCATTAGGGCTTTGGCCAGTGAGGCACTGCAATCTCCTAAAATCTTATTAGCTCAGCTAACTGCACTTTGCCTCCACTTTCTTCTAATTTTAGATTTAAACTCTCTACAGCAGAGCCCATGCAGGGGGAAAACAAATTTTAAACATTACGCTTTGCTGAAACGTACTGTAAGTATATTTTCTTTTGAAAGAGGCAGGGTGGATTATTTTACTGAAGTTCTCAGGATGTTAATATTTGAGGGCAAGCTCTGCTTTTGTAGCTCTGAGGGAAGGGGACGGCGAGCGA
The DNA here is from genome assembly GCA_013396995.1 of Dicaeum eximium. Classification (NCBI taxonomy): domain Eukaryota; kingdom Metazoa; phylum Chordata; class Aves; order Passeriformes; family Dicaeidae; genus Dicaeum; species Dicaeum eximium. Next base: position 365,706 of record VWZP01006954.1, read on the forward strand.
AGGCAGCGCTGTCGGTGCCACAGAGCTCCTCAGAAATTCCTCCTGACACAGCTTCCTCTTCATCTCTGTCTCATATCAAGTTAGTAGTCAATGTGTTATTTTAACAGCATGACAACAACTATACAGAATGTCAAATAGTTACCTTTTATCTGGAATTTTATTCCTGCCATATATTTCAATGGAAATATACAACTTAATGTTGCAACATATTTCACGGTGAAATGGGTAATAAAAAAAACTATAGACTGTGCACTTTCCCTACAACATAAAAGGGGAACACACTGAAAATCTCTACTGTTTGCTACTCTTCGTTGTCCAAAATCTCCACACCAATCTACTGTGTCTGAACTATAAATATTGCTATTTTCAAGGCTTTTATCTTTTTAATGAAATAAAATATAAAATACACTCTGAATCCATCTGCCCAGCCTCAGTTTCGGTTCCAGACTGATGTAAGGTTAGAGACAGAGGACAAACCCTTCACACCACACTCTGACCCCACCACATGGGAGCCTGGTGTCCCTCACCCTGAAGTAAGATGCTTTCAAAACCCCAGGGAAGGAGAAAATCAGGATCAGGACATTTTACATCAGCAGGTGCAAAGCAAAACCCCTCTGTTACCTCCTGTACCATTCTGGCATCAGGCCAATGCTGGAGGTGCACTCAGAAGCTCCTTCTGGAATCTCAAAAAACGCACATAGAATCATAGAAGAGTTTGGGTGGGAAGGGATCTTTAAATGCTGTTTAGTCCACCCCATCTTGAAGCGAGCAGGGACATCTTCAACTAGACCAGCAAGTGATGGGACCAGGAAGGAGCCCAAGGAGGGATGCTCCCTGCCCCATCCACCCTGGCCTCAGACACTTTGAGGGATGAGGTGTCAAATGCCTCCCCCTGTCTGACACCTTCAATGCTTTCACCAAACTGAAAATTCCTGTGTATCTTCAGAGAGATATATTTTCCCTTCTAAGTAAACTACAGACCAGAAAAGAAATATTCCCTGTCATTTTCCATGCAGATGACAGCTGGCTAATTAGTGAAATTATAGCTTTGTCAGTATCACTTCATTCACTCAACCCCTCCTGCTATTAAAAAAAAGAAAAAAAAGAGCTGAAAGATCCAAACTCTTTCAGATATTTGTGTTTACCCAAGAAAAGTCTCCCTTTTCAAGGGAGGCCTGATGGGCAGAGCTGTGACAGCCACAATGTCTACATGGAGCAGTCTCCAGGACTCTCATTTAAGGTCCCCTGGCTTGGCCATATCCTATGTGAATAATTATATACAAATACAGCTGCTGGAGCATGAGTACAGACCAGTTTTAGATGTTGAGAACATGAGGTACCTTAGATGAATGATGCCTGGCAAGTTTTCCTGCTGGAGGATGGATTGACCTGAGGACCATCAGGTCCTCTGAGCCTTCCCCTCCAGCCTCCATGCTGAGTGTGCTGGCTCTGCCCTGGCTGTGCAGAGGCACCTTTCAGGGCACACAGGAATTCTCCAAATAAACCATCAGACTCTGCCTTCTGATGTATCCCAAGCTGTTATGTCAGTCTAGGTCTGCCTTCAAGCAGGACCTGCCTGGCAGAGGGGCACAGCCTGAGAGCTGCAATCACCTCCCAGTGCCCTGATCAATGAACACTTAAACCAGAATTACTATCTGCAGCTCTTGATGAGGTCAGAAAATGGAAAAGGATGGTACCACTGGAGCTGTATAAACCAGGACAGTGCTCCAAGGCCGTGACCGAGCAAACTGCTCCACTGCCAGCTCAGGACTGGGCAGGACCTGCTCTCACCCCCTTCAGAGGAGGTTTCCAGAAACATGACTACACTCTGAGCTCCCTCCTGGCTTCTGGAATCTGCACAGCAGCCTCCACTCACCCACAGGCTGCCAGTGACCCAGAGACACAGCAGCAACACAGCAGGGCATCCTCAAAGGTTTGCCAAGCCCTGCTCTGTTCACACCAGGGCAGGTACAACCTCACAGTCCCAACCTTTTCAGGGCCAGGCATGAGTTCAGCATCTGTATTTGCCCAGCAAAGCCGTGCAGCTTGCAGACACCAAAATAGGAACAAAGCAAAATTGCAGAATTCCCTGGTTTTGTTTCTTGACATTGATTCCTCTTCAGCTGCTTCCCCCCCAGCAGATCTGCCCTCGACACAAATGCCCTGAAAGCTGGAGTGCAGAGCACCACATCCCACAGCTTTTCCTTTCCCCTGGGAGAAGTCTCACAGTTCTGGCCCAGCAGCTTTTGGTTCACCACCATAACCATGCAGGAGGACACAAGTCCATCACCAACACCACCCCAGCCTGGAAAGAGCCACCCAACCCCTCAGCCCTGCTCACAAAGACAGAATGGAACACAAACAGCTGGAAGTGGGAGAGCCAGCAACAAGCCAAAGGCTATTTTGGAAGGATCTGAAAAACTGCTGAACAGTGATTTATTCAAGAGATTCATCAGTTCACCAACTTTCGGAAGCTTCCGAGATGGTATAAATGTAACAAGTGAGTGTCTTGCATGAATAAAAAATTACGTTTTACATAAATTAAATATATAATTTGATTAAACATGTTTATGTCTCTGCAGTGACATTTAGAATAGGAAGTATTCATTTTCTGTTTTGAAAGGAAAAAACTCTTTCAAATGTAATTTGAAGCTGTCAAACCAATCTTCTTTACAGATCTTTTAAATGTCACATACCTTCGAAAGGGGATGGCAGATTCCTTTTAAATATGCAATTGCAAACAGTCCAAGCAAAATCAAGAATTTATTAAAATATGCTACTGACATTTATACTGATTAGGTATAGCCCTTTCCTCACTCCCTTTCCACAGACTCCCCTACAAAAGATGTGTCACAACAGCTCCTATTAACTCTGTGCTCGCTCTAATTCCCCAGCCCTTCCCAACCAGCAAAATCCAGCTGCAGGAGAACCTCTTCTTCTCTAGGGACAACAATATGGATTTGTGCTCCCCTCTACATGAAGAATTGTACTTTTTGATGATTTCTTACCAGCATGCCTGAAATTTATAACCTAAAATATTAACTGCACTTACTTTAAATCAAGTGCAGCACTACCCTTAATGGCTTTAAATGGGAGAGTATGTTAATCATACACATACAGAAAACTCACTGCAACTCATTTCCAATAACTTTACAGGAGCAACCTGTATGTTTTGTTTTATAATCACAATATCTATCCTTAGATTATTCATTATTTACCTCACTTAGAATGCATTTCTGGATTGTTTTTGCCTTCTCTTCTCTACCAGTGAATGATCAAGTGCAGCAACGATGGCAGCTCCCATTCCCAGTTGCTCCCCACTGACATATTGGACACTTTAGGGTCATTTTATTTTTTTTAAAAGACAAAGAATTTAATGATTATTTCTTCCCCTCTGTCACCAGGTCAGTGAAGTGCACAGGCATAACTCTCATTAGCATTAATGGAAATCCCCACTGTAAATTCTCCCCTGTGAAGCAACATTAAAAGCAAGGCCATCCTGAGCAAGCACACTCAAACTGGAAAATAAAATACACCTCCCACTTCTTGCTACCTCCAGAGGGAAAATGCAGTGAAGAGCAGGAGATTAAGCTACAATTCCTGTATCAAATCTTCCTTGTACTCTATAATTACTCAATACAACACATACAATAGTTACTCCTTAATGACGAGAATTTGTTGCACATTATTGACAGACTTTATTCTAATGCTCTCTCAACTTCCTGGTGCATAACACAGCCAATTACAGCACGGCCATTGTGACATAAATCATGATCACCACCAAATCTGGCTTTCTTCAAGATGATACTCAGTGCTTAAAAATCCTCCAATACCTACCCATCCACCATGGAAAAAAAACCACACTGGTGGGTTCAGCTTGTGAGGGGGAACAAAGTCATTTTCCACCAGTGCCCTTCCTTCCCTCCACCAACCATTGCAAAGGATGACCAAGATCTCTGGGGATTGCCAAAGATGTGCTCTGGAACTTGTGACATAAATATGGATACACAATCCCCTGGTAAACAGCTGCTCTCTGGTTGATGACCTTCTGCTGACACAACACTGATTGCCAGTGTCAGAAACATTCCTTAAATACCAGGGAAAGCCGAACACTGTAGGAAAGCACATCCCTTTTCATGGGTTTCTCAACTATGCACCAGAAGTCCCTGCCCCTGAGAGCTCCTCCCCTCACTCCCCTAAATCACATCTGCTACTGAACTCAGGAGAGCCAGGCCACCAGAGGAGATCCTGCCTGACACCCACCACACCTGGATAAACTCAGCACCACATGGGGAAGCTCATTTCTTCACAGAGCCCCTTGGATGACACAGCATCATCTTCAAGGGTGAGGGCACTCAGCACCTGGCAGCCCAGCACCTTCTCTGTCCCATCCAAACCATTTTTCCTGCTCCCACAAAAACCAAGGAACCTTTTGGCTAGGTGAGGCAGTGCTAGTCCCATTCCTTGCACTTGGAAAGTTGTCTTTGACCAACACTCATCTGCAGGGTAGGAACAGCAAGGAATTAATGTTCTAAGCGTACCCAGTTGCTTTTATACATGGTAACACATAAACACAAGAGCTACCAAACACCTGAGATGTAAATGGGACCAGCTCAGCGTTGGTTGTGTCCATCTCCCTCGGTTTGTGGAGTCCAGTCCCACCAATCCCTTCAGATTGCTGAGGAGCACAAGAGTTAAGCTTTCTTAATGTTTAAATCAACTTCAGCCAGTCCACACTACTTTCCAAAACTCCATAAGGTCTTCCTACAGGCTTTGTCCATAAAAACAAATGATCTGAACTTCAGGCAGGGCTCCCTTCCTTTTCCAAGGAATGAGTGGAGGAGCCAACCACCAAACACTGTACAGGTAGCATTTGCAGGCAGGTCATTCCCCTGAGGAGAACACCTCCAGTCCCTGAAGGTTTTACACTGGTGAATGGCAGCCTTGGGGGATGTCAGCACGCTGCTTTCTGTCTGGCATTTTTTTCCCAAGCCCTGCCAGCACAGGATGTGCCACCTGGAAAAGGCAAGAAATGTGCCCAGTGGGCTTCCCAAAAGCACAGCGAGTCTGATCCACAGCAAGCTACTCTGAAACCCAATTTTGGAGCAGGTCACCAGCTGGTGTAAATCACCATCAGCAGAGCAGCATGGCAGAGAGCGGAGCCTGGCCCCCATCACCGCTCCAAGGCGCAGGAACATCCCTGATTTCCTCTGACAGAATCAGCGCACTCGTCACCAGCGTTTTTCTGAGCCAGAGCAGGAGGTTTGCCTTTATTTCCACTTTACTGCACCCTGCTGACCCAGGACACGACTTAAAAACAGCAAGTATGGAGTGACAAGATCTAACAGTCAAGTGATAACACGGGCTTGGTGCTAAAAGCCTCCTCGGGAAGGCTCTGCTCTGTCACCTGAGCAGCCCAGGCACAGGGACACCTCTGGGGAGAACAGCCCATGGAGGGGCCAGGCCAACCTCATGTCCTCTGTGACAGCAGCAGGACACACACTGGCTCCTCTCAGACTGCCTTCTGTGCAGCTCCCAGCACGAGCTTTCCAATGACACCTGCAAAGTTCCCCCTGCAGGAATCGGTCCTGTCCAAACCTGTCCCCACTTCCAAGCAGCCCCTTCACTCCTGGAGTGTTTCCCAAGCCAGCAGAGCCCCATCCTCCTCCATCTCCACCACACTGAACAGCACCAGCAGCTCTCAGTGTCAGGGGTCCAGCACAGACACCATTCCTCCCTCCTGGATCGTGCTGTTTCCTTGATTTGTGGAAGCAGGAACGGGGGAAGCGGCCATGGAAGGAATAATACCTGAAGATAGTTATGGAAAAAATTACAGAACCGTGACACAAACTCCATACAGAGTGTGTGAGTACATAAGCATTTCCCCTGCCACAATGTAATTAATGCAAAACATGCTGGGATCTTGTTCTTCTGGTGCAACACGGGCATTATTTTTGTTGCTTTGTCCAGTTGAGTTTTTGAAAGCCATCGCTTCCTGCATTCCACAACAGAAACTTTACACTGGTACCATTTCATTTTATTCTTCCTGTCTTTATTCTATTTATTTATTCAGGTAGCCAATATGAGAGGCTGTAAATCTCACTGCTACTTAAGTCACAGGGGGAATTCCTTTAAACATAAGTAAAAAACTCATAAATAACTTCCTGCAGTCAACAATGCATTCATTTTCTTCTCTGCTTTCCGACTAATCTTCCAGCTAACAAATCAAATCAAGTACCCAAACGTAATTATTCTGTTGTGATAATCATCTCCTTAAACTCAGAGCACACCTTGGCTTATTTCTTCTCAAATTAAAATTAACAGAGAGGCTTGGGATGATGGGAGAGAGAGGAGGAAAGGTTATGAGCCATTGATAAACCCAAGGTACAACAAGGAAACTCTTCAAGTGACCAAAGTCCTGCATCTTGAGAAGGTTCACCTTTTTGTGCTAGGTTGGTAAAAAAAAAAAAGTGATGCCAAATCCAATTTAGACACACTTTTTAATAGTATGACTCATAGTATAGTTTTGAAGGCAATGAAGTGCATGATATAAAAAAAAAGATGATTTTAGAACCAGGACAGCTCCCCTAAATTTGCTGGAAGCAATGCAGCTACAAATAAACCCAGGAATTAATCTGTGACAAAGTCAGTAGAAAGGCAAGAAACCTTCACAAAATGTAAACACACAGGACAATGTGGGATGAACATTTATTTAACCTTCCATGAAATTCTCACTTTGTCCTGTAACCTGCCCTCAGCACTTCCAAACCTCAGTGCTTGCCCACCCCTCCTGCTCGCTGGGCAGTGACAGAGCTCAGTGGTGATGGAGGTCAGGGATGAGGGAGGTAAATGCCACAAGGAACAATCCCACAGCCATGGACCCACTGCATCACCCCTGCTCCACACCATGGGACCATGGAGTGATGGTCAGCACCAACAGCAGGGCCAGGAGCATCAGGCTAAAAATAAACCCACAGAAATAAACCTGCCTTGGCTGCCAGCCTCCTGAGGATGCACAGGGCTGGAGGGGAGCAACAGCCCCAAAGCCATCTGTGTGTGTCCAACACAGCAAGGGGCAGTGCCAGAGGGGAAGAGGAAAGAGACCCAGCACAGGTGTGGAAATGCAGTGGGAGTGGGGGTGGAATCCCAGCAGGTGAGTGGCAGCCTGCCCAAGCTCATCCCAGCCTGCCCAAGCTCATCCTCATCCTCCCCGGAGCGCAGCTGGGGAAGGCAGAAGCTGCCACAACCCACATGGGAATGTGATGCTGCAAGACAGGGTCCAGCAAAACAGAGCTGGAGGGCAGCTGGTAACCCTACTCTACATCCTTTTCCTTTATTTCACTGCTTTATTTTGTCATCTTTAAACAAAACCCCCCCAACAAGTTTTTCCACGCAAACACCTTCGGTAAGCCTTTGAAAATGTGCAGGTTTGGAACAGAGAAACCATAAACCATGCCAGGTAGGCTCAGCCATTCCCAGTTAGGACAAGGGCATTTCAGAGGACACCCAGCTCCTTCCAAAGGCTGCAGGGGTGGGAGCCCAGGGTGCTGAACAGAGCCCTGCTCACACAGCTCCAGCAGCATCCCCCTGGCCAGCCCTGTGCCTCACCAACGCAGCCACACCTCAAAAACAAACACCTGGATTCCCGCACCTGACCTACAGGACTGCTTCTGGGTTAGAGAGTTCAGGAAGGGACAGCAGAGCCGCTTGGAAAGTGTTTGTGGTTTTTTTTTTTTTTAATTAGCTAGTTTGGAGAAAGATGCACATCACAGGAGACAACGCTCTGGCTGGTTAAACCCTTCAGATAAAAGGGGATTTCACTGCAAAAACAGATGTATCCTTCAACGAGGACCACCACTGCACTGCTGACAAAATCCCCTACACAGCACACATGACAACGTGAGGAAACACCTCCAAGCCCAGGCTGCAGCTCCAGGGAGGCAGGAGCAGCCCGACAGCAGCCAGACCCCAGAGCCTGACACATCCCATGGCCTGCAGCCAGGCAGGGATGGTCACCAGGCCACCAGCCACGACCCAGGATGTCACCTGCAGCACTTCCCTCCCAGCAGGCCCTATCCTGAGTTTTCTGAGGTAAAACTCAGGCTTGTTTTTTTACCTCCATGTATTTGTTTGATGCATTTCAAGTGAGATCTTACAAATTCTGTATGATGGAAAGTGATTTTTAAAGAAATGCTGTGATTTCCAGATGAAAACGTTCATTTAGTGATTCAGAGGAAAAAAACCACAAGAGATCTTACACAAGCAGAGGCTCCCAGAGCTGATGGGAAGCAAGAGCCACAGAGCTCTCATCCAATTTAGACACACAACACAGAATCACAGAATGGTTTGGGTTGGGAGGGGTCTTAAAGATCATCTTGTTGCAATCCCCTTCCAGGGTCAGGGACACCTTCCTCTAGCCCAGGTTACTCCAAGCCCCATCCAAGCTGACCATACTCTTGGCCAGCTCATTTAACCTGATTTAATGTTTTGAAACCCTCAGATAAAGACCTCTTAGGGTAATAAAAAAATCTTGTATCATTTCTATCAGCAGCTTAAACTCCCTAACACTCCCCTTGCACAAAGTCTACATTGGGAAAAATAATTAAACAGCTATTGGACTGATTCTGTGCCTGCTCAGCAAGTATCAGTACCTTGGTAACTTCCTTATGACTTTACAGAGTTTCCTGTAATTCCCAGGGAATTACCAGTGTTTCTGGGTACACTTTCATGCAGGTTATTTCAGGGTTTTGGTACTTAGCTTGTGGCACATGAACTCACACAAGCCAACCTGCACAAGTCCCTGGAGCAGATATTAACTGCTGAGGCTATCTGAGATTCCAAAGGATGGTCACTGAATTCCCAGACAAACATCAGTTTGGGAGGGAAATGCTGTTCCAAGTGCCCTTTTCTTCTGCACCAGCCAGCAGGGAAAGACACAGTGTACCAGGGAAACTCACAGCAGGGATGGATGGGATATTGGGAATTAGGAATTGTTCCCTGGCAGGGTGTAAGGCCCTGGCCCAGGGTGCCCAGAGCAGCTGTGGCTGCCCCTGGATCCCTGGCAGTGCCCAAGGCCAGGCTGGACAGGGCTGGAGCAGCCTGGGACAGTGGGAGGTGTCCCTGCCATGGCAGGGGTGGGATGGGATGATCTTTAAATTCCCCACCATCTCAAACCATTCTGGGATTCCCTGAGCCTGGGAAGCAGGAGTGACCCTGCAGCGGCCACGAGCTGTGGGGTGGCTGCCCCGGACTCTGGGGTGCACAGAGCTGAGCTGGGGGTGCCTGCCCAGCTGCCACCCCCTTGTCCTGCTGTGGGGCAGGGGTGCCTGACAGGAGCTCAACAGGAGAGAGGATGGAGGTCAGGACTGACTGAACATCTCAGTTTTACGTGGTATGCATTAGCCCAGGAAGCAATGTATTTTTCATGCCTTTTTTTTTCCTTCTGCTATTTTCAAGTCCCAAAAAAGCGACAGGACACGGAGCATCGTTATGCACACCGCGACCTGAACACAGCAGGAAATTTTAACATTTCAGCTGCATGCACAAAACCCTCTAACACATGTATATTTTATTTGATTTACTGCAATATCTTTCTTCCATCTCTTGAAAGTAATTTTTCTCTAAAGCGTAACTGCTTAATTGGCAAGTGTACAAAATATAATTACACTGCATACAAGTTACAATATTGCTTATGGGAATATCACTGTTGATGCTTTCTGCTTTATTTTGTGTTTAATCTCTATTAAGAGATCTGTGTGAAAATAGCAAGGTACTCTTGATCTTATAAACATGACATGTAGTTCAGTCATTTCCCTGCCTAAACAAATGCAACTGAAAGACAACAGAAAATTCCAGGGCTAGCTTGGCATGTCCAAGTTAATAAAATTCTTACATTCTCCTCTAAAGAAAGTGCAGTCTGCAGGACACTTAAAAAGAAAATCCTCAAGCTCTCCAGGCTGAGGTTTGTCACATCCATTACACCCTGAGAGCGATGGAAGGACGTGGCACACAGGAATACATCGCTCTGTGCGACAGCATTAGGGGGGTTTATTTCATTCCCCACAAGGACCTTTGCAATCCCATCTTTGATAATGAAAGGATAAAGAAGTAACACAGCGACGTGGCTGACTCGTGCCAGCACGGGGAGCAGTGCCTGGTGCTTGGCAGCAAAACCTCTCACCCTCTGTGCCCCTGGCTCTGCCAGCCATCCCCAAACTGCAGGAGGATGTGCTGAAGGAGGTTTAGGTTGGGGATCAGGAGAAGGTTCTTCCCCCAGAGGGTGGTGGGGCACTGAACAGGCTCCCCAGAGCCCAGGGCTGCGTTTGGACAACGCTCTCAGGGACAAGGTGGGATTGTTGGGGGGTCTGTGCAGGGCCAGGAGCTGGGCTGATGATCCCTGTGGGACCAGCTCAGGAGCAGCTGTGGGAGCCTCCCACCAGCCCAGAGCAGCTGCCATGCTGTGAGCACTTACACCCATGAGTAAGTCACTCTCAGGAGATGCCCTGTGCAGAAATGGGTCTCACTGCTCTGACAGACACCTACCATTGACATGGTTTAAGTGCCTTAAAGGTTTATTTCATTTGCTTGAGTAATGAGATTAATGTTTGTTTGTTTAAGCTAAATCATACAAAGCCAAACATCTAAATGTCCTTAATTCATGGCATTAGCCCAGGCTGTGTTACCATGTGAGCCCATCTCACTGTCCTGCTTTTAACTGCACCAAAAAATTCCTGCTTTGCTCCAATTCCTCTCCCAGAGATCAGACAGCACAGGGACACCTCAAGAAGCCAAATAAACCAATCAACATTGCCAGTGTGACATTTTACCACTCCTTGTTTTCTTTGCCACCGTTTTTAACATATTTGACTTCTAGACATAAAAACGCAGTGTAAACCCAGCAGATATAGACCTCTGTAAATATATTTTTAAATAGAGATAGACATGATAGACCTCTGTGTATAGATACAGGGGTAGATATACAGGTAGATATAGATATATATATATATAGATATACACACATACAGAAGGGATATGAAACAATGTTCCTGCCATAACAGGTCCTGCATACTCCACGGAGCAGAGCCCAGAGATCCCACAGACCTCATCCATGAATGATGGATAAGATGGGCAGACCCCCCAGCAAACTCACCTAAAAGCAGAGTAAACCTGCAAACATCCAGCTGGACATTCCCACTTCAAAATAAAAAATAAAGATGCATACACACACATGGTTTTCATTCCTACCTCTACCCCAGCAACATACAATTAATGTTAAAATCCGAATTTGAGCAGTTTTGATCAGTTTTCACTCTTCTGCTCTCAGGTTTCCCACCAGGGACAAAGTTATTTCTAATGTACCACGGTCACCAAGAGCTGGCTGGGAGCTTGACTAAATTCTGCCCAATTAGATAAAGCATGTGACTATCAGAAAAAGGAATCCTCCCTCATTTCCTTCCTGCACCTAATTAACTCTCTCCTGACCCAGGCATTAGCCACAAAATGGACCAATACTGCCCTGTGAACTTCTCAGCCCGTGCCAAGTACGTGGTGCTGACAGAGGTAACTCATCCCTGTGACACATTCAGGGCATTTTTAAAGGAAATGGTGGGAAATGAAGAACCTACAATCTTTCCTCAGTGCTCAAGGTCCCATCCTGCAATGACCCCCTTCAGAACAGGTCTCCTCTCTGCAATTCACCCTCTGGAAGAAAATCTGTCATGCTGATGCTTGGGATGTGCAAATCCCTCGATGCTCTCTTTTAGAGGATGGGCTTTCATGGATTCTGAGGTCAGAAGAGACCCCTGTGATTTTCCAGCCTGACATGCTGCACACTAGCTTACCTAAATCAATCCCTGCCTGAGCCTCACTCACTCCAGTGAACAAACATGCCTGAACTTGGCATTTCCAAAGGTGGAGAAATCACCAGCACCTTCAGCAGTCTCTTCCACCACCATCACTGCTGAAACCATGCACCTTAGCTCTATTCTCCTCCTGGCTTCACCTTCCAGCTTTCAGGTCTTGTTAAAACTCTGCCTGCTAGACCCACGAACTTCTTTTTTATTCAATTTATTTTTCCTGTGACAACACTAATTCCCTTAGTTAATTTACCTTCCAACATTCTCCTGGATAAGTCAGGCGGACGGAGGTCCTGGCCCCTTCCCCTGCATCCCTTCCTGGCTCCTTTGGCATTCCCACAGCCCTCCCCAGCTCCTCCTGGGCAGGCAGCAGGGACAGGATGGCTGCCACATCCCTCCTGCAGCCTGGCAGCCACCTGCCAGCTCAGACAAGGAGCACACAAGACCTTTGGCCATTATTTCATATTAGAGGTGCTGGCTCGTGGCTCCTCGCTGCCCCACAAGGACATGATTTCTCCAGACAGCATCCTGGAGCTCCAGCCCCAGTTGTTTGCTCTGAGATAGAGGAATTTACAGTTGGCCACCTGAGAAATATTACCTGCTTGTAGCCAAGCAGTACAAATTGCTGTCACCAGCGGTCACTGCTGTTTGTTATTTACCACTCTCCCCATCTTGGTGACATTTCAAGCTCCAGCTGCGGTGACTCTGCCTCATCACGGCTTGCTCAAACATCAAGCAGCGTGAGGACAAAAATGAGTGTTCAGGGAGCCTTCTGGAAAGGGTGTTTGGAAATTATTCCTGGTTTTACCACCGGATTTTGAGAGCTGACACTCTGCTGGGCTCAGCCAGTTGTTCTGCACATCCCCAGTCCAAAGAGAGCTGCTGCACCAAGCTGCATTTCTTCAATTTTAAGGAAACAAACCCTCCTCAGCTGCTTTTATCAATCCCATTCACAAGCTCTTTAAGTGAAACAAGAAAAGTTGGTTCCCAAGGATGTGCTGCCCCTAAGCCCATGCCAATGGGGACTGAGTGCATCACCATTCTGCCTCCCTCCTCAAATAAATCCTTGGAATACTTGCCCAGGACTCACGTGGAGCTGACAGATCTGTGCTGTTCAGTCTGGCTCATTTCCTGCTTTTCTAGAATAACACAAGGTGAGCACTGACACAGTTCACAGGAACTCTTCAGTAGTTCAAGACTCAGTAAAAAATACACATTGCTGGCTCAGTTAACTCTGTAAACCTGTTCAATAAGAGACACCAGGGCTGAAGCACAAAGGTCTGACTACAGCAGTGACTGCTCAGCATTCACTTCCACCATAACATTAACAGGGACTAAACACATCATTACTTTCCCCCATCAGAAACTGTAATATTTATGGTTTTTCTATTAACCTCATGTGAAAACCCAGTTTTATTTCTAATATTTTACAGAACTGTTTGTTGTTCTCATCACTACCAGCTACAGTTTTTCTTTGCATAGCTTTTTATTTAAATTTCACTGCCTGTTGCTAGACCAGAGCGAGATCTCATCCCAGCAAGGGGTGAAGCTGCAGTTAGCACAGGTATTCCAGTTTTAAGCTTTGGGACACCCTAATTCCAAGTTTGATCTTGCACTGTACCATTTTTGTATGAAAAAAGGGAAGAGCTCAAACAAGTGGCAAATATAAAATCTACATGAGCTTGTGCTGCAGGATCATCAAACCTCTAAGAACTATGAGAACATGAAAACTAATGAAAAAGGGTTTTTTTCCCCCCACATATTGAATTGAAATTAATTTCATCCACAACTAATCACAGCAAAGCTTAAGGCTCTCAACTTTTAAATGTAACATCTACTATTTAGCCTAATTGCTTAATTTACTGGTTCCTTCCAACCAGTAAAGCCCCTCTCATGGAAAAGCCCCTTTTCAACATAAAAATGACAAAAAACTTGACACTGTATGACTACAGGTACCACCAGCACCTCTTATATTTGGCCTCACCTGTTTTTTTAAAAGGGAATTTACTTGCAGGGTTTTCCCTCCAGCTGACACCCACAAAGGACATTCCCCACACTCCTGCAGAGCTCATCACACCCCAGGGTGTGACATCCACCTCCTGCACAGGAACCACCCTGGGGACTCATGGCTCATTTTGCTTGTTTTCTACCCCAAAATTGATGTTACCAGCTCCAACACTGTGCGAGCTGCATGGAAGCCAATGGACTTAGAGATTTCCATCTCTTCCCTCTGCCTCTTTTGGGGCCAATCCTGCACTCCTTGTACACCTGTTACTATCCCAAAGGATATTTCAAAGGGGCTCATCCATGCTCCCAGCCAGGGTCACTCACACCCTGCAGAGCCACACACTTATAGTCATTACAGTAATAACCAAAAGCCAGGCTGATTTTGGAATATCCCACAATTTTGTGCCAACCACTTCAGCACACAAGCTCCTCTTTTTTCAATGTGAATGGATCACTGAAAAAAAAAAATAAAAATAAGATAGACAGCATCCATTACATATCTGTTATATTTAGCAACAGAGAATCCATCTGCATTATTCCTGGTCTCATTAAAGACTTGGCTCCTTGTAAATATTGTGTCTGTAATCCCCACGTTCTCCCTCCGAGCCGTGCTTCAGGGGTCTGTTTCTGCAATAATTGGTGTGTGTTGTTGCACAGAAACAGGGGCTGAGTGTCTGTCAACACTGCACAAGTGAATGTACACAGGAGCGACCGCAGCACAACTCCTGTGGAAATCAGCTCCTCCCCAAAAAACTCACAGCCAAGGAACCCTGCACTCCACACCTGGCCCCAAAAAATGGTGGGATTTGGTCAACTTCCATCTGGCCACTGTGGTGGCAAAGATCCTTCCTAATCCCACACTGCTCCCACTGCTGGTGGGGATAGGGAGAGGAGTTGGGTGAAGCAGAGTCCAAAATTCAACAACCAAGCAGGTTTACTTAAACTATATAAATCCTACTTCCATCAGGAGGAATGGAAAGGAGCCCAGGAAGAAGCAGGGCAGTTACTTTCAGCAGGACCACTGTTTTTTATTGGCTAAAGGATACATGAAATCACTGCCAGATATGGCTGGAGGAGCAAATCATTAATAATTAAAATCTACAACCAATGCATTCAAGTAACTCGGGTTTTATTTGAATCTTACACAAAATCTCAGAACAGATGGGACTTTATGGATGCCTATCAAGATGCCTACCTTGATCCAGCCTGGAAGACCATGTATTTGAAAAGCAAGGCTGAATTATCCAAAATAATGGATATTATCTATATCCTGGATATGGACAGGATATCCATGTGTCACGCATGGACACGTAGCTCTTGTCAGCTGTGGAACACAGGGACCCCAAAAGGGATTCCAGGGACTGTCCTCCCCTGGCAAAACCAGAGCAGGGAGCAGCATCCAGGATCCCCCAGAGCACGCTCTGCTCCTGGCTGCGCTTTCAGGAAGGGCAAAAAATCCCAGAAAAACCCCCAAAATTGGCAACCCTGGCGGGCAGCAGCACCAAAGACCTCAGGGAAGGGCTGGTGGGTCCATCAAAGGTGGTTGATGCTCAGCCCTCTCCAAGCTGCTGCAGGGGTCTGACAGCAGCTCCTTACCCACACCCTGGGAGCTACACTCATCTCCCTGCTGGATAAAACGTGTGAAACACCCAGAATCACACCACCAGTGGGAACAGAGGCAGTGGCACACACACAGCACTTTGGGGCATCCTCTGCAGCACCACAGCTTTGATGTTTTCCCCCCAAAATACTGCCCTTGCTCTTCACCACGCTTCTCCTGACACAGGATGCAATCACAGACCTCAGACCAGGCAAAGCAAACTCCATCCCAGCCACACTGACTTTCAGATCATGCAGGTGCAGATGCAAAACTCTGGTTCCACCATGCCTTTTTCCCCCTTCAAACTATTCCAGCTGTAGTTCTTTCCAATAATCCCATGGAAGTTCCAAATCATATAACCAGGCTCTGACAAATCACAGCACATCCCAGGAAGAGTTTAAAGCAAAGCTGGGTGGAGCTTTGAGCTACCTGGTATAATGGGAAAGTGTCTCTGTCCATGGCAGGGGGTTGGAAGTGGATGAGCTTTAAGGTCCCTTCCAACCCAAACCATTCTGTGATTCTAGGAGAACATTACAGAGTAAAAAAACCCCACAAGCTTTGTCAGGAGGGCCCCCGTGACCTTCTCACACAACACCACCATGCTCCCCCCTCACCAGATCAAGTCCAACAAAAAGCAATGTTCCTCCTGCATTATCACCTCAGAGAGGAGAAACAAAAACTAAAAAGCTCCACGTGTTTATTCCTGGTTCTTAAAAAAATCACTGGGGCTCATGGTGCAAGAAAGGGGAGTGCACACTTCTAAAGCACCATTGCAGAACTGAACAAGTGACACTGATTCCTCTGTGCTCTGTCACCAAAACTCCTGCTGACTTCACACAGAATGGTGACTCCCTGGTAAAATGCCCAAATCCAGTCTCCTCACGACGATGGGGCAGAGCAGAAGGAGAAAACACGTGAGAATGAGAATTTTCTACAATGAGAAGATTTGGTTTCCAAGACCCTGCTGCTGCAGAGGATGGTCGTGACATTTTTCATCCTTTCACCTAAATCTTATCTTGTTTCCTTTGGCAAAGGAGAAGCAGGAAAAAACCCAAACTATGGGAGCATGGTGTAAGGAATGATAGGTGGCCCAGGCATATCTGACCATGACAAACTGCATTCTAGGATTACATCCTCATACCCAGGTGTGACAAACTGCATTTCCAGTTACATCTTCCAGCACCACAAACAGCAATGGAGAAAACACCAATTCCTGCCTAAAACAATTGTGTTATCCCAGTAACCAGAGCAAAACCAGCAGGGACTTGCCAAAACCTCCCTTCCAAAGTTCCAGTGCTCCCTGCAAGAGGGGACCCCAAAAATCACCTTGTACCTCCCACAGATGGTCTTTAATTCACCTGTGAGCCCTGACCATTCCTCCTTTCAGAGTCTATAATCTAAATATCCTTACAGGTGGACAGAGAAAAAGAAAACAATTTCTAGGGCAGGTGTAAGTCATCAGCCCAAACTGAAGAACTGCTCACCAGAAGCTCCACTCTTTACTTCTTTAACTTACTACAGCCAAAACACAAAGCAAAGACAGGAACACTCACTAGATCTGATGTGAGGAGTAAATGTGACACCCATCAGGTTTTATGAGACAGCATCATCCACCAGATCTTAACAAAACACTTGCAAATTGCCAGTGCTGTGTTCAGAGCAGCTTTTCCATTTCTTCTGCTTTAAACACGAAGCCTCTTTTAATTCCCACAGGTAGTAAACAGCCCAAAAGACCCAGGGAAAATTAACCTACCTTTTCCAAATGGTTGGGCAAACCCAGGTTCAGAGTTTTTTTCATTGGCATCTTTCATTCTTGCCAGAGTCAGCTGAACTGAAGAAGTTTTATCTGAACTGCAGCCAGCCTGATGGATAAATCAACTTTCCTGGCCAAAGGCTTCAGGATGTTCCTTCCAGCTCGTGCCTGGGACCTCATACTTTGAGGCTGATGTTTTTCCTGATACAAGGAATATTATCACCAGAGCCCAGTGACACATCTGTGTACTGAAATGCCAGCGTTAAAGATGACAGTTTGTGCTCCAGGTCTTGCTGTGGGGAAATTCCTTTGAGTGTTTTCCATCTAGGAAAAGCAGGAGTGGAAAAAGGGCACAATTTTGCCCTGGGAGGAGTGGGGGATGAGAGGGAGCTGTCAGCAAAGGGGGCTGTGGGGTGGCAGTTCCACGGGGCATCGGGCTCTGGAGCCACCCTGCCAGCCAAGCCCCCGGACACCTTAAAAAGTGGGAAAGCTGACAGCAAGGAAACATCATCTACAATTTATACACCATAAAACTGACAATAAAACGCTGGACCAGGGAAGCATCTCAGTCTGAAATTCTAGGAGGGAAAGGAGAAGTCAAATGCTCCTGCAATCCGTGTTCCTGAACGCAGCAGAGTGCCACCGCTCTGACTGAACCACCTTATTTTCTGTTCAGCTTCAGAAACACTTGGTTGTAACTTTTAAAGGGAAAGATATTTTGATTGCCCATGACTGGAAAGAGCCTGGATCAAGTGAGGAACAGCCCCCAGGTGCACCCGGGTTTGCTATCGATGAAAGCCAACCTCTGTCCCCACTAATGGCTAACAGGTGGGTTTCACAAACGCCTCCAAAACTAAAAAGCTCTTTTCTAAAAATACCACCCTGCATTCACAACGCCAGATTTTCCAGAAAAATACTGACGATAGCTGACGTTTCCCAAACAATCTCTTTTATGGGAACTTTGGGCTGCCCCTGCAGCAGAAAGTTTTGCAAAGCAAAGAAAACTCCTTGTTTAAGATTCCAGCCCCGTGGACGGACCCGTGCCCTCAGCCAGCTCCGGAGCTGGAGCACAGATCAGCTTNTCGAGCACAAATTAGCTTTATGGAAGTAACAGATTACAGAACACATCGCTACAAATTTTTTTTTTTTTTTAAACTAGAGGATGCGTAATTGAAATGTCTGCGATCCAACAATCACCTCTGAATTCATAAATACCTCATAGTATTCCAAACGCACTCTGCTATAATGAGACCGTCTTCAATTTTCCTTGGTAAAGAGAGACCTTTAAAGAATGCTAAAGCAGGTCGGCGCCCTTATGCACTGATGGAAACAGGAACAAAAGCATTTTGTCACCAGGCATCTCGTCTATCATTATTTTCCTCACTCTGCCTAAACAAACCTAGAAGTACGTGCCTTTTCTTCCTCCCCCCTCCCCAAATCTCCGCAAAAACTGGGATTTCATCCCGAAGGAAAAGCCACCATCTGTATGGAAACAAGGGACCGTTACACCGTCACCGCCGATCCCTTTTTTCCCTGCTCCACTAATGTTTTTTAAAACACAGGATTAAAATGTCATCCCATCCCTGCCGTTCTTGGGAGCCGTGTGTATTCCTCTCCTCTGGTCACGGTACACTTAATCAAGTGTGAATGATTAAAGTACTTCAATTAGAGCTACGTACATTCATTGCAGGCAATTCAAAGGCAGCGGGAGAAGTGCAGCTGAAAGAAGAAATTACTTCTACTACTTTGAGATCTCCATCTCCCACTTTCCTCCTCCCCAGCACAGCCAGAGCCCTGGGACCCGGCAAAGTAGCAGGCGCTAAGCTCCAGCCAGGATTTACCTTGGGGGCACGTCCCTCGGCAGGACAAAAGGCTATTCTTTCCCCCTCAGCAAGTCCTGCAAGTCTCGGGGGGAGGAAATGTTTTTTTGTTTTTTTTTTTTTTTATCGTGGGGCAGAGGAGTGTGAAAAGAACAATCTCAGCGCCTAAATCCACGCGCCCCCTGTGATTTTCTATTCTAGTGATACCAGGGAAGGGTTTAAAATGTCCAGATCGAGGCGGGGGGGAAATATATATGTAAAAAATAAATAGTGGGGAAATTATTCTGAGCTCTGGCGGAGGGGTACGAGGTGGGAGGGAAGGAGCGAGGCACGGCCCCGCGGACTCCGCGCACCTCCGCGGGTTACAAGCGTGGAGAGTTGCTAAGTGACTGAGGGGCGAGCGCGGTTATTGAGCAGTAATAAAATAATTTTTCTAAAAAATTAAAATTAAAAAATAAAAATACGAAACCAATTTTTTCCCCCCGT